>JBAMNC010001161.1:600000-1012500 GCA_037902135.1 Cetoscarus ocellatus
GTGTATAGTAAACTGCGCCTGAAATTATTTTATTTTATTTAGTAGAAATAGCACGACATATGACAATGCACAAATAAATATGAAAAACTGAAATGAAATATGAAAAACTATTAGAAATAAAGTACATTGTCCTTAAAATATACAGTACATATATATTTATAGCACTTCAAAATATGACAAAATACACTAAAAAAATGAAACCCTATGTTCCCAAATGTATCAAACTACACTTCAAAAATATAGTGTAATGTGTCCACGAAATGTTTACATCTTAAAAAATCAAAATATGGAAGAAATAAACTTCACCTGTAACATACTACCCCTCAAAGTACACCTGTTTCATGTAAAGTCCCACTTGGAAATACATGATAAATAAACTTACACAACAAAATTTGGCAAAAAGCACTTCACAATTCAACAAACGATTTTTTTTATCATAGTAATCAATGATCTACACTTTAAAACATGGTAAATGAGTTTTCAGTGGAAAACAAACTTGGTCTTAACTATGAACAAAATACTCTCAAAATAACCTTTTCCATCTATCCATGTATTTATCTACTTATTTTTGCATTTTGCCTTCAGTGTCCTATATTTAGGAAGCTGTGTCCGGGGGATTTTACCCAGTGGAGTGTTATTATTTAATAGTTCATATTTTATTTGTTTATGTGCTAAATGTTGGCTGGATGGCATCCCAGAAGATTTTGTTGATTTTAAGTAAATATTTCCATATATACCTTTCGGGTTGAGTCTGTTGTCCAAAAATATTTAAATAAAAGGCATAAATATCCAGAAATAAACCTTTAAAAATAATGAATATACATGTTTACCTTCAGTAACTCCCTGAGGATGTTAAAAATGTAAAAACCCCTTCAAAATACAGCAGCATTAGCAGAATGTTGCACTAATATTGACTCTCGGTCTCTTATTTTTGTGAATTAGTGCGGCTCCGTCACCTCTGCAGGGCTCACATCCACATCATCTGAACTCCTTCTCTCATAATGAAACAGCATTAACAGGCTTCACTTCAGTGTGCTCCCACAGACTGCACTAATACCTCACTCTATTTCAATTCCATCAAGTTAAATTGGTACAGTGCAGTCGGTGTGGATGCTAATAAACCAATAAACACCTCTGAACTGAGGGGAGAAGTGTGGCCGCTGTGCTCTGATAATGGCCGCTTTAGGCGTTAGCTAAACACCTGTAGTAATAATGGCCTCCTACTGTAGGCCTCTCTCTTTCTCTGTGGACTAATGCGCACTTGATTCGCTCATTCATCACACCCTCCAACTGTATAAATAGATGAAGGGACCCTTATAAGCATTTCTGTCATGGAGAGGGATTTTTTTGTTACGTTTGCTTTGTATTTAGGGCTCAAACACAGACAAAAAACAAGAAAAAAAACAGCTAGCTATTTTCTCCAGTAGTGTAAATTTCAAGTTCAAAATATGGACATGATAGCTAAATTAATTCAAGGTCCCATGTCCTAGTGTTTTTTTTACGTTTTCATCATGTCTTGGGTGTGTTAGTCAAGAATTAGATTTAAATTGAATAAAAAAAAAAACGTTTTTTTTTTTTTGTCTTTCTAGAGGATCAGATGCAGCTCTATTTCCCTCCCCTTTAAAAACACTCTGATCTGAGGGGGCGGGGCTACAGGAGGCTATGATAATGAGCTCTGTTCTGATTGGCCCAAACAATGTCTGAAGTGAAGGGGGAGGAGGTGTTACAAGCCATGGTGCAGACTTTTGAAACAACCATGAGGTCTGCCTGATAAGCAGAAAACAAACATGTAGGAGGAGACTGTATAGCTATGACATCATAAACCCCAGGAAGTTAAATACAGAGCGTTTTAAGGGGCATTTTATTGAAAGAGATAAAGATTATTTCTCTCTGAACTGAGTTTGGTAAAAGATGTCAAGTTCTTCTGCTTTTCAATGTTCTAATGATAATAAAAGCAAAGAAAATTGATTTGAGATGTTTAATCGGCTGAAGATGTGCAATTTAAACAGTGTTGAGGGAACTGCCATTTCCCATACTATAGGAAGGAATTAAATATTTACACTCACTGGCTGCTTTCAATGTTACAAGAATTCAACTGCTTATTCATGCATAGCTAATTAGCCAATCACATGGCAGGAACTTAACACGCTTGGCCATGCAGATGTGGTAAAGTTCAAACCGAGCCTCAGAACAGAGATTTTGAACATGGCATGGTTGTTGGTGCCCGATTGCCTAGTCTGAGTAAAAATTCAACACAGTAGTGGGAGCAACTTGTGGTAAAGTGTCTTGCTCAAGGACGCACTGACATGTGACAGATGAACTCAACCACTGCACAGGGTACCCTAGCTCTTCACCTACTGTATGTCAGCTGGGGTTTTTCCAGCCCACCCATGATCCCAAAAAGGAACAGCTGAATAGGCAATGGATAGGTAGATGGAGAATTATTTTGTTATAGTTTTCGTCAACAACCTTTTTTCCCCTGACAAAAACGAGACAGTAACTAAAAAAGACAAGTGCCCATGGTCCAATCAGACATAATTTCATCATGTAGAAAGTAGAGACAAGTTAGGAATATATCCAATCACAGCTACTTTGGTTGTGTGAAAGGTTGGATGAGTTAAGAGGTACATCCAGTCACAACTGCCTTTAGCTTCATGGTGGCGGGATAAGTTGTGGAGCGATCCAATCAGAGCTACTCTATTTATGAATTGATATATTCATGTAGACCCTAAATAAAGGTGACTGCATTTCACACGAAAGTTAAATTTGTTTTTGTTAATTTCTACATCCAAACTTTACTAGCATTCAATAAAGGGTTATTAGATGTTTCAGTTTATCCAAGTGTAAAACATGACTTCAGAAATTCAGCAACACTTTACACTTCATATCTTGGTCGACTAAATTTACAGTAGATTTTGTCGACTAAAATGTTGTGAAATTTCATCAACTAAAACTAGACTAAAATGAAAACAATTCAGATGACTAATTTATGACTAAAACTAAAAGATATTTTAGGCAAAAGACTATAACTAAAACTAAATTAAAAAGTGATGTCAAAATTAACACTGCTGGTCACATAGGACTACATTCTCATTGGCCTGTTTAAGCCTAAATATTTCTCTGTTTACATTGTATGACTGCCTCGCACTAAGAAAGGGGCCTCATATTGGTCTTTGCTCAGGGCCTCAATATGACCATGGCAGCCCCTGTGTTTTTCCTCAAGAACTGGCTGAATGACAGGGCACTGCATCCGGCCGTCCTGAATTATGGCCTGACATACACAGGGCCTGAAAAATGGAAAAATGATGAACAGGGCACAAAAAATCAGAGGAAACAAGTCGTGGAGGCAACGAGGACGGCTGTAAATCTCACCGCGGGACGGGACAGGAGATGAGGCTGAGGCGCGTCCCCAGGAGCGCGTAGGTGTGTTTGTTTTCTGCTTTATCCCATGCATCAGGATAAAGAGGAAGCCATCTTTATTTAACAAAGTGATTAGACCTCGCTGCTGCCTCTGAGTAGCTCTAAGGTTGCTGCCCCTGAGCCCAACAGACCTTGGAAACCATCAAGAACCGCGGAACGACTCACTCTCATTAACTATTAACCAGCGACTCGGGCTTTAAATCATCTCCACGATCCCCCAGCCTGCTGACCCCACTGTGGATGGCGGAGCGGCGTTTCATCAGAGCTAGCCCACCGGACACCCTGCTGATTTAATGGGCTACAATTACACCGCTTCTGACACAATATACGGCAAACATTTATAGATTTCCCTCCCACCAACTCCACAGCCAGCAGCAGCACGATCCATTTTTTTTCTCTTCGCCTCGCGCCAACCTGCTCGACAAGCGGTTTGTTCGTATGACTAAATTACATGTTGTGGATTCAGTCCCACACCGACCCGGTGGCCCCTACAGATGATAAACACTATATCACCTGAGGTTATAGCTGCATGTATGCAAAGTAAGCTATGGTGGCCCTCGAGTGCAAATACAACATAGTATAAAAACCACAACATGAAAAAAAAAGCACAAAAACACAAACACAAAAGAAGTCAAAAGCTAAAGTAAAACCTGTTGCTGTGTTTTGTCTAATTGTGTTGTGTCCTCATTTGTTGTGCCTCCCTGTTTGTTGTATTTTGATTATTTATTGTTGCGTAATTAGTTTTGTTTTTGATTTGTTGTTGTGTCTTTTTTGCTGCATTTGTTGATTTGTTGCTTCTAATTTGTCATGTTTTTTTTTCATTTATTCTAATTTGTTGTTGTAATAGTTGTAGATTTTAAAGATAAATTTGTTGTTTTTCAAGTATATGTTGTTTTTCTGTTTTTTGCTACTCTTATTTTGTTGTTCTTTTTGATATTTTGCTGTGTTTTCTTTTTTGACATTGTTATGTTGAGTTGTTTTGCTGCTTATTTGTTATTTCTATTTTTTAGTTGTTTTTTATTTGTTGAGAAGTGGGGTAAGTTGTTTTTTCCAATTTGTTTGTTTGCTTTCTTGTGGTTTTGCCTTTGAAAACTCTGTTGTTTTTCCTTTTTTGCAATTTTTTTTATTTTTGTTGCCCTGAAATTAGTTGGTAATTTGTTTTTGAACTGTTATTTTATATATGTATATATTTCTGCTTTTTTGTGTGTTTTCATAGTTCTAGCTTTATAGGTTTTAAATTGTTTATTATGTGTCGTGTATTTTGGTAAGTTTCTGTTTCAAATTTATTCTGTGCTTTTTGGTTTATTGCTTCTTTCATTGTTTTGTGCTTTTTGAGTTTTTGTTGTGTGTCTGTTTTGAAATGTTAGTGTTTAGTTGTTTTGCTTCTTGATTATTTATTTATATCTTTTAGTTGATCTTTTTCATTTGTTGTTGGGTTTTCTTTGTTGTTGTTTCTCTCTAATGTTTTATTTCTCATATGTTGGTGATTTTGATAAGTTTTTTTTTGTTTGTTTTTTTTTCAGTGTTTTGGTTGTGTCTTTTATTTTGTACTGCTTTTTGTTTTGGGTTTTTGTTTTTGTTAGGTTTTCTTTTTTGTAATTGGGGTGCTAAATTATTTTTGCGGTTTTTATTTGTTGTTGTTTTCCCTTAGTTGTTGTGGTGTTTCTTACGTTGTTGCTTTAGTTTGTATTAGCATCATGTATTTGTTGTGTTTGTCGCTATGAAATAAGTGGTTGCATTTTAGTTCTCTTTTATATTTTGTCCTCTTATTTGTTGTGTTTTCTGATGAGTTGTTTGTATTGATCATTGTGTTTTTGGATTTCTTGTTTTATCTTTTGTAATTGGTATGTTTAGTTGCTTTTGCTGTTGTTTTATTTTATTTTGTTCCCTTAGTTGTTGTAGTGTTTTTAAACTTGTTTTGCTTCTTGTTAGCATCATGTATTTGCCCTCCAGGCCCACCCAAGTATATAATCCATACCCTCGTTCAGTTGTTTACTCCATACTGCAAACCCCTGTTGAGGAGCGCTGAAGCTCCCCGTCGGCGAGCCTCCTAAAGATCCGATGTAATGAGGGTAGCCGTCACGCCACAACCATATGGCTGGCCTGCTATTTATGTATATCTGGTCTGATTAAGTCAGGTCTGGAGGCCCCAGAGTACAGCAGTTAGTTGATGGTGACTGGAATGGGCTACTAGGACGCCACCGTGGCCCAATCAAGCAAGACGAGGAAAAAAATTAGACAACAGTCCCCTGAGAACCGAGCCTTGTTTTTTTTTTTATTATCCACCCCTTCGTTAAAGACGACATGCTAATTTGTATCTAAGTATAAAGTGGATCTCAAAGTGCACACGGCTCGGGGTCTTCATCAATCATACAGCTGATGTTTATTGATTCTGTCCAGACTCATTATGACATCCCCGAGTCACCCTCGCCTCCAACATGCGTCCCGATGGTCAGTGTTGTTGGGGACCAGAGATGGATGATGTTTGGATGAAGATGGAACTGGAAGTTTTAAATTAAGGAGAAAGAGTGGCTGATGCATACTTTAAATCCACCAACCTCTTTTTTTATTCATTCAATTAATGCAAATGCGTGAAGGAGAATGTGTTAAGGTTGAGATTACCATATTAAGTCCCATTTTTTACAAAGACCTGAGACACTGTGGAGGCATTTGATTCACGGTTTGTATTTGATCGCTTAAATGTTTAAGTGATTCCATTGAAAAATGTCTTATTAAAGCAAAAAGGGGCCTCTTATTTTCTGATTTTTTAATCTGAAAACAACATGAAGGGTACAAAAACAAATAAGAGTGACAGTTTGATTGACTTGAACAAGTGTTAGTGATGTGATGTGTATAAACAGCAGCTCCTATGATGGTTTTAATGAGGTAATTACAAACCCCAATTCCAGTGAAGTTGGGACATTGTGTAAAACATAAATAAAAACAGAATCCAATGAACTGCAAGTCCTTTTTGACCTACTACAAAGACACGAAATATTCATCCATCCATCCATCCATTATCTATACTGCTTATCCCTTTCAGGCTCACACTCTTACCTAAGGACAATTTAGAGTCACCAATTAAACGAATAAGCATCTTTTTGGTCTGGAGGAGGAAGCCAGAGTGCCCAGGGAGAACCCATGCATGTACAGGGAGAACATTGAAACTCCACACAGAAAGGCCCTGACTAACACAGGGATCAAACTAGCAAACTTCTTGCTGTGAGGCCAGTGTACTACCTGCTGCCCTCAAGAAAAATTCAGCTATTTTGAATTTGATGCCAGCAACACTATGGTGGCCAAGAAAGGTCACAACAATTGCAAACACCACAACACAGCTGCATAAAGCCACAACACGGCGTCATTAAGCTGCAACACAGCGACATTAA
This sequence comes from Cetoscarus ocellatus, assembly GCA_037902135.1. Lineage (NCBI taxonomy): Eukaryota > Metazoa > Chordata > Actinopteri > Labriformes > Labridae > Cetoscarus > Cetoscarus ocellatus. The sequence goes on from JBAMNC010001161.1 coordinate 606,810, forward strand.
GCCAAACCGGAAGTGAAACTCCAACTTTTTTTCATGTCTTGCCTCAGTCCCGAGTTCTAAACAAGTTGATAGACTCCATTCTTTCGACTGTTGGGGGCCATGTGCTACATCCCCTCTTCTTTTAAAAAACCCTCAACATGGAAACTGTGGACACCAATTGTTGAAACTTTCACTTACACTTTATGCAATGTCCCATCTTCTTAGGAAATGGATGCTGGTAGTCAAATAAAGGATTTTAAGGTTTGTATTTAAATACAACTGAGCTAATTAGTACCAATCGCTAATAAAAAGCAAGCATTTCTGATTGTTTTTTTTTGCCACAGCCAGTAGGACCATCTTGATCAGATCACTTGATTATGAAGAAATTCTCAAACTAAAGGTCATGAGGACGTTATGTTGTAATTCGACAATGGCCACGGTTACATGATGCTTTTCAATTTGGAATTAAGTGTTCAGAATTAAATAATTCGGATTTAAAGTATTTTCCTTCATGTTTGCATGGAAATAGTAATTCCGAATTGAGGTTTACGTGGAAAACACATTTATTCAACTCTGAAGGTTTGGGGCTTGGGAATGGTTCTGATTGGACGGGGCAGACATGGCATATTTACATCTACCTAAAGAAAACAAACTCCAGTTCAGTGTCTCCAGCGTCTCTGTCAGGGAAACCTCGTCCAACTTTGATGTTACAACTTTAAAAAGGTCCTCATTTTTATGCTTACGTCCATCAACTCTTTTCATTATTTCCAAATCTTCTAAGACTCTATTTAAATAAATTGTCTCGGCTCGAGTCCAACGCTTTCTTCGGGTAGCCATCCTGTTCCCATCAGCGTCCTGTGCGTCATCGCGACAGGACAAGGGAACTAGCATGCGCAGAACGTCTGGAATTAATTTAAAGCGGATTGAACGTATACATGATCGAGGAATTATTCAATTCGCATTTAAAATCAGAATAAACCAGCCACTTACTTCGGAATTAGGTTTAATTCGGAATGGTCATTTTCATTCAGAATAAGGTGTTCGCAAGGTCATTTTTAATCTTTTCAAAACGAGGATTCAAGCTTTATTCTGAATAAAAGGAGAATTAAAGCTCTCATGTAAACGTAGCCAATGGCAAGCTTGTAGTTTTTTACACTCTACACATACGTTTAAGCTTACAACATTGTGAAAAGTTGGTTTGTTTGTTAAGATTCACAGAGAACAGAACATATCATATTTGTTTTGTCTGCTCCAGAGCTTATTATCAGCAATGATCCAAAACACAGTGAAAATCACACAGGCTTTTAGTTGAGGGGTCCGGTGCAATGATAACATCCAGGCTGCATACAACAATACTTTCTGTTGTGCTTGGCCCGCAGCAGCACGGCCCAATCAGTGTCCATTAAAGCAGGAGGAAGTGGGAGCTACGAGCAAGACGACAGCAGGAAGTGACTGCTTGTGCAGAGATTAGCATAGATGCTAACAGCTTCAGTAGCAGTTTTGTCAGATCTGGACTATATTTCTTTATTAAATGAAAAACAAAGAACAACACTGTAAGCATTTCTCAATAGAAAGGATATTTTTGCTCCACTTTTACCATGTTTTGGCAAGAGTTTGTTCTTCAAAGTGGCTTTTTTACTTCATATCGCAATAGTAGCACCCGCCTACTACATCATCTGATTGGCCTAAAATGAATGTGATTGATGGAAAGATCGTCCAGTCATCTGCTGGATATAGTTCGAAAGGTTCTGCCCCTCCCAAACACTTTGTATGGATTGTTTCTCAGATGGACTAATGAAATATATATCTTGCATTATATATTTTGAAAGGTCAATGTGGTGTGTCAGGTTAAAACAGCTATTTTCACTTATTAAAATAAATCCTGGCCTTGATTTGAAGCAGACTTGCTACAAAACTTTGGCAAATACTTCTGCAATGATTGAAATTTTTGGAGTTTATCTTTTGACCTACTTTTATTTCTCTCATCACACATTTTGACTTTTTTTTTCAATGTACTGGATATTGTATTTCTTCTAAAATGTGTCTTCAAAGTGCAAAAATACAACATCACTCATAGTTAGAATCTCTCTGCACTGTCTGTACATTTTTTCCCATAGCGCAGTAAATCCAAGTTTCTGTCTGAAAAGGTGTTTCGTGACAAACAAAATTTACTCGCCCGGTGACTGATTCAAATGACTTCCCCTTGGAACGTCCCTGACCCCTGCAAACGCACAAACACACACCTACCGCCACACAAACACACACTCGTACACACTCAGAAGCCATTATCCCCTAACATACTAATCTTGTCGTGTCACTGGCTTTTCTCTGAAGGTCATCTCAGTGAAATGAATGTCTCCTGGGGTGAGACAGACGGCACACTGGAGTTGTGCTTATCAACACTGTTTCTTGGAGAGGGAAGACGGGGTGGAGAGAAGAAACAATCAGGCTGATAATCTCACTTTGTTTTGACTTCATTATTCCCTCTGACAACATGTTCACATTTACTGTTTTCTGTCAAGGAAGAGGCTTGTAACTCTTAACCCGGAGCTGTGAATCATTGATGTTTCTGTCACGCTATATTTCAGACCATGGGGAAGGTGTGAGCCAGAGTTAAGGGGTAAATATGTATACTTACCCTAAATATTAGGATCCAAATGGCAGCCGGACGTTAAGTAGAACTATGCCACAAAATTGCAGGTACTCTGAAGGTCTCAACAGATTGGATTTTTATCCTCTGCCAATTTTCTGTGCATATAGGACTCAAACTGTGGCAGAAAGACATGCAACTATAGTGTTTATTTAACGAGTAATATCAACAAGAAACCCCTATTCCAATGGAGATGGGACAGTTTGAAAATCATATAAAAACAGTTTAAGGATTTGTGAATCCTTTCCCAGCTTTATTCAACTAAATAAACTACAAAAACAAGATGATAGTAAAATGGATTGTGTTTTTGCAAATATTCACTCATTTTAAATTTGACACCTGAACATGTTCAAAAACAGCTTGGACATGGGCATGTTTACCACTTTGCTTCGTAGGTGGAATTCTTTCCCATTTTCCCACTTTTCAAACATTACTGTCACTGCTCACTTACTTCCATGCGTCCTTTCGGTTGGCATTGCTGTTAACCAATACATCCACCAGGGGGGGCTCGAACAAATCTGTCTTACACAGACCACTTCTCCTTCATTTGTTTCTTGAGGTGTCCAGGCGAAGTATCATCATGCAGATGTTTGTAATTTCTAACTAACTTGCAGAGTTTCTCTTCAAGAAGTTCTGTCATTATTATTTCTTCTTCGTGTCTCCCTACAGCTACTTATTGGGTAGTAACAGCAACACTGCCCCCACGGTTTCCAGTGGTACTGCTCCGTTTGGTCTGTATCCGTAAGTTTTACGGAAACATGCAGAAAGATGGACGAAAAGAACGCAGAGCACGGACAGAAGGCTCCGTCCATATCCGGATCCGTCTTTAACATTGAGTATAAATGGGCTTTAAGCAGGGGAGTCCCTGAATAAGACGTTATTTAGATGGCAGCATATAGTATGTTGCTCCAAAATCTGCATATAATGTGCAAGTTACCCACACCATGGGCACTAACACACATCCATATCATGCTGGCTTTTGACCCTTGCTCTGATAACAGTCTGGACTGTCCTTTTCCTTTATAGCCCAGAGGACATGACGTCCATGATTTCCAAAAACAATGTGAAATGTGGACTCGTCAGGCCACAGCAGACTTTTCCACTTTGCCTCAGTCCATCTCAGCCAATCTTTGGCCCCCAAGAAACAGGCGGTGTTTCTGGGAGTTGTTGATATCTGGCTCTGTAATTGCATGGTAGAGTTTGACCTTGACCTTGTAGATGTAGAGATAAACTGTGTTAACTGACAATGGTTTTCTGAAGTGTTCCTGAGCCAACGTGGTGATATCCTTCACAGAATGATGTTGTTTTTTTAATGCAATGCCACCTGAGGGGTCAAAGTCACAGGCATTCAATGTTGGTTTTCGGCCTTGCCATTTTCATGTAGAGATTTCTCAGAATTCTCTGAATCTTTTGATGATATTTTGGACTGTAGATGATGAAATACTTAAATTCTTTGCATTTATATGTTGGGAAACATTGCTCTTAAACTGTTGGACTATTTGCTCATGCAGTTGTTCACAAAGTGGTGAATGACTAATACTCCCCTGTTTAGGATTAACCCGAATCATTCCTCAGTTTTCACAGCCTGTTGCCCCTGTCTCAGCTTTTTGAAGTGTTCTGAAGTCATCAAATCCAAAATGAGTGAAAAAACAATGAAGTTTATCTGTTTGATTGTAAATACCATGTCCTTGTGGTGTATCTAATTGAATAAATGTTGAAGGGGATTTGAAAATCATTGTTTTCTGTTTTTATTCATGTTTTACACAACATCCTATCTTAATTGGAATTTGGGTTTGAAACTTTCTGTGCAAATAGCCTGGTCCAAACAACTCCAAACATATTTTTTAATTGGTGTAAAATCAGAGATGTGGATGATGCTCACAGGCTTGGACCAGGCTGAGAAATATTCTCATTAGTTTCATTTAAAATATACATTCATAAAAAGAGAAGCTGGAGCCAAAAAATCCCAGCTAAAATGACTCTTATACCCAGATGAAAATGTAGTGAGAGAGATTATATAATGAAGTCGTTTTATATCTCAGCACTTTGGAAAAAAATCCACTCAGTAAAAATGGTGGTTATTAGGCACCGTACATGAAAGTATAGTGATTTTATTCCTGCCTGTGGAATATTTTTCCCTGTTTTAATGTGTAGAAAGAGACAGGAAGTCATCAGATTGCTTGTGTGGATATAAAGCAGAAAGGTGCTCAGTGGCAGAAAATAGCTTATGTTCTGTCAGTAAAAAATAATCTTGGTTATGCTGGAGTAAAGAAAAAAGTCTGACAGGTGAAAATAACAATGGCGCAAGTAAAACCAGACAGCTCCAGCTCTATAGATTCAGGCTCAGGCACTTTGAATGCACTTGTAGGCAGGGTCGCCTATAAGAGGGGATGGAGGGTCGAGCTTTCTGGGGTCCAGAATCATATAGGGCAGTGATCATCACATGGCAGCTCTGGGGCCACATCTGGCCCCTGCAGCTTGGAAGAAACCTCGGATAACCATGACCTGGTTGACTGAGAACCTACACAGACATTAAATAGGCTCTTAAAAAAGAAGCACAGAGCGGCACTGAACTTTTTTACTGATTGAAATTATTTTTGTTGGTCTTTTGGCAGGTCTTACCAAGGCAGTAGAGCTTAGATACAAAGTCATATATCGTTGATCTAACTGGCGCAAAATGGATGTTATAGGCAGAATTCTCCTTTAATGTCACTCTGAGTTCTTTCTGGAAAAGTTCTGCTGTACACGATTTATCTTGTGATGTATCTTGTGTGTCAGATTATTTTACTACACCCAAAAATACAGACACAGTGAATGCAAGTGGCATTACTTTATTTGTTCATTAGCTTAATTGTGAGACATGAACAGAGTTCATATTTTAAAAGCAAACTCAAGACCTGCCTTGTTAGTCTGGCTTTTGGCTGATTATATTTAGTATTATTTAATTTTATTTATTTATTTTGTTCTTCTTCATCTGTGTTATTTCTCCATTTCAGTTCATTGTTTCAGAATTTATTCTCTGTTAATAGACTTTTTTTTTCCATTATCCTACTTTAGCAGATTTTATCACATTTCATCATATTATTATTTTAATTTTTTTTTTATCTATTTATTTATTTTTCCCCATACTGTTTTTTTCTCACTTCTTATCATGATTTTTTTTTTTCATTATGTAATTTAGGTCTTAGCTCCTGTGTTTCCTCATTTTTAATTCAAGATAGTGTTTCCTCTGTCCAGACAAAACCGCAGGGCGACACTGAATTTGAGAGGATTGGCTAAACTTGCATTAATTGTTATGATTACAAAATTGTGATTTCTTGAGGGGACTGGTTAGTAATAACCTTGCGCAGAAGTTGGACCTGCCTGATTCAGTGTCTGTAATCGTGCAGATCAATCTTGCCAAGCTCCAATCTACAACGTTTGTGCTCGGCCCAAAGCAGCATGGTCCGATCAGACTCCTTTAGAGCAGGAAGAGGTGGAGCTATGAGCAAGAGGACAGCGGGAAGTGACTGCACTTATAGAGAGTAGCATAGCAGTTTTATCAGATTTTGAGTGCATTTCTTTATTAATTCCTTTATTATTCCTTTGACTGGCATTGTGACTGCACGGTTGACTTTTTTTGCCACCATATTGCTGTATTTGAAACTCTGTAAAACTACCTTTGACTTTTTATCCTCACTCACTTCTTTGAATAGTGTATGTAACACTTATTAAATCCACTGGGTAGTGCTGCTGTACATAGATATCATTGTCTAAAAACTGTGGGAAAAAAATGACAATGACTCTGTGCTGCACAGCTTCTCAGAAAATTCACAGAGTAAGAACAAGGTTTAAGGTTATTTTCACAAATTCTGCTCTCTGTGATGTCTTTATATGGAAAAAAAAAAATACATTTTTGAAGAATTTATAGAAATCCATTCATGCCCAAAATGATCCTGAATAGATAAATCAACCCGCAAGTTGAGCTGCATATCTGCTTACTGATTGTCTGATCTAAAAAATAAAACCTTCAATGTCTCCTCCATAGTAAGGGCGTGTTCTGATGAGAGTTTGTTTTAGGAAGTGGCTCACGTTCTGTAGCACAGTAGCACCCACCTACAACATTATCTGACTGAGCTGTTATAAATGTGATTGGCAGAATGATCGTCCAATCGCCTGCCGGATGTGCTTCTGGGAAAGGTTCCGCCCTCCCGCAACACTTTCTACGGGCTCCTTCCCAGATCAGCTTGTGAAAAATACTGAATGGTCCATCTGGTGTATCAGGTTACTCAATAGACTGTGAATACAACATTTTGTGATGATAACAACAAACTCCTCCCCCACCCCCCAGGGAAGCGGAAAAGAGCGAAGATCGGCTAAATTTGCATTAATTGTTACAATCGCGAAACTGGGAATTCCTGGGGGGTGCTGGTTACTAAGTAATAGTAGCAAAATAATAGTTGATAAATAAATATCATTCTATAATGACACTACTTTCCAGCTACCGTATTATCCGGACTATAAGCCGCTCCGGAGTATAAGTCGCATCGGTCAAAACACACATATATAAGTTGCACCGGACTATAAGTTGCATTTATTTAGTGCTCTGATAGAGAGGTGGTTGCCTTGTATGAAGTGGCAACACCAAGAAGGCCCACCTGCCTCATTTATATTCATCTCCTTGGCAGCTACCAGGGCATGGAGACGTAACTGCACCGCTGACAAGTCTCTCCTGGCAGCACGTTGTTCATGCACCCATCTGTGGACTCGTTCCTCCAGCTCTGGCCATCTTCCTGTCGGCCCATGATTAGCTTTCTTTATTTTCTTCATTGCAGTAAGAGTAACCTCTGATTTTCGTCAGTCCCTCACGAGTTTCTCACTCACTCCAAACTTTGTTTCTGATCGATTACCGCTGAATATTTTGCTACCTGCAGTTTGTTATCTGCAGAATGGGATTTTCATTTTGGATGCATTTTGTTTATGTCTAGCCTAGCCTAGAGCGCCCTCTCGCAGCTGTAGACGGTAACGTTTTTCCTTGTTTCATGTCAGTCAGTATGAATTCACGTTTAAAAACATGTTCAATTATGTATATTTTGATATATAAGTCGTACCTGACTGTAAGTCACAGGACCAACCAAACTATGAAAAAAAGTGTGACTTATAGTCCGGAAAATATGGTATTTTATCGTATTTTATCTTTTTCTCTTCTCTAATTTAGGATACTAGCGGAGGAAGCTGGCGCACTAGCATCTTCCTATACTGCCAATGCCATTGGCCAGGTCTGGTGTGATGCTCACTGATCATAACACCAAGAAAAATACAAAACAAACAAGTCTGATCTAAAGTAAGTACATTAAAGCATGATCATGGCGGTTCAATCAATGTGAGAGTGTGAGAGCCTCTCATGTCAAAGACTGACTTGGTAAGAGTTAATGATTCACTCGGGATCCTGGTGGGAGGAAACCTGCTGGGTAAAACGGGCCTGTAGGAGTTGGCCTCAAGGCACGTAGGAGGCCTTTTGTGGCAAACACAAGGCCTGGATCCACCACACCACCGCACAGTGACAGGAAGAGGGGAAGAGATGAGATAGCGGGCTTGTCCTCCTACTCTGTGCTCTCGGAGATGAGTGTGTGTGTGCTTACACCTTCTATGAGGGGGGTTTATATATATATATATATACACACTATGTATATACAGTAATGTCTACTGTAAACAGCGTGCCCCTGCACAAACACTCATCGTGTGTGTGTGTGTGTTGTATAATATTACTTTGAGGTTTTGTTTGCTCGCTCTCTGGGTTTTGTTTGGTGGATGTTTTGGGAGCAGAGCGGTGTGGAGGCGACCGCCGAGTTTTCCACAGCTCGGGGTTGGCCTTTGGACCAGGCGTGTGGTGTAAGCTCGCTGACAGGCATGGGACTGTTGCACTTCACAGCTCCCCACGACCCTCACCCCGCTGCACACACATGCACACACACACATGGAGGAGAAGTGAGCTCGACTTGGCCCCTTGATTTAGCTCTGTGGGTGGCAGAAGCCAGAAGACAGGAATCTAAAAGGAATAGAAAATGGCCTGACGTTCCTGTCATTTTCTGTTTTTGAATTTCACAAACCCTTGCCACTGGGTATGAAACCTTTGTCTACATCCTTTGGGCTCCTGGTATGCTGGATAGCATTTCAAAAATATTTCCATTTCAATGTGATGCCGGAGTTTCAGTGAATACCAAAACTTGATTTCAAATGGAAATATTCCTTTCATAAAAATAGATTTCTATTACAAAATCAAGACGAACTTTTCAGGTAAGATAGCCTGCTCCGATTCTTCCACTTAAACTTAAATGAGAGCAACATACTACAATTTCTGTTTACCTAAATCAAGGTTGTAACTGTTTGGGCTGCCAAATATTAGAGAAGTCAAGCAATAAATCAGAGCGAGCAAGAATAGTTTGTCGTTGATGGCTGACAGGGGCCAAAAAGATGAGGAAGAAGGTTCTTTAAAACAGACTTAGGGTCAGTCCCAATCGCACCCCTTAGCCCTCCCCCTTTGTCTTACCCCTTTGTCTACCCCTTCCCCTTGACCCTCTACATCATCACCCAGAGCCGCTCACTGGCTGTGCTGTAGGCAGTTGCGACAATAGCTGTAGCTATAGCTGCGAAAGCTAGCTAGCTAGCAATTTTAAAATACAACCAACAATTGAAAACATGATCAATATTCACTTGATGCTTTAATAATTACTTATCAAATCAGTTAATTATGCACTTCCTTCGGTCTCCCCTCTGCCATCTTGTCAGCAGGTGCAGTGTGTTATGCGAAATTTCTCATACTCCTTCCTTTCAAGTGAGGTCTCGGTTTGTCTTCATTTCAAGGGCTGTGTGGCCCTTTCCCTTAACCTTAGGGAGAATTGGGACACCCCTTCACTAGACGTGAGCATGCAAAACCAAGGGCTACAATTGGGATTGACCCTGTATCTCAAACCAGCCCACAAAACAAGCGCAACCTTGAAAAAATTGCAAAAATACAGTGGGAACCATCAAGTCTCAAATCAGATACAAGATGTTAACCTTAAATATCAATCAATCTTTCTTTTGTATAGCACCAATTCATAACAAGTGTTCTCTCAAGACACTTTACAATAAAGAAGGCTGAAGCCATACTCTGCATTTTATGGATACACATATATACATATAAAATACATATAAACATATAGAAACACCCAGATATATATCCATCCAGGCAGAGACAGAGGGACTAAAAATAAGACTTAATGATTGTGACAAACTTATGGATGCCTAGATCATAAATCTGCTGAATATGAATTAATTCAAGATTTTCCCCTTGAGATGTGGCATATTAAGAGGGTCCTCATGTCTATATGGTTGTAAAGGTAGTTATTATGGAGGTATAATAAATAACAAACATGTAAAAAACTTTGATAAAACTCCAAAGGGTACCTTAAAACGAATGCTTAGCCTTAAAAAGTATATGAGCAGGAACTGGAGTCTCAAAGCAGATTCTAATACAGTAAATGGTAAATGGACTTGAGCTTATATAACACTTTTCTACCCCCTTTGAAGACTCAAAGTAGCTTTACTCTCTAAACGTCACTCATGGATGGTTAGAGTTTCTATGTCAGTTGTCTATCAGTATAAAGTAACACACTCACACCCTTTTATACCCATTTTTACGCCACTGAGGCAGCAGTGGAAGTAACTTAGGGTTAAGTGTCATGCCCAAGGACACAGCACCATGTGACAACCTGAGCTGGGCTTGAACCTGCAACCTTTTGATTATCAACCAAGCGCATTGTTTGACTTAGAGAAATGAGTGCAACTTCGAAAAGAAAGTTCTGCAGCTGGTACAAGTCTGCAAAGAAATGTACCAGTTCAGGGTACTTCAAAACTGTAACACTGCTGCAGACATCCACCAAAACCAGAGAAGAAGACGTGGAGCATTGAATACGTCATGAGAAATGTCAACAAACTCTGGCGTATGTTGCTCTCCATGTTCTCTTGTTGCTCACGATAGCCATGGAGGAACAACAGAGTTTGCTGTAAAAGCCAAAACAAGCTCAGAGTCTTCTGCAGCACGAACGTACTCAGCCACAGTTTCATAGATTCTAAAACATTTACTACAGAGCACTTTGTAACATGGTCTTTGGGGAAATAGGACCATACATTGATTGGACAGATCATGCAGGATGTTGAAACAGATATTAACTTTCTGCTTTTCTGAGGGGAAGAGTGACTGACACATTGTATTTATTTTATGAGTAGAATATATCTAAATTATTAAAAAAATCATGAGTAGAAACTTTGCCTGTAAAACAATGTAATCTGTTTGACCAGGAAAAAAAGGATAATTAAGCTTAACCCAAAAAGACTGGAAAAATTAAAAACAAGTATTTAACTCTGATTTAAGAGGCTTATGAAGGTTCAATATTTGGTGCTATTCTCACATTTTGGTGTACGATTTAAAAACACCCTATAAAGTAAATGACTTGATAAAGTGATAAAGTGCCATTGATTTTTGCTTAGCACTTTCTTTCTTTGAGGCAGGCACTGGAACTTTTAATCAATGAGCAAACCTATTGTCCTGTGAGCAGAAGAAATGCTTTATTCTGTCCTTGAAAGAAAATGCAGAAATCTAAGAGAAACTATTTTAAACAACAACCAACTGACGGTGTGATACTGTGGTGTGCATTATTCAGTTTATTACAACTTTTACACTGAGGTGAGTCAATAGGGCCATGTAACCCACACTATCCATCCATCCATCCATCCATCCATCATCTATACCACTTATCCCTTTTGGGTCGAGCCTATCCCAGCTGACATATTGGCAAGAGGCGAGGTACACCCTCGAGCCAATTGCATGGCCACATAGAGAGACGAAAAACCATTCATGTTCACACTCATACCTCAGGAGAAGTTTGGAGTCACCATGTTTTTGGTCTGTGGGAGGAAGCCGGAGTGTCTGGAGAGAACCCACACATGCACAGGGAGAACTAACTCCACACAGAAAGGACCAACTGAAATGGGATTGAACCAGCAAGCCTCTTACTGTGAGGCATGTGCACTGCAAAAACTCAGATCTCGGCCAGTGTGTTTGTCTATTTCAGAGTCAAAAATATCCAAAACACTTATCCAATCCACATTCACTAAACCAGTCGAGATAAATATCTTACTTTAAGGGTAGCACCGACTGTTCATATTTTTAAAAGCAAACTCAAGACCTACCTTTTTACTCTAGCTTTTAGATGATTATAGTTATTATTATTTCGTATTACCTTTTTATTTATTTTAAATCCTCTTAATCTGTTTTATTTCTACATTTCAGTTCAGATTTATTATTCTCTGCTAACTGCTTTTCTTTTTACCATCCTACTTTAGCTGATTTTATTACACATATGGTTTTAGGTTATTTCATTTTACCATATTATTTATTTAGTTCATTTATTTATTTACCTTCCTTTCCCTATAGTATTTTTATCTAATCTCTTCTGATTTTTAATTATAATTTAAGTATTAGCTCCTGTGTTTCCTCATTTTTAATTAAAGGTAGCGTTTCCTCAGTCTTCCTCAGTCTTTTAATTCTGTTTTCTGTTTAGAATTTCCTTTTATGTCGCTGTGCGTTTGATTAGTTTAGTGTAGGTGTTGTATGTGAATTGCGAGGGTGGGTGGGGTCTTTTATTTTCTTTTTATGCAGTTTTCTACTTTTTATGTCATTTATTGTTATTTCATTTTATTCCTTATGTTAAGCACTTTGTGCTACAAATTTTTAGTATGAAAAGTGCTATACAAATAAAGTTTGATTGATTGATTGATTGATTGAATGAAAGTCTAAAATAAAGTATTTATTTGCTTGTAATGAAGAGAAAATATCTGCCAATGAAACAATGGAAGTTTGACTCAGTGAGGGTCTTAAATTAAGGTTTGATATCTGCTCAAGTTAAATTTGTCTTGTTTTATTGGCAGATTATTTTATTTATTATTATTGCAAGCAACTCAGGCCTTATTCTTAGTTTTTATTTCTTCAAATAAGATCTTAATCCAGAAATGTAAGGAAATTGTAGATTAGGATACATCTAGTGAGATTTTTTTGTCTTGAAAATGGACAAATACTCTCACCTAGATTTGAGTTTTAACATCTCTTCAACTTTCCGTGCAAAGAGCTAATCAGCCAATCACATGGCAGCAGTTCGATGAATTAAAGCAGACATGGTCAAGACGACCTGCTGAAATTCAAACCAAGCAACAGAATGGGGCAGAAAGTGACTTTAATGGTGGTGGTGCTAACTGAGCTGGTCTGAAAATTTCAAAAACTTCACAAGCACAACTAGCTCTTGGGTTTACAGGGAATGGTCAAAAAAAGAGACAATATCCAATGAGAGGAGGAGGAGGAGGAGGAGATGACCAGCGTGGTCTGAGACAATAGAAAGGCAACAGTAGCTCAAACAACCATTAACTTTAACCCAAGTATGCAGAGTGACATATCTGAAGGCAAAGCATGTCAAATGGTGACGCAGATAGGCCATAGCAACAGAAAACCACACCTGGTACCAGTTCTGTCAGCTAGAAACAGAAAACCGAGGCGACAACAGCACCTGGTTAAAAAAGAAGATTGGAAAATGTTGTCTAGTCTGCTGAGTCTTATTCTCTTTCACACTGACGTAAACAACATGAAAGCATTGATCTCCCCTGTTTTAACAGTTTAAGCTGCTAGTGGTGGTGTAATGTGTGTTTCTCGCACACTTTGGGCCACATTGCACCATTTAAAGGGACAGTTCTGGTTTTTTGAAGTTGGTTAGTATGAGCCTGGACATGTGCCACAGTGTCACACCTCAGTTCTCTCTCTGTTCAGAACTCACTGGAGAGATGCTAATGCTATACATTGCTGTATATGGTGTCAAACTCTTTGCGTAATTAAAAGAATTGTGTGAGAAAACAAGGCACAAAAAACAGCACAGGGTCATCGCATGCTACAAACAGTTAATGTACATGTACTTATTTCCCACTACCAAGCCACTTTTGTTAGTCACTATTTTCAGACATAGCTTCAAAAAACCTGACCATGTCTGTCCCTTTCTAACCACATCTTCTGATGGCTACATCCATATCAAAAACCTCAAATCATCTCATCCTGGTTTGTTGAATAGACGATGGGTTCACGGTACTCCAGCAGCCTCCACAGTGAAAAAATCTCGATCTAATGGAGCACCCTTTAACGGGAGATCTTCATCGTTAACGTGCTGACGACCAATCTGTGTGTTTTTTATGTCGATGTGGAGGAATGTTTTCAGCACCTTGTTGAATCAATGCCTCAAAGAATAAAGGCAGGTGTACCTAATAAGTGATTATATTTATATAAAACCACATAACCCTCGACAGAAGCAGTTATTGCTTGGTTTATATGCTGAGTTAACAGCAGTGAACTTCTCTTGTTTCGTGTAAATACATAAATTAAATACATCTGTGCCTAAATTTGGTTTTCCCACGCCTCTCATTCATAACATATACCCTCAGCTGCAATTGTTTTCATAACCCGAGTGTTTTCTCCTCTGTATTTGCATGCACAGCTTCATGATTCCTTTTTTTTCATTTTTCCGGGGCCTGTCAGAGTAGAAAAGTGTCTGAAACCAAATTCTGATGCAAGCACACTTGAACTCTCCATTCATGTGTGCAGTACACAATTTCACATTGCACTGTTGCACAATACTTCATCACAACAAAGGGCTCAAAGAAGCGGGCTCCGTCTTTCCTCTTCACAAGCCTGAATCTTTCAGGTTTGTTTAGTGTTAAGACGTTTATTTACATACCCCGCTCTGGTTGGACTGTTATTTTTCTCCAGTTGTTGTTACAATGAGTGCAAGGAAACAGTAGGTGGTGTAGCATGCTCCATTTTACGCACTAATCCTCATTAAAGTGAAATTACAGAGACTGGGAGGAATCTGCTCTGACAGGAGACTGAAGTGGTTTATAATGATGAGTATTCCTCTGTTTCTTGACATTTTTTTCCCCTTTTTTATAAAGCGCGATTGGTTCTTGTGGAGCCTTTCAAATTGTTGTTCTTGCATGTCAAGGTGAGATTTACATAATTATAAAACAATCTGAAGTTGGACCACTTTTGACAAAACAAACACACTCTGGTTCGCTTCAGATTAGCAAGAAATAACAGCATAAGCACAAAGGGATTTCATGATATTGTGACAGGAATTGAAAAGATTATGACAAAATAAATTCTTACCAAAATTTCTATTATAAAAAAATGCCATTAAAAACATGGGCATAGTCTTAGTGTTGTCGCCCATTGATTCTAAAATGCAGTCCAACAGTCATGTCAACCATTTCCCTAATTAAAAGCAGCTTAAAGCTTTTAAACCTTTAACTACCAGCTCAACTGTTTGGCAGAGGTCATCAAAAAAGTCAAGGATCTTTAATGTTTAAAAAAACAGGACAAATCAAAACATTGTTTGATTCTACTAATATTTCAGGGAATAGAGAAAACTACAAACAAACCAAAAAACAGATATGTTCTTGATGTGGGATTTAAAGGTTTTAAAGGCTAACAGTTGATTACATGATGACATAAAAATGCATAAATATTAGGGACAAAATCAATTAGAAAAGGCAGAAATGTTTGTAAATAAAATAAAAATTTACTTAAAATTAACTAATGAAAATCACACATTGCTTTTGAACTGGGGTTAAACAGGATATTAAATAATAATAATAATAATGATCTGGCCTGGACAAAAATAACAGTACCTCTAGAAAAGATTGAAAATGATTTGACCATAGGGACATGTTAAACTAAAGTGTGTCCTGTAATTAGCATCAAAGGATTGATGATGGTTTTCATTAGTTAATTTTCAGTAAATTTCTATTTATTATTACTTTTGTCAGTTTCAAGTGATTTCAGTGACCGTTGTGGGTTTTTCTTTCTTTAACGGAAGGGTACCAACAATTTTGTCCACGTGTGTAGATGATATTGAGTTTGACGAACACACAAAAAATGTTTTTTGATGAATGACAGATTAGATAGATAGATAGATAGATAGATAGATAGATAGATAGATAGAAATCATCATATACATATATATAAATCACCATATCAGTAAATGGTTAATTTAATTTAAACTACTACTACTAATGATGGTAATAATAATAAGAACTTTTAGCTTTTTCAACCTTTAAATCCCACACAATGAAATTATCAGTGCTTTTGGTTTGTTTGCAGTTTTTTCTGTATCCTAAAACATTGACGGAAACAAACACATTTAACACATTAAATATTCTTGAATATACTGACCTCTGCCAGATTCAGATTCAGATTCAGACAACTTTATTAATCCCCGAAGGGCAATTCCGTTCACAGTTACCCTGCCTTATTGAGCCATCTAAACAAATCAGTGAACAAACAAACATTCGTAACAGCATATGGACAACCACATTCCCCTGTCAGTACCCACAGGTTAGCAGTTGCCAAACAGTTGAGTTGTGAGTTAAAGGGTTAATATTAGGGGTGTCCTGATCCGATATTGATATCAGATATCAGTCTGATATCAGCGAAAAAACTGATATCGGATTATATCGGCCTGCATCTAAAATCGCCGATATAAGCACTCCGATACAAGCAGTCCATTCTAAATTACTGTTTATTTATTTAATTCAGTTGTAGAATATGCTTAAAAGTTAAACACAGTGGTTATTTAGCAATTTAAAAACAACTGTTTTTGTTTTTATTGGATTTATTGAGGTAACTTTTCAGGAACTTCTAATTTATTATTATTTATTTTATTTAATTGTAGTATATTCTTATGTTAAAGGTTAAAATTTATTTAACCCATTGGTTAATAACAAATGGGTCAGTTTTTCTCATACCTACTATTGCTGACTACTGTTCTCTGTTTGAGTAATCTCACTTGATCAAGACTTTTCTTACAGTCCATACTACAAAATGAGTAATAAAAGTATGTATGATTGACATCGATATCGGCCAGTACTCAAGGCTGCAATATCAGTATCGTATCGGAGGTGAAAAAGTTGTACTGGGACACCCCTAGTTAATATCATCAAAACAGATGAGTTATAAAAACATTAAAGCCTTGTGCTTTGTATGCTGATGAAGAAAAGAGCCTCCTGAGGTTATCATGCTACTTTAGCCATGACTTTAATGCTAAAGAAGTTCATCCCTCAATATCTAAAAAATATGTATTGACTTGTTACTGCAAGGAAGCAAGTCCTCCAGGTGATTTTTATTGAAATAATTTTATATTTAGTTCATGACTGAGATAATAAGGCACCTCAGAGTAAAATAAGTTTTTTTTCTAAAGTTCCCTCAGCAATTGAGTCAACAAAAATACTGAAAAATCCCGTCTCTTATTAAAAATGCACCAACTTTCCTCATCACCTGCCATGGCCTTATTAGATAAGCTGCAAAAGTGCAGCCAAGACAACACACACACACCTAAACAGGCTGACAGAGCCTCCTCCCTCCTTCTCTTCTCCCTGACAGCTGGCCTGAAATGACAATTTAAAATGTTAAAGGTTTTGGGGAAAAACCACTTAAATCTGATTACCTATCACCTGCAAATCACCACATGGGAAAATTTTATCGAGCGCAGAGACGGAGAAAGGAAGTTTAAAAAAACACCGAGTGCAGATATTTTGACAAATGTGATGATAAATGGAAGTTAACTGGTGGAGGGAAAGGAGTGTAAGAGAGCGGCTGCCTGCTGCTCGCTTCCTTTTTTTTGAGGGAAAAATGTTTTCAGAGATATTAACACTATCCATCACTTATGTGTCACCATTACTCATGCATGATCCATCAATCAGATTAGCTATCATGCAGCTTCTATAATAATGTTTACTGATGGTGCTCCCAAAAGAAGAAAAATATACTATACTTTATCAGAGGGTGTTTAAAATAAGTACACATGCTGCAGAAAAACACAGCAGAGCCGATCAGTGATTCTCAACTGGTTCAACCTCAGGTTAAGGTCACAATTTTACAGCCAAATTAAAGCAGTTTTCAAGCACTTTCAATGTGCGTTTCCAAGGTTTTCCAACACTTCATCACTGTAGTAAATGATTAATTTTTAGAAATCCATTCATGCTTTTAAAAATACCATTAAAAAGAGAGAAGAACCAAAATTGTCTTTTTGATTACAGTATATGATGATAATCTCAAAACAAACATTTCCATGGCTGTAACTACCATTGAGGACAACAAGGTATAAGACCTCTGTAATTTTTTATCTGCTCCCTAAAAAATAATCTGTACCATGCTTCTTCAGCCTGTAAAGACATGGGCTGGGGCTGGATGGTTCAAGTCCAGAGTGAACAATGATTGGAGATCTTGAAGATCCTATAATAGGTAAGTTTGGAGGCTGTCCTCCTACGACACTGGGGTTTGTGTCCCTTGCAGTGTTATTTTGAAAGCACATTTTGATTTAGTTTTAGTTTTAGTCTTTTGCCTAAAATATCTGTTAGTTTTAGACATAAATTAGTCATCAAAATTGTTTCAATTTTAGTCTAGTTTTACTTGATGAAATCTACTGTAAACTTAGTCAACTAAAATATGAAGTGTAAAGTTTAAGGCATTTTTTTTATGTTTCCTTGAATTTCTGAAGTCATGTTTTACACTTTGATCCCTCCACCATGAAGCTAAGGCGGTTGTGACTGGATGTCCCTCTTAACTCATCCAACCTTTCCACACAACCAAAGTAGCTGTGATTCCTAACTTGTCCCTACTTTCTACATGACGTAATTAGGTCTGATTGGATTTAGTCTCAGTCAAACATTCTAGTCTAGTTTTAATCTGTTGACGAAAATGTCAGTTAATTTAGTTTTAGTCCATGTACACTAGTTTTTTTAGAGCCTAGTTTTTGTCAGGGGAAAAAAAGGTTGTTGAAGAAAACTATGACGAAAATAATTAGTCGACTAAATTAACACTGGTCCCTTGTGGCAAGAGCCTTGGGAAGTAGAGTGGGCACTCCCAAAACCCTGAAACTCCATTGCATGTAAACACCTACTAGTAGGGCAGAGGTGTCAGAATAATAAATGCGGAAGTCCTGACCCGGCATGCTCTCCCATACCAGACCTGAACTGACCTGGAGATATTGGGGTGGCACAGTGAGAAGGTTGCTGGTTCAAACCCTTAGTTGGCAGGGCCTGTCTGTGTAGTGTTTGCATGCTGTACCCGTGCATGCATGGGTTTTGCTTCCTCCCACAGACCAGAAAAAACATTTGGCTAATGGTGACTAAATTGCCTTTAGGTGTGAATGAGTGTGAATGGTTGTCTGTCCCTCTATGTGGCCCTGTGATTGGCTGGTGACCGGTTCAGGGCGTACCCCATCTCTCGCCCAATGACAGCTAGGATATAGTCCAGCGTGGTCAGTAACTAAAGCTCTTTTATACTTGACTTGTTCCTCTTCGTTTAGTCAATTATGTACTCACACCTGAAACTTAGCTGCTCAGTGATTGGTCTAGAGAATAGGTAAGTATATGAGGTGTGGGAAATCAACTGGCTGGTTGATGCCTGACACTAAAAACCACACCACGCCACTTTTCTGGTGCTTTGTTTGCATTTCATCAGGTCGTCTTATTCATGACTAAATGCCAAAATGAACTGAGCTGCTGCCATTGATTGGCTGATTAGCTATTTACATTAACAATCAATAATATAGTGGTTAGTAAGTGTAGACAAAAGACAGGGACAAACTCATGCTAAACTGTGCAATTCTCCAGCAATGTGCAATATTCCCATGTGCAATTACTTTGTGGATATGTGACTAATTCTTATAGTGTTGTTTTTTAGTTTTTGTATTTCCAGTCTTATGTGTATTTTTAATAATGTACATACTGCTTTTTTTATATTAAGTCCATTTTTTATTTATCATTGCTGTCCCCTTTGCTGCTGTAACACTGCAAATTTCCCCTTGTGGGACAATTAAAGGATTATTCTATTCTATTCTATTCTTCTATAAGATTTGTCAGAGACAAACTTTTGCATGTGCAGGACAAAATTAGATAAGAAGGACATAACAGTGTTCACCCTTTAATTCTAGACGTCTGACTTCTTTACCACAAATTTCACAATTATAATTTTGAGATTTCTTTATCAGGACCAATGTTTGTAATCTGAACCAAATTTCTGACTAAAGTTCAGAAAATAGTTCCTCCACAAATCATTCAACATACTTCATCTCATCTTTTGTGTGCCCCGTGCTTCTTGAGGATGGCTGCCTCCTGAAAAACTCCATCGAGGTAGGCTTGAATATCATTTAGAAATTTGTGGAAATGGAAAAACAGGTCACGTCATTTCATTCATAATATTTCACTGAAAGGGAACGACGCAGCGTGATGTTATTCTGCAGCGTTTTTTGATGCTGACGAAGGACGTGATGAAAAGCCGAACGAATCAAACAAACAAAAAAGAGGAAACAACCTTGACTGTCAGGGGCCGCCTGGAGGAGTCAAACGCCCGTCCAATTATTTGCGTCTCTTGCCAGGCCTGATTGGACCCCTGTCTGACAGATTGAAGAGATTTTTCAGCTGCTGGCCGGTCCAAGATTTTTTGATGTGAAGTATTTTTGGAAAATAAAGGATACTGGTCTTCATCAAACAGCTAAAATGAACACGAATAAATGCCAGACTAGCCCTGCTAACTATGGTAGTGATTCTTATCTAGTGGGAGGGGGACCTAGTGGAGGATCAGAGCTGATTTTAGAGGGTCACAAATGTGTGCATGACAAAGAAATAATAATGGCGGAGGGCTATGATATAGGGAGGCGTTGAGCCAACCAGAGTAGTTGAAACAATCTTTACTTCAGAGTCTTTTTTACACATGATTCTCCAAATGTTCTGAAATCTCAAAGGAATTTCAGAGCAGCCACAGTGTTAGGTAAGCCTTAAGGACCTGGACCCAACCACTCGTGCACCCTTAAAGACCAGGAGACTTTCCTTGTTACCTTTGTCAAGGAGGTTATGTTCTGCTAGTGATTGTTAGTTTGTGAACAGGATAACTCAAATAGTTATCAATGGACTTTGATGAAATGTTCAGGGAATTTTTGACATGGCACAAGGAAGACATGATTACATTTTAGTGATTACTCGAATCCAGATGCAGATCCACGGATCTTTTAAAATTATTTCTAAGCATTGTGAGTCAAGGCCAATAGTGTCAGAATGCCTTGATGGAGATTTGAGCTCTTGAGGACATCAAGTCAATTTCTTTTTTTTGTTTGTCAGATTGTTAACGGTATAACTCAACATGTCAGGAAAAGATTTCAATGAAATGTTCTGGGAATGTTGGTCAAGGCACGAGAAAGGAGTGATTAAATTTTGGTGGTGCCCTGAATCTGGTGATAGAACTTTTTTCTACATTTTGCCAATAACTCAATTAGTTCTTAAGAGATATTTTTTATAACATTTTCAGGGAATTTTGGTCATGGCACAAGGAGGAAGTGATAAGATTTTGGTGGTGATCCAAAACAAGTTGCCGATCCAGTAATTTTTAAAAAGACAAATTAACACTGCAACACATTTTTGATAATACCTTTTGAATATTGTGTGGTTTGTGCTTTCAGAGCACTTCGAGTTCATACTGTACTTTTTTTTTCGATTTAATATTAGTTTCAAACTGCTATTCTACAGCTGAAAAACAGTTTTAATGATCTTTTGAATGTCATAAGTGATATCGGGTAACTTGATTCATGATAGAAATATCAATGCCCTATTATGTCCAGAGATGTGAGAAGACAGATGGAAAAATGGAGAACAGATGGAGAGATAATGTTCCCAATGAATAAAGATCATGTTTTTCAAAATAACCAACACAATACAATATAACCCCTCCTTCTTCTGCTTGCGTAACGTTTTTAGAAAATGCATGCTCAGTCTTTTTAAAAAGACTTCATGAAACGTCCAAAATCAATATATTAATAAACATCGACACCTGACCTGATCGCCACGCCAAATGTCCAACAATCTTTTCCCTCGCAGGAGTTGTTTTTACTTGGAGCAGCAGCTAGATCAGCCAGAATCATTGTCTGTAATCAGGCAGATTCATCTTACCAAGCTGTAATCTACAATGGTTGTGAGCAGCCCAAAGTGGATGACCCAATCACAGTTCGAGAGATGACAGCAGGAAGTGACTGCTTATACGGAGATTAGCATAGATGCTAACAGCTCCAGTAGCAGTTTGTTAGTATGAAGTTTTTAGGTCTTGGATATATTTCTTTCAACTTCTCTATGTGTCCAATTAAGTTTGCTATCCATATTTAGGTTTCCTACCTATATTTAAGTTGTCCATGAATCTGCTGATTTAAATCAACCACATATTCTTTCAGTTTCCCATCAAAACAGAGAGTACGGCTCTCAGCCAGAAATAGTTGACCATCACACACATACATACTCCGTTGTCTAAGGTTACTGTTACCATGTATGTAAGCATGTCTGAACATATATAAGCACCACGAAGACATTCTAACCTTTGTCAGTCAGCATCCACTGTCTGTCCCGGTCACGGCTGTATAATAACCCATCCAGATAATCCCCAGTCATGTCTCAAATATAAGCACTACACTCTTCTCTATAGTAAAGATATCTTTGCTCCACTTCTTACATGTTTTATTTGTTTTATTAAGTGGCTCATGCTGTGTAGTGCAGAAGTGGCTGCCTACTGCATTATCTGATTTGCTCGTAATGAATGTGATTGATGGAATGATCGTCCAATCACCAAGCAAGATATGTTTCTGAAAGGCTCTGCCCCCCCTCAAACACTTTCTATGGGCTCTTTCCAACATGGACTAGTGAAATATATTAAACAGCCCATTTGGTGTGCCAGGTTAGGAGTTTTTCAAAATATGCATCTTCATCGACAGAAGACCACATTAAAAGTTGTATTTCCATAAAAACTTACTAATGTGTGGACATGGCCTAAAACAGTCTGTTCTGAGCAGGGCTCAAACTGAGGGTTTATAGATGAGCCAAAATCCAACAATAGGGTGAATTTTTAGGAAAGAAACCTAAAAACATGTTGAGAGATTTCTGGGTCAAGTCTAAACTCTGCTTGATATGGATGGATAATAGTCGCAAACGTGTTTCCAAATTAACCCCTTAACTCCCAGCTCAAGTGTTTGGCAGAGGTCAATATATTCAAGAATATTTAATGTGTTAAAAAAACATCACATGTCATAGTTTGTTTCTGTCAATGTTTTAGGATGCAGAAAAAACTGCAGACAAACCAAAAGAACTGATAATTTCATTGTGTGGGATTTAAAGGTTGAAAAAGCAGAAAGCTATTATTATTATTACCATGATTAGTATTTTAAATACTTAACCATTTACTGTTATGATGATTTTATATATATGTATATGATGATTTATGTGTATATATATATATACATATAAAATCTGTTATTCATCAAAAACAATTATTGTATGTTTGTCAAACTCAGTATCATCTATTTTGTTATTTTTGATCGCTATTTTATTTACAAACATTTCTGCCTTTTCTAATTGATATTGTCCCAGATATTTGTGCATTTTTATATCATCACGTAATCAACTTTTTAAACCTTTAAATCCCACACCAAGAAAATATCTGCTATTCTATTTTTTGAAACATTAAATATCCTTGAATTTATTGACTACCTCTGCCAAACAGTTGAGCTGGAAGTTAATCTTATAATTTCCTACAGTCAGGTACTGTCATTGTATTTTCACTTCTGCTGCAGCACAAATGGCAGAGGCTGAAATCTGGGCTTGGTCCCCAAACTGGTCAGGACTTGCTCTGGCTGGCATTTATATGAATAATTACATGCATTTATGAGAAAGCTTGTAGATATAATGAACATGTCCCACTTAGTAGCCTAAGTGATCAAAGATTCATGATTCAGTATGACCCCGGTGTTAAAAGTTGGTTGTTACTGTGGATTTATTCGCCTGCACACAGAACTTATGAAGCTTGTATCTGATGCCAGCTATAAAAACCCCCGTTAATAGAGCTGGCTTCCTGATGAAAAGTTCTGTTTGCATGCAGCGCACCGCGGTCCACATGTTAGAGAGGCAGCTGTTTGTTGCAACAGCTGAGTGGGGCAGGTGGTATTTTAGTCAGAAAACACTTTGAAACAGTTGACTGGTCGGAGTGAGGATGTCACCGACTGGCGCCATATCAGCCTGTTCCACAACTCATTAGTCAAGGTACAGAGACCAGCCAAACAGCTGTGGAACATTTTAATTCCAGCCTCAAATCAGCAGCTTGGACCTGCGCTGCTGCTTCCAATGACCTCCCGCCAGCTCCCGCCGCCGAAAACTAACACTCATACAAACATGACTCCACGGTGAATAATTCCGCTGTCCCTCATTTCCCTTCAGCTATATCCCCCACATGCGTCGACCCCCGCCCTCTCCTCCTTATTCCAGCAGCTACTTCCACAGCCCAAGGCCACGGTGTTGATATTGCTTACCCAAGTCCCAATGAGCTAATTAAGGGGGCTGTTTCTAAAGTGCTCTTGCATTTTGTTTATTTGTGTATCACCGGAGCCCCGCAAATTACACAGACCAAAGGCTTGTCTGAACTTTTAATCTAATCACGCCTACCGCAGAAGCCCCCCGTTTCCTGGTGTCAGTTTGTCTTAATGAGGCCCGGTCTGAGCCGTGGCCATTAGTGGAGCTCAGTAGTGGAACAGTACCGCAACCAGACAGGCCTCTGCACAATGCTGCCACAGAGCCTAATCCCCGGTTGGTCCCTTAGGACCTACAGCCATGAAGCGAGTTGTGAAACCTCCAGCTGTGTGGAACATGGCTGACATTTGAAAGCATACCGTGTCTGGGTGGTAGATTACGAGATGACTACATTAAAGCAACACTTAACAGACATGGCGTGAGAAGATTATCATGCCATTTATTTAAGCAAAATAAGGGTGAACAATTTTAGGAAAAGATCTAATTGCGATTTTTCTGGCAGATATTGTGATGCCAATTCGATACACAATTTTCTTCAAATCAAGCTTCATACAATATTCAGTATGTTTACAGTATAGACAACAGTAAGGAAATCAATGATCAAAAGCACATAACACATTATTCATTATCTAATATTGACGATAAATATTCTGTTAAAATTATTTAAAGGATATTCCAATTTTTAGTCCTAAACAGAGGCTTTGCATTGTTCACCTGCTTACCAGTACTTTTGCAGTGGTGATGTGACGTTCAACAAGTCAACTTTTTGAACTCCTTTTTCATTTGCGAGCTACTGTCAAAAGCAAATTACCTGCAAATTTGTAAAACAGTATGTGTAAAATAGTCGACACAACAGATCCTGGGTCAGTCAGGAGTGCTGCAAAAAATTGCAGCTTTGGCGATCACGATTGTGCTGTCTGAAATTGTGATTTCGATCCAAAAACAATAAATCGCTCAGCCCTAGTACAGATGCAGCTGCTTCAATTTCCCCCTCTCAGCCAAATGTCAGCCAAGTGCCATCCAGTTACCAGCCAACTTTCAGCCATTTGAAGTCCAAGCAAGGACTTTTTTTGGTTTGTTTATCTTCATAGAGGCATTTTCCATGTTTCATGTATATATCCTATAAAACATACGCTGTTAGAGTTGCATGTTTAGCATGTAATAGTGTGGGATCCAGTTATAACCATTGGGGTGGCCAGGTGGGAACCAGTGTGAATTTTGTCGACTAATTATTTTCCTCATAGTTTTCGTCAACAGCCTTTTTCCCCCTGACAAAAACTAGACTATAACTAAAAAAAAAACTAGTGCACATTGACAAAAACTAAAACTACATTGACTGACAATTTCATCAACAGATAAAAACTAGAAAAAAATGTTTGACAGAGACTTAATCCAATCAGACCTAATTTGGTCATGTAGAAAGTAGGGACGAGTTAGGACTATATCCAATCACAGCTACTTTGGTTGTGTGGAGAGGTTGGATGAGTTAAGAGGGACATCCAATCACAACTGCCTTAGCTTTGTGGTGGTGGGATAAGTTGGGGAGTGATCCGATCAGAGCTCCTCTCTTTTAATGAACTGATATATTCATGTAGAGCAGTATTGTAACTGAGATGCTCTGCCAGGTAGCCTAAATAAGGGTGATTGCATTTCACACAAAGTTAAATTTGTTTCTGTTAATATATACATTCAAACTTTACGAGCATTCAGTAAAGGGCTATTAGATGTTTCATTTTATCCAAGTGTAAAACATGACTTCAGAAATTCAAGGAAACATAAAAAAATGCCTTACACTTTACACTTCATATTTTAGTCAACTAAATTTACAGTAGATTTTGTCGACTAAAATGTAAAATGAAATTTCATCAACTAAAACTAGACTAAAACTAGAAAAGCACTCGGAGAGCGCAGACCTCCGCCAAGCAGCTTCGTTCCACTTTGGTGAAAATGGTCCTAACTGGCAATGTTAAAGAATCCTTTGAAAAATTCCTGGATCCAGACGGTGATCTGGATCACCCCCAAAATTTAATCAGTTCTTTCATATCCCACTTCCAACAATTCCTGAAAATTTCATCCAAATCTGTTCCGAACTTTTCAAGTTATTTTGAACACAAACAAACAAACAGACAGATAAACGCCGGCAAAAACATAACCTCCTTGGCGGAGGTAATTAAAGCAATTTAGATGATTAAGTTCTGATTAAAACTAAAATATATGTTAGGCAAAAGACTATAACTAAAACTAAATTAAAAAGTGCAGTCAAAAATTACCACTGTTGGGAACACCTCCCTGTCATGGACCAGCCAAGACCCTGCCAAGGAAATTGGGGAAAATTTAAATGGCTCCATCTGTATCTACATTTGCTGTATGATGAAAATTATTTTATTCTTTTCAATAACTATGATACTTTGACACAATGTGTACCTACTGGAGATGAGAAGATAAACCGATCCATATCGATACACTGAGAATGTGTCCTCACTGCAAACGAACTGCTCAAGGGATGAATTGTAAAACAGCTGAGACCACCTCTTACAACCTTAATGTTTAAGCTTCAGAAGAAAATGATGCCTCACACAGCAACTTGTGATACTGCCCTATAAACCTTTCCCCAGAAACCTTGGTTTCTTTATTTCCTGTTTTGACGGCCTCATGCTGGGCTCAGTTGATTCCTTTTAGTGATGAAGCACGAAAGCTTCCATATTTAACAGGCGTATTAATGCAGCAGCTTTATTATCTTTGACAACATTTAACGTTTCGAACCACTTACCTTTTTACACCGGCTGCATTTTACAGTGTTTTGCCTTTGGACGGTTCTGCTAACATCCCCATTAGAACAATAATCATGTGGAGAAGGTCCCCACACTCTCCATTTTACATGTAACTTTCATTAATTCACAGTCTGAGAGAATTTAGTGCACTTTCCCATTTCCAATTTGGAGTGCTTTGAATTCCGCTCGCTGCACCCGTTTCTGTGTCATCAGCCCACTCAGAGTCTGAATAATTCATAACAATATTTATTAGCACTCTGAGGTACAATTAGATGAATTGGGATTAAGAATTGGCTTGTCTGTGGAGGAGAAAGTGGAGCAGCTCTGCCGATGGATTTGGGCAAGCGTAGCTCTAAAACATTATCAAAATAAAGCCAAGCGGATTAATTCCCTTTCTCCACCATGTTTTTTTACTCTCCCTCTTGTGTTTAAGAGAACATACTTAATATTCCATCTGCAGGAGTAAATCAGAGATGACAAGTTAAAACAAGGGTTGCTCAGGGGCCTCACGTCTCCTTTTAATCTCCAATTCTTCACTAACATATATATTTACCAAAATCCTTCAGGACGGGGCTGACCTTTCTTTTCATTTGAGGCGAAAGTCAAACATTTCTGCCTCAGCTGACCCCAGGAAACAGACGAATACAGATATTTAACAATTTCCTAAAAAGAACTTTTAACTTATTCAAAGTTTTATTACCTGAAATGTTTTTCAAAGTGTGCACACACCTATTTTTGGCATTTCTGATAATGTGTTGACAGTGAAGAGTTCATTCATTATGTATTGTGGATACATTAAAACAACATCATTCAAAATATCACAGACAAAAACTGAAATTCTGCATAATTGTTTGACAAATTTAGAGACAAAATATCACTAAATCCCCTAAAAAAAGGCTCCTGTTGATAGTTTTCTTTTTTCCAAATGTTTAATTTTGGCTTTTGCTTTTAAACAAATTTGATCAAATAATCGACTTTTTCACGATATCACTTAATCAGGTTCTCTGCGCTAGTACCAGGTTGGACCACCTTCTCCACAGTGACTGGGAATATCATACAAAATTTAAGTATGAAAGAACTTTAAAAATCTTAAAACAAATTTACATCATGGAGGACAAAATCACATTTAGAAAAACACTTTTAAAAACACAAAGAAGAATTACATTTCAGAAAATAAGATAACAAAATGTGAATTAGTTTTATAGGAATTCTAAGGAAAGATATCAGAAGTCTGACTTTATTCTCTGGACTGTCATCTTTTGGCTTATGCATACTGACCAGAGCCGTATGTAAACATATACCACAGGGATTTGTAGACGTTATGTAGACAACCAAACTGATGCTGACATTAGCTACACTCTGTTTTAGAGTCAGTGAATGCTACGTTAGCTTACTTTCTGTCGAGATATTTGGCCAAATTCGAGCCACAATTCACTGCTTTTTGGTTTGCTTGCCTTGTTTGGTCCTTGTTTGGTTCAGATAGCTTTTTGCTATCATCACAAACCAAACTCTGGTCCACCTAGAAGCTAACCAAGACCCCTGTTTTCACATGGACCTGAATTTGGTTCTTTCAAACTCACACCAGTGCTTCTGTGAGCTTTCACATCACCCCAAACTACCTGCACTTTCCAAAAAAAGCAAACCAAAGTTCCTTTGGTGCTGACCAAACATGTTAGGTCTGAAGCACCATTACTTGAGACTTGAAAAAAAAAGGAAGACTTGGTCCCACCTCTGAGCCAGTCCACTAACATACTGTACTACATAAAACCAGGTGGTGGTACATAAAGGTTTGGGACCACTGCTCTAGCATGTCCATTTATCCATCATCTATTCCGCTTGAGCTGGAGCCTATCCCAGCAGGCATTTGGCAAGAGGCGGGGCAAATCCTGAACCAGTCACCATCCAGTCACAGGGCCACATGGAGAGACAGACAACTAATCACACTCACAACTAAGGGCCCATTTACATGACAACAAAAGTGGCCAAAAACTGAGAGTTTCCGTTGCGTTTGCGCATTCTGTTTACACGAGAGTGGTGCCTGGCATGCCTGAATCCACAAATTTTTGAAACCAGGGTTAAGAGTGAAAGGTTTTAAAAAACCTTTTCGTATCCAGCTCTGTATAAAGAACAATTAGCATTTTCAGGGAAAATGATGACGCGTGGCGCATCTGCAGTGCTCTTTCAGATAACGGTTGAGCTGGCACCTATGATCAACAACAGCTGCCGCCGACTACCGAGCAACAGGTGTGCTGCTTACCGTGCTTGATTTGTTCATCCAGACAGATTTGTTGCCCAGGCAAAAAAACTGCTGCATCTTTGTGCATCCACTCGCCATTGTTGTTTATGAAAAGTTTGCCTTCACCGGAAAGCCTGCGTGAATTGTAACACCACTGTTTCATTTCAAACCTACATCACCAACTACTGGCCTGGCATGCACACTACCATGTTTTCAATCGTTCTTGCATCATCTCCGTGTGAATGTGGAGCTTCAAGAAAACACAAAGGAAAAACCTTTCCGTTTCTGGTGACAACGTTGTCATGTAAACCGGTATTAAAGCGAATTTAGAGTCACCAGTTAACCTAGTGGCAGCTGCACTTCTATTGGCACCTGGCGCATTTCCCAAACCTGATCCAGCTCACCGGATACTGGGTGCCCAGGACCTGGTGGATTGGACCAGACCATGGGGGCAACCGTGTGCATCGTGGAGGGGTCAGCTCAAAGGATACCTGAAGAGTTGGAACATGGGGTTGGCACAGGCCTAGATGAAGGCAATCAACAACCTCGCCAACCTGTCCCGGACAGGGGACAGGTTGGCGAGGCAAAGTGCCAAACAGGCTCCCACTCTGCTCTCTGATTGGTCGGTGCACTATAACTGAGTGTGCTCGGGCAGAAATTGAGTAATTGCACATGCATGAAGCAAAAGGTGTTTCCGCATCCGTTTGATAGAAAGAGAATCGTGTATTTGTTGTGAAAATACTGAAATTTCATTGATTAAAACTTTGAATAAAGGTAATTTCTGAGTTGAGCGAGTAAGTTTTGGGGAAAATTTGGGTGCGTGTTATATTCGAGTACAGTGTTTTTCAGGCAAAAATCATAAAATATGGGGTGCCTGTTATTATTGAGTGCATGTTATAATCGAGAAATTACGGTAAAAAGCATGTTTTTTGTCTATTTGCGGAAGCTGGAGTGCCTGGAGAGAACATGCAAACTCCACACAGAAAGATCTTGGTTAACACAGGGAGACAACCAGTATTCTTTTAGCTCTTTCTTGCCGGTTTCGCCACAGTTTCCCTATCTTAAATGTGTAAAAACTACCAAATTTAAAAATCGAGCACTACAGCCCTCTGATTACTCGAGTCACCTCGTCCATCCTCTGGTCAAACGAGTGTCCACATGACTCATTTCCAGGACGAACAAATTGTAAAGTAACTCATTTTTGACTGAGGCGGAAATGAAGAATCTATGAATTATAGCTCTGACTCTAAACTCATTATCTCAGCGCGTGCAAATAGAAAATGAAACTGTGACAAAGTTAATCATGCCTCGCGCGAGAGAGTGGATCGGAGCCTTCTATGAAAAATACTGACCTTATCGCATGACCCGTCTTCTCGACTCAATTGTTTTATTTTCTTTTTTTTCCTGCTTCTTTTTTCCCCTCATCCCCAATTAAAGCAGCTTCCGTCTGCCCGTCTGTGTAACGGATGAAGCCAGCACTTCTTGAACTCTGCGTTAATTAAACATAAGTGCACGTCTCAGTATAACTTATGGTGGTTTGTGCCCCCCCCACTCCTCCGTCTGTCCGGGTAATATCCTCAACTCCTCAGGGTCATCACGTCTCCGCTCGCCATCACAAACAAGGACAAATCTCTTAAAGTTTTATTAAAAAAGACTCCGATTTAAGGATCTACCTGGAAGCTCGTATGCAACACTCGAAGCTCAGCGGAGGCGAGGGCCAATTTATTTGATGTGTGTGTGTGTGTGTGAGCGTGTGTGTGAGTGTGTGAGTGAGTGTGGGCAACAAGCTGACTTTGCTGTCAATTAAAATCCTCCTGCTCATCCTGGGAGTTGAGCTCATTAGGATTCATCCACGGCTAACTTTTATCCTTTATTTTAAACATTTTAGGCATTAACTTGTGTGTGTTAATAAGACAGAGGTGTTGCTTCGAGTCACTCATACACACACTCGTCGAGCTGAAGTGTGTGTGTAAATCCTATAGCATGCAGTGACTGAAGTCAACTTTATGGCTGAGCTGGTAAATCTAAACAAACAGCTGCTAACAGCATCGAACTGGTTACCACAGCGTGACTAAGACTGTACAGGGTGTACTGACTGTACTGAAAAGCACTCTGGGAATTGTTTCTGTTGTTATCTGAAAACTACAGAGGAACAAAAGGGTGTTTTTGTCTGTAAATGTGATTATAAGATCAGTTTGTATGGAGATTTATTCAAATTCATAGATTAGACTATTTCGGTTTGCTAGCTTTGCTGTTGCCATCATTCTTACCTGGTCATGTCATTTATTTTAGCTATTTAAATGTATTAATAAAACATCTGAAAATGTATCTTGCTGTTCAAAAAAAGACAAAACCTCCGTATTTTTCAGACCACAAGTTGTTGCATGAAGCGGTAACACCAACAAGGTCCACCTGCAGCCAGCCCGCGACTAGCTTTCTTTGTTTTCAACTTCTAATTTTACTACCTGCAGTTTCTGAAGAATCTGTAGAACAGGATTTTCTTTTTGTGGGGCGTTTTGTTTGTGTTCAGTCTGTCTCAGTTATCTTTAAGTTAATGTTTTAGTTATTTTTTTCAGTGATACAGGAGCAGCATATTTGTCGTACGCTTACAGGGCCCTCTTGTGGCTGTAGACGGTAATGTTTACTCCTTTGGTTCATGTTTGTCAGTATGAATTAACATTTAAAAACATGTTAAATCATATATATTTTGATATATAAGTCGCACCTGACTATGAGTTGCAGGACCAGCCAAACTATGAAAAAAAGTGCGACTTATAGTCCGGAAAACATGGTAAATATAAAAGTGCATCCAGCGGCAGTTCTTCGAGTGTCCACTTGAGGAATGCTGCAAAGGACCAATGACCCTTTAGGTTCTGTATTATAGTTGTCTTATTAACTGAAATAAACATGCTTCAACCTGATAATATTGTTTCTTTGTTGGTAAAATCTCCAGCAGAGGGTTGATTCGTCGACTTTGATTATATAGTGGCAGTGGTGGCTATTACTTTAACAGCCCAAAGGTCTGACACTTTGCTTGTTCCATAAGCATTTAATACTAAAGCACAGATAATGTTTTCAACACACACACAAACATATATATACATATATACACATATATGTGTGTGTGTGTATGTATAGTGAAGGCTTTGTGCTTTTGACATAGATTATAGATATCAATATTTTGTGTCAAGAGTATGATTTTCCATGATGAAGACAATCTGTTTGTGTTAGAAATAGATGTGAAAAAAGAAACAAGATTTTATACTTCATTTATTAATAAATGACACTCCTGATTTATGCAAGTGGGCGTTATGTAATGAAGAGGTAAACCACTCTGGCACATTTGAACATTTTGCCAATATTCATATTTCCATCAGCTTTTCTGGCCCCGATCAAGTATCTGGATATACCAAGTCTTCATCAGATATTTAAATATACCAAGACAATACAGCTGCACACTGTTTGTTGTATTTTATTGTTTTTATGTTTGTTAACCTAATAGCAAGTAGCAAGATGCCCTTACTTAATTTCACTGAACTAAGTCAAACTAGCATTGTTGTTAAACTCATAAAACTATGTGACACGTGAATGACTGGTATGTTTTTATCATTTTGGATATCTTAAAGTCATGAGTGGATCTGCTGTGAAGGCCTAAAATGGTCCAAATTCAAATATTTCCACATTGCTAACATGCCAACCACAGGGCTGCTACTGCAACACCACATAAGCATTTATGGCACACTGCAAAGCCACTCAACTGACAGGAAATGGTGTTAACAACCATGATGAGATGAAAAAAATAAATTAAAAGTAAATTAAACTGGAAAGGCTCCAAGAAAAATCTTCGACAAGGCTTATCCGTCATGGTCAAGCAAGTTTGGGACAAAAATGTAGAAAGCTGCCCTTTCTCTTACTGTTAACAAATCCTTAAAACTATTATTGAATCCACATACAGACTTTGATCAACAACAAAATCCGTTCCTAAGTTTTTGGGTTATCCTCAGAACAAAAAAAAATGACAAACTAACAAACACTGGCAAAAAATAACCTCCTTTGTTGAGATGATAAATTCTAAATAATGCAAAAATCCAATACTTCTGGGCATCCAATGATATATATAAAGTTACTAACAGTCTCTTAATTGAGCCTGCTTATCACTAGCGAGAACAGAAACAGGTCAAGTATCAACTTGTGATTTCTGATGATGTGCTTATGTCAAAGATGGCTGTATTGTTTTAAAGTCATACTATCTCGTTTGTGCAGATTCATCACACATGTACAAGCTGCTGCTGAAATGTGTTTTTCATGCACTCATTCATCACAATAACACACTACCATCCGCGTTCCCACAAACAAGCATGCGATGTAATATTTCACTCGTGTGTGCATTAAAGCAGTGACAGATGTTTTGTTGACTTAGTTGTCAGTAGGTTTTCACTCTTACCTGAAGCGCTGTGGTCTCCTCCTTCCCGCTCGCAAGTTTCAACTGTTGTGTTAAGTTGCTGCAGCTATAAACGTCCGTATATCCTGTAAGAATAACAAAAAATAGTCTTATCAATACCAAAAACGTAAATAATTTCTATTCACAGAATATGGTAGACTCCTCTTTTTCTGGTCATGTATGTGTACAGGGTCGACCTCTCCACAGCAGGTTTCTGTTCTGTTTGATTTGTCTCATGAAACCCCCCCAGGGCTATAACCTGGCTGTCGGTGTCTGCGGACCGTGGAGGTGCGAGGCTCTTTGTTATCATGGAACAGTGGTGGGTAAACACAAGATAAAGAGGCTGAGTGAGACTCTGCCATGTCTGTTTCCCCATCGTGTCAGTTAGAATGACTGGAGCCATTAAGGCAGTTACCACAACATGCTGACAACATGTTTGGATGCCACCTGGACCCAGATGTGCCACAGCGGTGGGTAAATGGAGGGAATGATGGAGAGGAAGTTTAGGGGCCATGTCTGCGCGAGCATATGCCCCAACCTGCACGTCCTATTACTCTTCCTCCGATGGTCCCCGCCCGGCTCCCAGCGAGGGCCCCGAGACAATGAGCCATTGTTATTCTTTATGAAGAGGACACAAAAAGCCACAATAAAAGGAAAAAAGTGAGAAGTCCTTGGCAACTGTCCTGTATTTTTCCCCGTGTTGTCTCCTGATGGATTGAAAAAGGCAAAGGTATTGTTGACGGCTGCCCTTTCCCGTGCCTGGATACCGGGGAACATATTTTCATACAGTGTCTGTGGTTCAATGAAAGTGATCACTCGGGATGGGGGTTTGTTTGCGCAGACAATCGGTGCTTCTGTGTGGAATAGACGGGGGACATCGGGATCATAAAGAACAG
This sequence comes from Cetoscarus ocellatus, assembly GCA_037902135.1. NCBI lineage: Eukaryota > Metazoa > Chordata > Actinopteri > Labriformes > Labridae > Cetoscarus > Cetoscarus ocellatus. The sequence goes on from JBAMNC010001161.1 coordinate 641,230, forward strand.
AGCAGAGATGAGCACAGAGACAACAAAAGGCCCCTCTCTCGCACTCTTATCCCATCTGTGGCAATACAAACAAAACAATGGAGGATGAGCCTGATAGCGGCGTCCGCCTGAAATCACCAGAATGTCCAAGTCCATTTCACAGCTTTGCTGTCATCACTTTTGATAACCATTAGACATATTTTGCATTGCACATGTCCATCCCCTTATTTGGACACATGTTAAAAATGTGATCGACCCTACAGTGAATAAACATTGTTTTGTTCCTGTGTCGCAGGGGTCAAGCTTGTATTTGTTATTCCCTCACTCTGATAATGCAGTGTTAATTCTGACAACACTTTTCAATTTAGTTTTAGTCTTTTGCCTAGAATACCTTTCAGTTTTAGTCATGATTTACTCATCAAAATTGTTTTGATTTTAGTTTAGTTTTAGTCGATGAAATTTCACAACATTTTAGTCGATGAAATCCACTGTAAATTTAGTCGACTAAACTATTGGATTTCTGGCGTCATGTTTTACACTTGGATCCCGCCACCATGAAGCTAAGGCAGCTGTGATTGGATGTCCCTCTTAACTCATCCAACCTTTCCACACAACCAAAGTAGCTGTGATTGGATATATTCCTAACTTGTCTCTACTTTCTACATGATAAAATTAGATCTGATTGGATTAAGTCTCTGTCAAACATTTTAGTCTAGTTTTTATCTGTTGACGAAAATGTCAGTTAATTTAGTTTTAGTTTTTGTCCTTGTGTCTTTATTTATAGTCTAGTTTCATCAGGGGAAGAAAGATGAAAACTACGACGGAAAAGTCTCTCTCTTTTTCTTTGAAAAAAAAAGTATACATTTTTTTTTCCAATCAAAAATACTAAATGTGGAAATAAAGACACAAAATGTAATATTAAATATATATACTACATATGTATTTAATATATTTATTATACCAACACCAACTGAAGGGTTTATGCCACAGCTGCCTTAACTCAACAGCATTGGTAATCACCAAAATCATTTTTTTATGTTTCTGTAATGGTTCATACACCAGTACATCGAAGCTCTTTCACTGAAATAATATTCTTAATTTTTTATCAATAAATTTTCAAATTAACAGAAAAAAATGTAAAGCAGCTGCCCTAAATTAATAGCATTGGTAATTACCAAAATAATTTCTTATTTTTCTGTAATTAGATTAGACAGAACTATATTAAATTTATCAAACTTTAATGGTCCATATGTCAGTATGAAGTAAATATAATATTACTGATTAAATGAACTTTAAAATTTAGTTTTACAAAAACATTAAAAAATTAAATAATATCATTATTTCTTAATTAAGATGCATTTGTTAACAGAATAATGGTTGAATGTTATACTGGATTAATTTCTGACTTTCAGGCGGATGGCTCAATTTTTTGTAAATTGTGTATAAAAAGTTGAATTCCGCTTTAATTGCCTCTTTCCTAAGCCAAATGTTAGTCCAATAGCGCTGACATTTTCAGTTTTGAAGAGTTTTTGAAAGGTTTCTATATGTTTTCTCATTTTTATGGCAGCTGGTCTAATAAATTTGTTAAACACTGTATATTCACCCCTTGGTTAAAAACGGCCAGCCTTCAATATGGCTGTCACTTTTACTCAGTATTCTCATTTCTGTTTGAGCATGGGGGAAACAAATTTGTACTCGACAACTGAAAATATACTTTTCAACCCTTTTTGACTTTAAACTGCATGTAAGATTGATTTTAGAAAAGTGCTAAAAATCACTGCAGCCAAATGTCTTTCAAGTAGATCAGATCACTTTGAGCAAGCCTCACACCACAGGAAATTCAGAGGCATTTCAAAAGTAACTTGACTATGTTCTGTTGAAAGGGGAAATCATGTCCAAAGTCAGTCCGATTATCTTTAATGTCTGCAATTTCAGCTTCCCAGTTTTGACAGAATGCACACTGAGCCTCACTGTTGCATCCAACAGAATCATCCAGAATACTCTTCTCCGTGTCACTCAATCTCATCATGATCCTCGTAGATGAGACTCTGCGGAGCCTCAGTCACTCTCACTTTCTCCCTCCCTCTCTCTTGTATTAAGCAGAAGGGTATCAAGCAATTACAGACCAAGGTCTCCGCTCGGTTGGGGATTCTTTCATCCCATAAAGTTTTACTACAAAGACTGACAGTGACCTTCACGGGGTCAGAATCGGGCAAGAGGCATCCAGTGCCCATTTAAAGGGCTCTTTATGGAGCCTTCACAAAAGCTTTAGTGGAATAACACGATTTAGATAAAATGTGTTGATAGAGAGGTGGTATGTCAATGTTACTGCCCGGATATAATGTTAGGCTTTGACTGTGTTCTTCACTGATGCAGGTATGTTAAAAGCTTTCTTTTATCGCCATGTATCTTTACATAAAAAACTCATAGAGCATTGTCTAAAATCTATTCAAAAGTATATCTGTATCCCTAATGCAACTCATATTCACTTTAAATGTCTGAATAACTCTTATTCTAGGTCGAACAGCTAAAGAAAAACAAGACTGCTTTGCTTCTAAGAGGTATAAAAATTCTATTAGTCCAGCTAGCGCTTTTTACATCTATGCCCTTAAATGAATTCATCAAGAGAGTAGCTCTGATTGGATCGCTCCCCAACTTATTCCACCAGCATGAAGCTAAGGCAGTTGTGATTGGATGTCCCTCGTAACATCCAACCTTTCCACACAACCAAAGTAGCTGTGATTGGATATATTCCTAACTTGTCCCTACTTTCTACATGACCAAATTAGGTCTGATTGGATTAAGTCTCTGTCAAACATTTTAGTATTGTATTTTGTAATTTGTTGATGAAAATGTTGTTAATTTCGCTTTAGTTTTTGTCCATGTGCACTTGTTTTTATTAGTTACTGTCTAGTTTTCGTCAGGGGAAAAAAGGTTGTTGACGAAAACTATAACAAAAATACTTAGTCAACAAAATTAACACTGGAGGCAGGATACACTCTGAACTGAGCCAATCACAGAGCTCTTTCTGAAAATGTAATTATGTATTTTGGGGTCAGAAATAAGATAGAAATACCTGTAAGCATTTTAGTTTCTGTAGTGCTTTTCCTGTTTTTCAGTATGCGTGCTAACAACCAAAGATATTTGATATTTGAACTTTACAGACACAAGGCATCTTCATTAAGTCATTTTAATATTTACTCCTCCAAGGCCACACTGATGTCTTCTAATAAGGATGTGGTCGCAAGGAGCTGAGCGCTCCTCTGCCGCCGCACTTGGGTGGAAGGCCATCATTTTTAACACCAACATTATCATAATCATAATCATGTACAAACAGCATTGTCTTGGCTCAGCCATCTTGGAACCGCACTGAAGGTGACATGAAATATTGTGCCAGGTACTAGGTACAACCTCGAATGGAAAACGCAAACAACTGAGTAAAGTAAAGACAAGAAACATTTCTTTGGATTTTTTTTAACTTAAATAACTAGAGACTTAGCTTGCTACATTTTATACGTAACTTGCCAATCACTGGATTTATTTATGTTAAGCTTGTTGAACTAAGACACGTTAACTTTATTTAAACAACAAAGAGCAGAACAGTTGTCATTTTTAAATAAGGTTCACTGAATTTATCCCTGAGGAAAATATAAACTGAATAAGAGAAATGCCACAGTAGCCTGAGAGCCTTAATCAACCCAAACTTCTTTGAAAGGCTTGTTAGAGCCTGATATTTAACAATGACCCAAAATGTTATAAAAAAAAATGTAACAAACCCGAAATGTAATAATTGGTCAATGATGTAACAGAAGTGTTGAGTCTGAAATGCAATAAAGAAAATGTAATAAAACACAAAATGTGAGAACTGGTCGATGATGTAACACAATGCTGAGCCCAAAATGTAATAACTTTATAACACTATGGGCCATTAGTTTTAGTTTAGTTTTAGTTAGTGATTTGATTTCATTCATATATCTGAAATAAAACATTTTCATACAAGCATATAATTGAACGAAAAGGAACAGAAAGAAGAACAGTCTTAAATGATCTGCCCCTTTTACACACATACAAAAATATTTCAAAAACAACAAAACAACAACAACATAATGATCAACATAATTCGCAACAACAATAATAATAAAATAAAACAGCCGTCATCAACACTGCTGGTCTCAAATCCTTTTCGATTCTCAATGACAACAACAACAAGCAACAACAACCAAAATAATACTAATAATTATAACGTTTGTGAGATTTCATCAATCACAAAAATGGTAATGGTACTTACTTAGCATACTGCCCTTTAATGTTCTTTTAAATGTAAATTTTGATATGGATTGTTTAATTTAATTGGTTAGATTATTCCATAAATTAACCCCTTTAACAGAAACACAACAACCCATAACTCTTGTCCTAAATTTTGTTTTTTAAAAAATCTCTTTTCCTTTTAAATTATAATTACTTTCTCTTTTTTCAAATCTTTTCTGAAGATTATGTAATAACCGACCCAAAATGTAACAAATTATTATATTGTGGGCAAAATGTTATTACGTTTTGGGCTCAGCATCTTGTTACATTATCGAGCGGTCATTACATTTCGGGTCATTGTTACATATCGGGCTCGAACAAGGCTTCATAACATTACCAAAAATAGAGAATCAGAACTTATGTACAAACTGTAAATATGAGCACTGTCAAGACATTTAAATTCATAATCATGGTTAATCTCCAACTTTTTTTACAAAATGCCTCAAAGATGTCCAATGATCCTCTGCTGATGTGACTTTTCAGGAGTTCACCTTTAGTTGTTGTCTCTGTGTGAGTAAACCAGTAAAAGTTTAACATTTTTGTATTATGGTTGTATTATGGAGTTTGTTCTGGCTTTAGCAAAGGCAACTGTGCTTTCTGTTTCAATTACCCTTCTTTTATTTTGAAGGGCAAAATAAGAAAGCTCTGTAGGTAGCAATGCTAGCTTAACTAAAACAGATAAAAAACTGAACAAGAGCACAAAAGGCTGAAATGGTTGATTTAACAGGGTCCTATGAATTTTCCGTGACTTCTTTATCCAAAGAAGGAATAAAAATGTCGCTACATCAGCATGGATGAGTACTCTCTGCTTCTGTTTCTAAACAAATCTTCCTCTCAGTGATGTGGGAGGAGGCGCTGGTCAGACAGTGGTACAAGAGTCTCCACAGATATTCTTAAGAAGTAAGTAAAAATGTCCTAACTTTATTTGAGCGTAGGTGCAAAAAGAATTTAAAGAGGCTGCTTTATGTAAATGGATCCTCATCTGGGTGAGAGGAGGGGAGCTCTCTGGTAAGTTATAGCTATGTGAGACTAGACACGCCGATCGAGCTCAGGTAATATTGAGTAGTGAGAGAAAATGCTCACAAAAACTTTGCTCTTATCTGGCAGAGTTTGAAAGCTAACACTGTTGTGTATATGACCCTGCCAGCTGTTCACATTACTGCTGCGCCTTCATAATGTACAGAAGGGGTAGAAGGCCAAAAGTTCAACGTGTGCACATTAGTGATGTGTGAAAAAGTGTTTAAAACACACTTATTTCACAATTTAAATGCCATAAACCGCTTTTCGTCCAAGCTATTTAAATGACATGCCCTGTCAATTCAATCATCCAGTCATAACCCCTTTGTTCTGAGATGTGAGAGTGAAACACACAGTAATAGTGTGAATAGACAGGTAAGAGAGTCACTACATTGTTCTTAATGTCATTGGGGGAGACGGGGCCCCCTGTGAGTGCCGTGATGCCTCTGCACTGAAAATGGGTTTAGAGCACAAATCAATCACCGTAGTCTGACAAATGAAAAGTACCACAAACTTAGACTTTTAATCTGCCAAACAATCTGGGCTAGGTCACCTTTCTGATTTGGGGAAGATTTTGTCACTTTTTCAATCTACCCCACAGGCTATCTTCACCCCCCCCAACACGCACACACACACACACACACACACTCCCCAACACAAGGCCAGTGGGGGCTTGTTTCTCAGCACTGGGCCACCCAGGGGAAATGTAATTCCCTTCCTCTGGTCGGTCATGGGAGTGAGGACTGGAAGAAAAAAGGAGGCAGAGGAGGAGGATGGATGCTGCCTGGCTGCCTGATTAGGAGCTGAAGAGGTGACTGGCTTGTTGCCGCCGTGGTTTCACACGCACACCCCTCCAGTGCATGTTTAAGGTGATCAGAAAGGTGGTTGCAGTGCTCACGCCGCGCTACATAAAGCAAAACAAATGACCAGCTGTGAATCGTGGGTAAGGTGGAGCGGACATCAAACGCTTCAACCGCCTCCCCACCCGCTGTCTGCTTCCTCCCCCCCCGCACCCTCTCCTCCTGTGCCTGCGGGGCAGTGGCAGTGTATGATGGAGAAGGTGGGTTAGAGAACAGGGACCCCTCTCTGTCCATTACTCATAAGAGTCCTGGTGTTTCCAATCCCCATTCACAATAGGGTTTGTGAGTGATCACACAGCAAACCCAGTGATCACACACTGAACTGATTATAGAGCGCTGCGAGGGGGGCCTGGCTGGGGGCACAGTCCGCTCCCGTAACCTTTAACAGCACACCGGCACACCAGTGCCGAGGCTGGATGAAACCATTAGTGGATCTTTGGTTACACCTGAAGGCTTTTCACAGTCTTATTATTTCTATTCCCTTTTCCCTTCCTGAGAATAAAGATAATTACAGAATCAGTATTATCAACTTTGGCTTTAGTGTCACAGTTTAGACATCAGTCCCATTGTGAATGATACTAAAATGAAGGGATCATACGATGCTCTGCTCTTGTAGCTGCCAATGAGTGATGGGATTATAACAGAAAGCAGGAAATGGCTCTTTAAATTGATTGAAAAAGACACAGTCCTTGGCAAACCGTTGTGAAATCTCCAACATTTAATACGTACAAGACCGCTGACCTTTAGCCAGTTCCAACGATCACAATAATAAGTACGAACAGACGATATGTCCTGACCGCAGGACCAGATTTACGAAGTCCAATGCATCACTGATTCAGCTCATCGATCCAGCTCTAACTGATTCACTTATTAACTGATAGCTTTCAGTCATGTGACTAACACACAGGGCTGGAAGGCACGAAGTGTCTTGACTAGCACTGGCTAGCATTCCATTTGTGTGGAACTGCAGCACAGGCTTTTGAAGTTTTTATTGCTATATTATGGCAAATGCACAAAACCCCCAAAAAACACAGGAAAACTAGGATGTCCCCGCCCCTTCCACCACTCGCAGGATACACATCAACAGATCAACGGGAGTTTCTTTTTGTCATTTTTTTCTTTTGTAATTTTGTCATGATTGGATTGATTTTTGAGTGAGAAAAATTATTAATTATCGTTCTGTCTTACAATCTATTATTTCATGCTGGACAGCTACAAAGGCCTCCTTGTACAGCTTACATATACAGATGGAGCCACTTAAATTTTCCCCGATGGCCTTGGCAGAGTCTTTGCCGGTCCATGACAGGAAAGTGCTCCGACCTGTCAACCCTAATGATTGTTACGAGATCCCCTGCAATTATGTAATAGACATGTGATCCTTACCCCCTATATTTTATAGGATATATACATGAACATTTAGCTTAGCATGGAAAAACGCCACTATATACAGAAACTGTAAACAAAAACAAACAAATACATGCTTGTTTATAGAAACAAGCCAGTAGAAAATGTTTTCAGAGGCAGAACCTTCAAAAACAACTTCAGCTGGTGATTGGATGATCAGTTTGCCAGTCACACTCATCACAGACCAATCCATATCAAGCCACAGTATGATGTAGCAGCTGGACCCTGTTGTTAGCCAAACAACCTTCAGTCAAATTACACCACACAGATAAATAATTTACCACTTATATGAGACATGAACCTCATCAATGACAATCCCCACCAAGTTCTCCTGGTAAACTTGTGAGGAGAGCATATTTCGCCAAGTATCGTTGAGTAACCACGACTACCGTAGACTAACCGGCATCGTCCGTTGAGGATTTCCACATTCTCTCCCAGTTTCCCAGCAGTGATCCCCAGCTTCTTGGCTTCTCTGATTTGATTATCCATAATGGTAACCAGCGGAGACACGATTATCACAATGGGGTTTGAAGTCCTTCCCATATTTTCACAACCAGAGAAGCCAGTTGGTAAAACAAACTCTTACCAAAACCAGTCAGGAGATAGGAAAAACATGATTTCCCATAAGAAAAGCTTAAAGCGACATTCTTTGCTCTTCTCTTAAAGAAGAAATAGAGTCAATTTCTGATAAAACCGCAGATATTGCCACATCCACGGAGACCGCTTCAGAAGCCGCCATTGTTTTCAAACATGCAGTCATTTCCAGCTGCCGTCGCAGCTTCAGTTTCTGCCTCACTTCCCTGATTAGGCCGTCCAGCTTTTTGTCTAGTGAAGTCGTTGGAGATAGGCAAGGTCCATCTGCACTGCAAGGTCAACACTTTGGGCCCTGTAGTCCAAACTAAGAGTTGTTCAGACACCAGGACTGCCTGAGTGTTCTTGCTGATCATGCCCATTGCTGTATAACCACCCATCTTCTGACGAGAACTCCCAGCAACATAAATCACCATATCACAAAGCTTAATTCATCTCAAACTGGTTTCATGAATCTAACAAGCCCATTACTCTCCACTGGCCTCAACTGTCACCAGATCTCAGTCAAATAGAGCACCTTTGCGAGATTTGCATCATGGATGTGTCATGAAAAAATCTGTCCTTATCTTGTCAACATGGACCTAAATCACGAGTATAATCTGTAATCTGAGCTGAAATTTGGCCCACAGCACCAACCTATAGGATGAACCTCTTCTTGTGAAACTCGAAATGAATGTGTTGCTTTGCCATCTCTTCATCTGACCCCTGGATAAAGATTTCTAAAGGAAACATGGCAAACAATTGGTGTATTTTAGTCATGCTGTGAAGTTGCCTTCAGAAGAGAGAAGTCACATTTCCTTTCATTATTGTACAAAATGAACTCTATTCCTGCTTCACTTGCAAGAATCTTGAGAAATGAGATGCAAATTAAGAGTGTTGTCTGTCTAGACCAAGGATTGAAGACAAGACCTGAAAAGACGCATTAGACTTTCACTCCCCAGGCTGCTATTCATTACTCATTTCCTACTTTTGCTTTTACATTTAAGATTACTTGCAATAAGAGGGATAAATACTGAAGCAGAAACACAAACCCATAGTTGAAACTCATCCTCGATTGCAAAAAAAGAACTAAGACACCCTGTAAGAATTAATTCCATACACCATCCCTGTCCAACCTTCAAATTAAACATGCCCTGCCGTGTTGCTGATGTTTTTTAATCTCTTATCATAGCCGTCTTTCCTGTAAGTAAGTGTATGTCTCTGGACGCCGATTCCTCAGCAACCCCTCTCCCCGATTAATCCGGCAGATTCTCCTTCAATATCCAATGGCACCAATACATTTTAATGCAGCCTGAGATGTGGGGATGAGACCTGTCCTTAAAACCTCCCTCTCCCTCCAGGCTTAAAGGAATGCGTGTCCTCTCTCTGCGTAATTGAAAAAGATGGATCTCACCAAGTGTTTCACCGGCGCAGCGGGGAGGAATTGGATTGGGAAATGTGTTCTGTATCATATTGGTATGTATGTGTTCGCCAGCGGCTCGCACACAGTTGGTGAGAGCAACGTGTTCGTCTGGCCATATTGAAAGGCAGCAAAACAGAGAAGGAAGACATTTGCAATTTTATTACTACTTTAATGGCTTTCTCTATCATTCAGGAATTGCACTTTCTAATGCATTGGGCCCATAAATACAAGGTTCAATAGACAGCCGCTCTGCTCTCCTCATTATTCATACATTCAAACAAATTAGAACAGAAGGTTGAATAAAATATGCTGTCCGTTACCAACGTGACACCATCAGGGTTTGATCATGCATACAATCTAATCGTCTGCATACGGTGAGATCTAATATCTAAAACTCTCACATAGCACACGTGTCTCCACAAATACTAATCATTCTAATGCCACCCAAACAGTGCGGAGTGATTATGGGGAGTCTCAAGTGAAAATTGGACCAGCTGCTCCTCCTACAGTCTGAGTTTTATGGTGATAAAGGTGCTAAATCACCAGGTATGTCAGTGAGGTTTTGTTAACACTCAAGTTCAACGGTGTCAGTCTGAGTTTTCAGGGATCATTTTTACCAATTATGGGTAATAAAGTTCTTCGGTTTGATTTTCTGCGATGGTTCACACAGGGACAGTTAGGCAGCAGAGGGGAATAAACACTCCCACTCCCTCTTATTTCTGATAAAAAGTTGAGATGATAATCGCCATTTTGATGGCACAGGGAAAGTCGTTATTGAGTTCAGAGATAATCAAAAAGTACCCTGATGGAGAGAACATGTTCATGAGTTACATGAAGCTGATTTAAGTGGGGTAGAGATGGATTTTGTATGAGATATGTCCCTCATGATAAGAGGAGAAGAATCGTTTTTTGGTTGAGGGTGGGACTAGAAAGGGAATAAATAGAGACATGTTTCAACATCTGTTACTAAGGGCTGAAGTGACATTATAAGGCCTTTCTTTCATGCAAGATTTCAGGTTTTTTTTTTCCTGCTTCACCTCTGCTAATGCTGCCTGCATCAGCATTGCCCTCTTGCTTTCAAGCCTCCACCTCCCCAGTATCTACCCAAAGGCTTTGACAAGAGATAGATTTCGTTACTCTTTGAATATTGCATGTAAAAGAATACTGTAACTCAATTTAGCTGTTTCTATATTTGATACAATACTTGTGCTTTTACAATATGTCACTCTCAAATCAGATCAATATGGCGCTGAGGAATGGCCATACAGTAGCCTCAGATTGTTGTAATGTGTTTATTGCAAATGCTCATGTTGTAAAAGCGATCCTCTTCATTATCATCCTCCTGGTTATCCCTGTTGTTCATTGTTTCGGTTCTTCACATTATAGTTTGAGTTTTTCATGTCCTTGGTTTGTTTGTTTTGTGCTTGGGTTATTGTGCTTTGTACATTGTAAAAGCACTTGATAACAGATCTATGGGTAACCTTGCACAGCAACTGGATCCGCCTGATTCAATGTCTGTAATCAGACAGATCCATCTTGCCAAGCTCCAAACTACAACAATTGCGAGTGACCCAAAGTGTGGCCCAATCAAAGTCCTTTAGAGCAGGAAGAGGTGGGAGCTATGAGAGAGACGACAGCAGGAAGTGACTGCACTTACAGAGATTAGCATTCATGCTAACCCCTTCAGTAGCAGTTTTATCAGATCGTGACAGCATTTCTTTATTAAATGACAAACAAATGTCAACTCTACAAACTTCTCTATAGTAAGAAATTTGTTTGACATGTTTTGAAGGGTTTGTTTTCAGAGTGCAGCAGCTCCCGCCTACGGCATTATCTTACTGGCCCGTAGAAAATGTTGATTAACGGAGTAATCATCCAATGACCTGCCAGATATGCTTCTAAAAGGTTTTGCCTTCCCCAAACACTTTCTATGGGCTTCACCTAGATGGACGAATGAAATACATTGAACGGTCCATATGGTGTTTCAGGTTCATCTATGGGATCAGGGTGAAATGCACCAAACCATGCTGAACTGTACTGGACTGCACTGAACCAAGCAAGACGGAGGAAGAGGGGTATAAGAGTTAATTCAACACTCTGTGGGATGGACCCATATAGAGATGGTGTTAATATCAACTCTGGTAGCATTAATTTGACCATGTAGATTTTGCTGTGCATGGTCTCTAAAACAAGGAGAATTTTCATGAAGCTGTAGCTTAAACTCACTTAAGCAGTGGCAGGAAGTTGGCTGGTAACTGGATGGAATTCGGTTGGTATTTGGCTGGGATATGAGTATGAAGCGATATTAAATGTTAAAGCAGGAAGATCTATATATTCATTCACTCATTCACTTCCTCACTCTGCCTTCCTCCTGATTAAATTATATTAAGAAAAAAAAATAAAACAACAGGACAAAATATTAGTGCTAAACTTGACTCCCCGACAAATCAAGCTAAAAATTTTGATGCAATTCTGGACACAGCCCTCCACTTTTAAAGCCTTTCGATATGCTTCAAATCAGCCCACAAGCTCCTTCAAAAATAAAGCAGAGCTTAAACGAAACAACAATTTCAAACCAAATCAGTCTCCAACAGAAGGTGACAGCATTACATCTTCACTTTTTAACTTATATAAACTTTCTTTTCTGTTTTTGGAAGCAGTCTACTTCCTGCCTTTCGCTTGACTTCAGAAAAGTTTTTTTTAATGGCAAAAGGTTGCAGAGGAATAAGGTCTTAATGGTCACGTTGCATCCCCACAGTATAAAAAAAAATGAGGTCTATGTCAGCGATGAAACTTTGACTTCAACCTGTCTCCGGCAGGAAGGAAGGAAGGAAGGGAAGAGAAAACAATTTCCTCTGGCTTCACACCACATCCACCAGCACTTCCTTGTGGGAGGATAAACTTACTTTTTGGCAAGTAAGCAGGGCTAAATTTGAGCCCAGGTCCTTAGCCAGTAGTAAGAAGCTAGCAGACAATTAGGCGCTAATAGGGATGCCAAGCGGAGATGCCTTGCTTTCACATTGACAGACAAGATGTGAGGAGAAAGTCTGACCTGTGGGCTCGTCGACCCCCTCTCCCCACCTTCCTCATTCTTCCTCTCTCCCCCTCCCCACGCTACCTCGCTCCTGCCTTTCAAGTCTAAACTGTTTTCATAAAGCAGAGCTCTATGGCCAGCCAACTGGAAGGAAGAAGGATGTCAGGGGAGTGAAAAAAAATCAAGACGTGGTGATAAAAGAGAAAAAGATCAAGTGTGGATAAAAGAGATCAGCTTATCCGTCTGACTAAAATCGAGTGACAGCCAAAGACAGAGGATATGAGACGGGAAGGGCTGGAGGAAGACAACAAAATGACTCTGAACTAAATAAGAAAAAAAAAAAGAAACTGCGGTGCAGAAATGGGCACATTAGAAGATGGATGGCAAAACGAACGACTCCAAATGGACTCATAACACGTCTGCTGTCGCTGCCGCATGAAATCATGTTTGGAAAATGGGCTCTGTTTGATTTTAACACTTTCATCTCAGTTTGATTCCAATCAGTTGTTGTGCGGTTTACTTTTAACACTGAAGCTTCAGAGGAGAGCACGCCGAAAGCTTTTAGGTGTTTGATTATTCATTATTTGATCATTTCTAAGTGCTGTGGTGCTTTAAAACGGAATAAACCAGCACATTTACATGCAGGATTAAGTTGAGCTGAGGTCACTGATTGATCAGGCCATTGAGCGGGGTGCCTATCCTTCCATTATACAAGAAGAGATGGAAAAATTCATTTCATGGTGGCAGTACACTCACCAGCCACTTTATCAGGCACACCTGATTGTGTGATTGATAACAAAAAATGGCTAAGATGGCCATCACATGGCTGCAACTCAATGCATTTAGGCATCAAGATGATATGTTGAAGTCCAAACAAGTAACAGAATGGATGTGTTAAGTGATTTAAGTGACAATGAACGTGGCATAGGGGATTGTTTTTAACATAAATTCATACTTTTAGGTCAGTTAAGCCCAATTCAACATAATTTCTCCAGTTTATAATCATTATAGATGTTAATGTTAATATGAGACTGATCTCTCTATCCGTGGTTGTATTGATTATTAATCCGTAATAAATACCTTCACAACCACAAAGACAAGAGGCCCCTCTTGAAAACGGGATGCCACATCTAAAGAGGCTAACCTCGAACAAATCTATAGTCAGCAGAAACTAATAATATGAGGACAGATTTATGATCTGGGCATTCATGGGTTTGTTGCTATCATAAATACTTGTTTTTTAGTTCCTTTGTCTATGCCTGAATGGTTCCATCTGTGGATATATATGTATATATGTATATATATATATATATATATATATATATATATATATATATATATTTATATATATACGTGTGTGTGTGTGTGTGTGTATCTGTAAAATGAAGAGTATGGCTCCAGCCTGCTCTATTGTAAAGTGCCTTGAGATAACACTTGTTGTGAGTTAGTACTATACAAATAAATATTGATTGACTGATTATTTTCCCCCTTGGCTTCTTCTTAATCTACATGTAAAATATGGCAATGTTTATATATAAATACTAAAAATGTTGGCTGGTCTGATGAGTCTCCATTTTGCTGCCACATTCAGATGATTAGGTGTCAGAATTTGGCCTAAACATTGTTAAAATCTGGATACATCCTGCCATGTCACAAGGTCCTAATCATCTAAAACTGGTTTCCTGAACATGACAGTGAGTCCACTGTACTTCATTGGGCTCCACAGTCACCACATCTCAATCCAATAGCGCATATTCAGGATGTGGTGGAATGGGAGATTTACATCATGGATGTGCAGCCGACAAATCTGAAGCACATGCGCGAGGCTATCATGTCACACAATCTCTGAGGAATGTTCCAGGACTTTGTTGAATCTATGCCATCAAGAATAAAGCTGTGTTCACGACGAACACGACTTTGCGACCATAATAGCGTCGCCCACTGAAGTCGCGTCGTGTGTCCATAAGTACCTCATTTTGGTCACCGTCGCCCGTCGCTCAGTGACGTCACGTCCGCTCGAGTTTCACCGCGATCATATCATATTTCATATCAAAGGATGTATTAGCTGACATTATTCCAACTGTAACCTTTTCACTCACCTACCAACCACAAAACACTGCAGCTGATGGCCCAGCAACACACACCCACACAATGCTGATTGGCTGTTGCCGCACAGCCACACGCAACATCACCTGAAAAGTTCAACTTTTTCAGCTTCGGCAACAGAGCGACGAGCGACCAGGTCGCCTTGATTGCAGCTGTCGCGTCGCGGGAGGGTTAGCTGTACATTGACTTGACATAGAGAGTGGTTGTCGAGGTCGTCAAAGTCACGTTCGGTATGAACGCACCTTTAGAGCAGTTCTGATGGCATAAAGGGTTCAATCCCAGTCAATGGAGAAACTGAAAACACTGCAGCTCTGTCACATTTCTCATAAGTTCTGCACCATATTATCACTGATACTGGGATTTCTGACAAGACTGTCACAATGAAGTTCTTGTAAGGAAATGACGTGTCTTTTATGTACAAATCAGGAGAAACTAATCATACATTTAGCTACAGCAACAACACTTTTCTCATATAGGCACCCAGGATTGTTCCATTAAAACTAGGACGTATGGTCACCCTAGGTTTGACCCAACAACCACCCCAAATAATCACATAAAATGACTTTATAGTTCTTTTTTAGCACGTTGTCTGACTTTGGCTTCTGTCCCATGATTAGAGGTCACTGCTTTACTATAAATTTATAAAATGGGCTGCCATAAGCTGTTGGACATCAACCTGGACGGCTGTAATTTATGTGCAGACACTCATAAAACAAGATGACTTATTTGATTTACCATCCAGTCAGCGAGAAAGTCTGGGCACAAAGGCATTGTATTGTTCTGATTATGTTGCACAGCTGCAGAAATCACAAAGCCAAAGCAGCATTGGCTCTCTCCAGTGTGTTGTCCCAATATGAAAGCCAGGTACAGCTCTACAGCAGCAGCTATCATTAGACAGTAAAAGTGTCATGGGGAGTCTGGAAATGGAGTGCATCTAATCAGGGCAAAGGAAAGAGTCCCTTCCTCCAGCCTCCCAGAGGAGGCAGCTGTTCCCAGGCCCTCCACCACTTGTTCATTAATTACTCTGAATTAATGCTTTTCTGCCGCTGAGAATAAATAAAAAGATCGTGGTTATTCCTCGCTAATCAAGAGTGGCTTTTATTAAACGCTGTGAAAATGTCAGCTGGTTGCGGCTCAATTGGAAGGAAACAATCGGACCCGGCTCGGCTCCAATCAGAAGGCTGTGTCTGGCCGGTCGGGGCTAAATTGGCGGCACCTGTTTCACAAGGCCACAAGATGTATTGTCTTTGTCCAAAGAGA
The DNA here is from genome assembly GCA_037902135.1 of Cetoscarus ocellatus. Classification (NCBI taxonomy): domain Eukaryota; kingdom Metazoa; phylum Chordata; class Actinopteri; order Labriformes; family Labridae; genus Cetoscarus; species Cetoscarus ocellatus. The sequence goes on from JBAMNC010001161.1 coordinate 657,191, forward strand.
GCGGGGGAGCAGTGGTTTGTGTCCAGGGCCAACCTTCAGTCGGACTGCGGGTTAGTTCATCCTCTCAGGAATCCACATCAAATACGAGTATTGACTGCCAGCGCTCACAGTGTTCCACCAGAGAAGCCTTCTGTTTGGTCAGTTTTTTTTCTGTCCGCTTGATCCAATACGCCCGAGACTCTGTCAACCCCAGGATCAGACGATCAGTGTGTCTCTGTGAAATCTGAACCCTGGAATTGTAACTGCCGCCTCAGGTTGAAACCATTTTACCAAAACAATCAATTCATTTTTGGTGGTATAAACTGGAAAATGGTTAAAGGACATGAGCTCGTAAAGCGGTTATATGGTCATCAGACTATTCAAGAATGTGCTAATACAAAAATGGTGGTGGTATCTGTGGTGGCCCTCAAGTGCAAAACACACAACCAAATCAGAAAATACAACAGCTAACAAAAAGCCACACATGAGAAAAAACACAACAACAAATCAAAAAAGGCATAAAAAAAATAAAAATACAACAACATAAACAATACAACAAACCAGAAAACACTACAGTTAACAAAGAACCAACAAATTACAAAAACTCAACAATAATAAAAAAAATACAAAACAAAAATAAGTACAAACTACAAACATACGACTACATAAACACAAAAAAACAAATCAGAAAACAAACCAGCTTACAAACATGAGAATCACGCAACACATCAAGAAATAGAACAAAAAGCCATAAAAAGCAAAAATTCCTATGAAATTAAATAAAGAGCATAATAAAAATGAAATCAGGAAACGACAAAAAATAAGTAATTAAAAACTAATTAAATAAAACTAAAAAAAAAAAAAAAAAAAAACAGAAAACACTACAACAAATTAGAATACATAAAAAAAATCAAAATGACAAATGCTGACTTGAGAAACAAAACAAAATTGGATACAACTCATAGATATCAGAAAATCACAACAACAGCTAAAAAACCCCCCACAACAACAAATCAGGAAAGCACATCAATAGTAATATAAACAAAGGTAAATTAAAATGTGGATTAAAATTTAAAAAAAAAAATACAACAAAAAGTCAGAAACAAAACAACAAAAATTAACAACACAAACAATGAAAGACACAACAAATAAAAAAATTACAACAAATAACAAAAAATTAAAACACGATTAAAAGCCCAACAACTAAACAGAAAACACCACATCCAATAAAAATACATAAAATCTTAATGAAATTCCAAAAGCTAACTACAGAATCAGAAAAATATAAACACATATAGAAATTTTAAAAATCACAACAACAACTCAAAAAAAACCCATCAGAATCAAGCAGGAAATCAAATCAAAAACTACAACAGAAAATCAGGAAACTGCATCAGCAATTGCAATATCAACAGAGATACATTAAAAATGTGATAAAATAAAAAGTCAGAAAAAGAAACAACAATAATTGAAAATCACAGCAAATCACGAACTGAAAATAATATAAAAACACAACAACAATAAATTATTAAAAAAAATTGAAAGCCACAACAATAAATTAGAAAACACAACAAAATAAAAAATAAAAAAAATGAATTTAAAACACAACAAAAACTAAAATTACAACAAATAGCAAAAACAAAACAACATATTTAGAAGTGAAAAACAAACAAGTGGAAAACACAACAATCACAAATGAAATATCACTACAAAAAATACACAAAAATCAGCCAATTTATACTCGGTAAACATTACAACATTTAACAACAATCTGAACCATAACAATTTAACATGCAAAACAACCAAATACTTAAAGTTAGAAACAATATCAGATCAGGTGAGAAGCCAAGTGCACCTCAGGCTGGTCACAAGCAAATCATAGGGAAAATAAACACAGATTTAAAATTACACTCACTCACACTTGAAGTCAATTTACACTGACTTATTAACCAAAAAGGCATGTTTTGGTTTGAGAGAGGAAAGCTGAGTATCCAAAAATGTGTCTGCACAAGGACAAGAGTCCTAAACACAGGATGGCCCCTGGCAGATTTAAACCAGCAACCTTGAAGTTGTGAGGCAGCAGCAACAGTGACTTTCCCATCACGCAGCCCTGAATAATACTAATACCAATCAAAGAGCAGAGTTCAGACAGACACTGGACACTATACACACCATACAATGCAGCCCTGTGTCACTATTTGATGAACCAAAAGCAGAAAGAAATGTCGTTTTAACAAGTCACAGTCAAACTTCAAAATCTCATTTCCAGTAAAAACAGCTCCTCTAAAAACTTGTTTGTGCTGTCTAATCGTCTGAGTTAAGACTCCACCACGAACGCACGCAAGGACGGGAGATGGATGAGGATAAATCAGACAGCATCTCGGCTGATGAGAACAAATGAGGAGCCGGGTGATTCATCGTGAGAATGACACATCACATCCAAAACAGTCTATAATACAGAGACGCTTCAAACAGATGGGAGAAAGAACAGCTGTGTGTTTTAATTGGTCACACATGCCATATCAAGCACGCAGCCCATCTCAAACTGTAAGGATGCTACTCTCTCCTCAATTTTCTCCAAGATAACTTGCAGGCAAGGACAAAGACAAACACCACCTTGGCTTTCTCAGATTTGATGCTTCCCTTCTGTATACAGCAGGTGAACAATACACTCTTCCTGTTATGGCTGTGAAACAGTCTGTCTTTGTGCCGTAAAAAAGTGCTGCAGATTTACTGTCAAATGTAACTGTGAGAGGACAAAGTGGATATTATTACTGCAGTGGGAAATCTACAAAGAAAAGGGGCTTTCCAATAATATGTTTTTTAAGTTTAGGGGATTATTTGCCTTTATTAATTACACATACTTGCACTTTTAAATAGTTTTCAAGTTCTTATTGACAGTGATGAACAGTTCTCACTAAAGTCTCCATTTGGGATTTAAAAACTGCGAATATGTGTCCTCAATGACTGATTTTTTAGCATTATTTTTAAGATCGCTTTCACACCTAAGGACTGGCACACACACAAAGAATTAAGATGTTAGAGTGATACTTCAGGTATTTTTAAGTAGGGTTGCTTGAGGCCTATGGCACTAGTAAATATGATTTCCACTAAAGCAACTTGCAATCTTAGCCAGCCAAAAGTAGCTAGCCAGTAGTCATATTATTAGATTTATTTACATTTTTTAATTTATATCTGCAATCTTTATATTTATATCTGGAATCTTAATTTCCCTGAAGGAGTCTTCCCAAGGGATTAATAAAGTTCTATCTAATCTAATTGAATCTAACCTAATTTTTGACCCTGAGGGCAGAAAGTCAATCAATCAATCAGTCAATCAATCTTTATTTGGATGGCACCAGTTCATAACAAGTGTTATCTCAAGGCACTTTACAATAGAGGCTGAAGACAAACTCGTCATTTATAGATACACATATGCTCATATACATATATAAAAAACACATGTAGAAATATACATACATATAGAGATGTATCCATCCACGCAGAGACAAAGGGATTAAAAATAGGATGGCCACAAACCAATGGACACTCAGATAAAGTCAGGTGCAAATGCTTGGTGATATATAGACGGCAATGTTGCCACTAAATTTGAAGCTGACTGGATGAACACCCTTGGATCAGTGAGTCCTAGAAGTACCCCTGCCCCAAAATAGAACAAAATTTGATCTTTGACTCAAAATTCTTATTCTGAATAACTCCACACACACCAGAATTTCTAGTCATAATCCTAAAAACATTTAATTTTGACATATTTGAAGATGTGGTAGCCCTGATCCTCCTCAGAGACAATTAAATGACACTAAGCACACCTCACACCACAGAATAATCAGGTAAGATAACCTCTAGGGCCACCAGGTAATTTGGCATTGGCTGAATTTGATCAGAAGCCGGGATCCCAGCCGGAACTTGGGCTGATTATCTTATAGTGTGTACACTTTAAAAAGTAATACAACCGGGCAGTGCCAGTGAGTAACTTAATTTAAGATGAGGGAAAGTTTTGATCGAGATCAAATGTGGCCTCTCAGCATCAGTCAAAAACCCCATACCTGTTGAACAACCATATAATAATACATCTAAAAACACACCACCACTACCTGTCTTTTTATAGTGTCACAGAAAATACTACTAAAAATGAAACATTATTTGATTTCAATAGTACAGGTGTATTCAAAGTTCATTTTTATAATCACTGTAAGTGTTTACATTAGCAAAATATACCACAACCTGACCCTCCATTTATATTTTGACTGGCTCTCAGTGCTATGGATCTCACTGCCAAAAAATACTCGTATTAAATATTGACTCAGGCAAGAGGAGGGCAGAAAATATCTGCCAAATGTCGAACAAGTAGACCCGCTACCTTGGCAACTTCTACATTTCCTGCTGACTGGGCCGAGAGCGCTTCATCGACTGGATCATTCATGTTAACTTATTTAAAAGTATTTGAGTATTTCTGTAGGAGAGGCTGACTGTCTGCTCCTCTGCCAACTGAAGGGGAAAAAAACTGCTGCAGGACCTGTTCCTTTACAGTCAACAGTCTGCCTCAAGGGCCAGAAAGTTTACTGTTGCTTGGGAACCGTCAGCTGCTCTGTCTTCAGCAGACTTCTGTCTCATTGTATACTGTGGTCCTATTTACAATCGAAGACAAAGTACTGAGCTCTGCCTGCTCCTGCTCATACTCTTCATTAATATAAACAAAACTCACATCTGGATCCAACGGACTCCAAGTCAGTTATGACTGCATCAAACTGACGGTCTTGTCCTTCCCAAACACTTTTAATGGGGTGTTGCCCAAATGGACACGAAATACACTCACCAGCCACTTCATTACTTACACCTATTCAAGTGCTTCTTGTTTCAAATACTTAATCAGGAAGTCACATGGCTGCAACTCAATTGACACTCATCACAGAGTAATCCATATTAAGCCACGGTATGACGTAGCAGCTCGACCCTGTTGTTAGCCGTTAGCTTAAACTACATTTCAGTCCTTAGACTATCATCTTACATTAAATTATACCACACAGATGCATCATTTACTACTTATATGTGACATGAACCTCGTCAACAACAATCCCGACCAAGTTCTCCAGATAAACTTCTGAGGAGAGCATATTTCACCAGGTACCATTGAGTAACCACAACTACCACAGACTAACCGGCATCGGCCGCGGATCCCCGGTCAGCAGAAGAGCCATAACACGACATTCTTTGCTCCTCTTTAAAAGCAGAAATCAAGTTAATTTCTGATAAAACCTCAGATATTGCTGCAACCACGGGGACTGCTGCAGAAGCCACCATTGTTTTCAAACAAGCAGTCACTTCCCACTGTCGTCACACCAAGTTTCTGCCTCTCTTCCCTGATTGGGCCGTCCGGATTTTGGCCGTGAAGTCGTTGGAGACTGGAGCTTGGCAAGATGGATCTGCGTGATTTTAGACAATGAATCAGGCAGGTCCATCTGCCTCAGAGAAAACAAACCCAAATCAAGCAAAATCACAATAATAATAATAAATAAATGGATTATAAATAATGATATAAATAAAATAAATGTCAAAAAAAAAAAATCAAAGACTTTGATTTAGCAGAACTGTGTGTAAGCAAGGAACTGTGCAAATACCAACACTGGAGATAAAAGTGATAAAGTAAAACTGAATATAAGTAATAACAGAACAAATAAATAGATTGAGATAAGTATCAACAGACTGTTTGGTAGGAATGTCATATTTTTCATATTATAGCTTCAACTATTTCGATCATGTTCCAGTTCGAGCTCTGAAATTTCATAAATGCACAGAAGTCACGACGTGAAAAATAAATCTGTTACACAACCTGTTTCTCTTCACATAACTGATACAGAGCGTTTTACCACTTCACTCTTTTTAGGAGCTTTTGATGGCACTTCTGGGCATCACTCTTTGTGAAGTGTTTGCAGAAATGCTTCTCTGCAGACACACACTTCTTGGTTTCATAACAGGCCGCCTGCATGGAGACCACAGTGGAGTCGCCGTGATCCGGGCACAGGTATCACTTTGAAGTCGCCTTGGTGACTTGGACAGTTTGTCCGGCTGATAGTAAATGGCTTAAAGCTCACGGCAAACAAAGCATTATGCAAAACGCACGCAATTAATCACCGAGAGGGCGGTTCATATTTTTTATGATTATTAATGGCCTTTGCCGTGCTGTGGGGTCATCTCACCTCTCTGAAATATTTACATCATAAACAGCATGAATTATGGGGGTTGCGGGAAGGGCGCTGCTTTAAAATACAGTTTCCTTTATTTTCATCAGCTGGGGCGGTCAGGAAACTAGCCATCCGCGCAGCTCCGTATGGAAATGAGATGCTGCTCTTTTGTGGTCACGTGATGCCTGAAGGACGTTGTTAGGATTCAGACGTCCCAATGGTCAGTCGGCGCGGCGGAAAAAAGTACAGAAAGTAAAGCTCCCGGCTCATTAGCCACACTATGAGATCAATATGATAATGTGCTGATGGGGATGTAAATCAAATGTAGAAGTTGTGGGTTTTTAAAGCTCTGTGAATAACAAGCAGCGCGGGTTGGATGGCTCTGGTCCCTCTTTGACCTTTTGTTGCTGCTAACTTTCACAGTTTGTTATAATGGAGCAAGCTTAAACACCGTGCACAGCTGCAGTGTTTTAAGTGAACGTCAGGGGTATATACTCAACAATACAGCTGGCAGCAGGATTTTGAAGCTTTCATAGATATCATTTTGCAGCTTTTGGTTTGAAAAAGTTGGTTAATTAATGCTTGCAGCCTGCCAATGCTCTGTCTGAATACTGAGACAGGTGTTTACAGGATTTCTGAGCGGAGATGTTTTGCTTTAAGTACATCAAACCTGAAATACTTGCTGCTCAGGTTTGTTATGCACTGAAGTTTGAATAAAGACAAAAACCTTCAAATTAAATATTTACTTAACAGTTTTTTAAAAGAACAAATCTGGGGCACAGACACGTTGCCAACTGTCAAATCCATTCAGCATAATCATAACAAGGCATTTTAACGATTAAAACTCGATGTGTTGAACAAATTGTTAAAAAAACTTATTTACACAGGGCTGCAAATCCAGTTAAAAACTTTGCCTAAACAGCAAGGTAGCCTCCTTCTACTTTTCAGATAATGTGAACTACATAAATGACATATTGCTCTACAACCCAGATGTACATAAGCACATTGAATGCAAAGCATCAATCGAATCTCATACAAGCAGAAGTAAATTAACCAAGAATATGGGGGTGAAGGTAGAGGTTCGATTTTCTATCCAGGCCGAGCCATGAACCAGAGCTGGGTCCTGCTTGGAGTCCCTCTCCCTTCGCTTAGGTCAGGCCTATTGTTTTACATGTCTTTATTAACAGGTCTTTCTTTTTCTTTTTTAAGACAAATAATGAATAAGCTATGTTGAGCTTGTTCTGTCTCCTGCAAGACAGAGGAGCTATAGGAGCTACCCCAAAACTAAAAAAGAGAAATGTTGGAGAGAACCAGCACAAGGAAGAAGGGACCAAATTTTGGTGGTTGCCTGAATCAAGATGCAAGTACATAAAATACTCAAAGGATTCATTAACATTTTTGCTAATAACTCAAAAAGTTCTTGATATGATAACGACATTTTCAGGAAATGTTGGTTATGGCAAAACAGAAATTAGGTTTTGGTGGTTTTTCCAAACTGTATCAGGTTGGGGAATTTTTTGAAGTATTTGTCAACGTTGCAAGATCAGTTTTCAACAATTTTCACATCAATTACTCTCAAAACGTTCTTGACATTTATTACCAAACTTTTCAGGACATGTTGGTCTTAGCACAAGTAATAAGTCATTCAATTTTGGTGGAGGTCTGAACAAGGATGCAGATCCAGGATTTTTTTTAAAGGATACATTGACACTGAAAGAAAATGTGGTTTTCAAAATAACTCTGTAAGTCGTTATCATATTTTGATGACATTTTCATTGAATATTGGCTATGGCACAAAAAAGAAGAGGCTCAGTTTGGAGGTGATCTCAAACTGTATGGGATTCAGGAGTTTTTTTTAGTATTTGTCAACAATGTAAGACAGGGCTGTCTTCCACATTTTCAATAACTCAGATAACAATGTAAGAAATGCCTTGGCTGAGGTTCTTGCTCTCTGGTCACTTCTACATGTTATATAATGTAAGTTGTTATTAGAGCAATCATGCATGTGTCGTGATGATGGGGGCCTAATATGATTTTTATTTTCCTGGGGCCCATATATTTCTGGCAGTGGCCCTGCTCCCAATGGTATTGTGACTTACAAATCAAAGACTGTTGAGCATAAAAGCCTTGATATCTTGTGACTGACCTTTGGTGTGAGTGCAAAACATACTAAGGAGAAGATTTTAAAATCACATTTACAAGCCATGAAGCATCCTGTGATAAATTACAGGTAAAATAATCTGTGTATGCACACGGATAGCCAAGGTAGCACTAACATTAGCTGACAGCTTAGAATTGGTAAAAACAGAGCCTCTTTCCAGCTCCCCCCCCTCACCTCAAAATATGGTCACTTCTGGATCCAAATATCCAAGATGTCAAGGGCAAAAAATGCCAAATTCTAGCTTCAACATGGCAGGACACAAGCTCATATATCAGACTAAATGACGCAGTAAATCAGAGCACAGGCTCAGTCTGGTTATCAGGAAAGTCTCATCCCGGCTGTAACAAACATGACATTAGTTTATATTCCACCATTAGCAGATAACTGGCAGATATTTTGGCCTCTGTGCTTTGGCAAAATACTTCACCGAAGCACAGAGGCCAAGATTCTAACACATAATGCATGCCTCTTCTGCATGTCAATGCCTCTGCCTCCAAACATGAATGCAATTTAATTAGCCTGGATGTGATCCTTTGCAATATGTTTTAAGCAAATCAAACATATTCCCTCAGTTCCTTTTTGTTCTTTTCTCTTCCTTTTGAAGGTCTGTGGACGCCACAGCCGCCGCCGCTGCTGCTGCTGCTGCTGTTGCTGTGTGCTTAACCGCAGCCAGTTTTTGAGAGAGGAAGAAAATCGTCCTTGGAGCAGATCATCATCAGGAGAGAGAAAGAACGAGGATGCCTCCACCTCCTGTTGTTTGTCCGGGATGCCAAGCTCACGCACAGCATGCCAGGCCCCATGCGGGCGCTCAGGCCGGCCCCGGAAAAGACAGAGCTCTTGGAAGACTCGGGCGAGCTCGGCGCCAATGTGGCGCTCATGCCAGGCAGAGCAACTGTGGCCAGCGTCTGCTATAGTGCATCTCTTCCCCCTTTTGCCCGTCGGCACACAGCGGACCTTAGGGGGAAGGATGCAACCATCGGGGGACCGCGAGTCCATCCGGGCCGAGCTGGAGGACAGAGCCCATGTGGCAGAGAGTGGGAACTGTTGTTAAATAAATCAGCCAGCAGCTCAGCAGCTCAGTGTCTTGTTTCAGTTTCTTTCTGTTGATGTCTAATTTAAGCCAAAGCTCCCCTTCACTGCCTCTAGATGTGCCACGTTAAGCGTTTTTTTAACATGAACTTACAGTGTGGCGATATAGTCCAATTAATTGTGAGTCCTTTGTGGCAAGCGGTGATATTGGTGGTTGTGTTTCTCAAAATTAACGTCACATTTCCCACAAATCCCACTACTTCCTGTCAGAGAGTGGATATTAGTAATGAAGTCCTCCTGGAGTAGAAGAAGAAGTGTTTGTTTCATGTTTTCATTTACAGAGGGGGATAGATGTTAAACTATGTTCCCTACTGTTTCTGCTTCCCTGTAAGAAATTAAAAATTCAAGGCATTGTTAAATCAACGTTTTTGATACTTGATCATTAAATTCCAGCAGATTTGTTTCCTGAATTGGACCTTGGGTATTTGGAACCAGCAGGAACATTCACCCCTCAAGAAACTCTGCAAAAATTGTTCAATAACAATGCTAGCTTCATGAACCCTGAAGCTTTTTTTCCTGAGCCAGTATATCTCTCTTCTTTTGGTCTTTAAAAGTAAAATTAAAAGTGCCTCACGCCAACAATTAATTAAGCACATCAAAGTGAAAAGGGAAGTTTGCTCGTCCTTGAGAAAGTTGTCATTTTGGTTTCAGCTAATTTAAGTTTGGCTGAAATGATTTGTGGTGTAAAAAGTCATGTCCTTGTTTGAACCGAAGTTTCATTTTCCTGTTTAAACACAAACTAACTTGGTTCTGTTAAGTCGATATTCTGCTTTTGAGTTTTACATGTCCCTTTGTGTGTTCAATATGCCCTCTGTATGATAAAGTATTCACAAGACAAAAAGTCCATGGCATTGGGACTTCTCCCTCTTCCCCTGTTTACAGCACCAGTAGCTGCCTAATACGTCTCGTTGCCCACGCTTCCTGAATGGACCTACCAGTGTGACATCATACCATAGCTGATCTTTTACCTGGCACACCAGATAGGCAGCTCTATGTATACATTTATTACCTTCACCAAGTAGGTCATGTTTTTGCTGGCGTTTTATTTTATTTGTTTGTTTGTCAACAAAATAACTCAAAAAGTTAAGAATAGAATTTTATGAAATTTCCAGAAATAGGCGAGGGACCAATTAATTCGATTTTGGTGGTGATCTGAATCCAGATGGAGATCCAGGACTTTTTATAGAGTTTGTTAACACTGCAAGATAGGGCAGTTTTCCACATTTTCACCAATAACTCAGTAAGTTCTTCATGGATGTTGATGACATTTCCAAGGAATGGTGGACATGGCACAAGGAAGAGGGGAAACCATTTTGGTGGTGATCCGGATCTGGATATTGATCCAGAAATTGTTTCAAGGATTTGTTAAATGTGCAAGACAGGGCAGTTTCACGTACTTTTTTAACTCGCCTGACAATGCTGTATTAAAATGGCTTCATCATGCTATTATTTTACTGTGATGGCCCATAATATATATGAATATTACCTTTGCCAAGGAGGTTGTGTTCTTGCTGCCTTTTATTTAGTTTGTTTGTTAGTTTGTCAACAAGATAACTCAAAAAGTTAAGAATGGAATTCAACGAAATTTCCAGGATATGCAAGAAATAGGACAAGGACCAATCAATTAGATCCGAATCCAGATGCAGATCCAGGACTTTGTTGAGAATTTGTTAACATTGCAAGAAAGGGCAGTTTTCCACATTTTCACCAATAACTCATTAATTCACAACAGATTTTGATTTCACTTTTCAGGAATGTTGGACAAGGCAAAAGGGAGAGGTGATTCAATTTGAGTGGTGAGCCACACCCGGATGTTGATCCAGGATTGTTTCAAGGGTTTGTTAACAGAGCAAGATAGGTTAGTTTCCCACATTTTTGATCATAACTTGCCGTACGATTTTGGAAATGCCTTGGGCACATCTACCTCACACAGGGGTTGATTCAAGGGTAGCCATGGTATTTTAGACCCTCCTTAAATCAATTTGCCAGCCAAAGCTCCTTAACTTTCATACATTCGAGTTGAGCTGTCAAAACATGCTATTATTTTTTCTAAAAAACATCCATGTGATAGGCGCCCAAAGCTCTCCCCCTGTTTACAGCACCAGTAGCTGCCTAAAACAGCTTGGGCTACCAGTGTGACATCCTACCATTGTTGATATCATGGAACCATCAGTACTCAGCGTAGTAATTGCAACAGTGGAGTCCTGTTATGCAATCAGAGGGGACTGGGCCCATGTGGGGAAGGGGGCCTTGAAGGGACAGGACCTCGAACAGAGCATCTCAGATCGAGAGAGAATAAAGCTGGATCAGGGGTAGTCTGTATATGAAAACTTGAAGGGTTTTAGGACATTGGTGATTGTGAATGATCTCTATTACATATCAAACTGAATGTACAAAGCTGATGTAAGGCAAAATATGGACTCTATAAGTCAGTGTTTAGGGTGCCCAACAATGGCCTTAAAGGTTAAACAGTAGTGGCTAAGGTCTTCTTCTAGTTGCTTTAAGGTACCCTGTGAAGCTGTTTCTACGTATCTTTAAGCTCTTGAAGCCTCATCGTTGGCTGGTAGATAATATTTATTCAGAAATTAAAATACAAAACAGTTAATGACAAAAGCCTGCAAGGTTAACAGCTGCATCAGAGGTTTATTGTAATATGCAAGGTGAACATTTAATGAGTTTTAATACACCGGGGTGCCACGTCAAGTCAAAATGAGATCCATGCCTTCCTGCACACCTGCTTTTAAAACACACAAAGGCAAAGGCAGTGAAAAGACAAGGAACTGATGCAACCAGCTTGGGAATCCTGTGATTATTCAGTACAAAAAAACATTAAAATGTGGGTGTTTTCTACCGGGGACGGCTCTAAAATATGCATACATTTATATTTCTATCATGGAGTCGATCTTGTGGGTGATGAGAGCGCTGCAATTTTTGTGGCTGAGATGGAAAAAAAAAAAAAAAAGACTGAGAAGATGTGTGACATGAAAACTAGCCACTTTTAGCTGCCTGCTCTGAATTCTGAATTAGTGGGTGTATATTTTGAGGAAATCCTGATGAGAGAGGAGTTAACAGAGCCTGCATGCAATCACTCTTTCTGCAGCTGGTTGATGCCACCGACTGTCTCAGCGGGCGTTACACAATATCTCAGCTGTGACCTGCGGGCACCTTGCTGAGGAAAACCGGAGGACTGCAAAGCAACAGGCGAAAAACATCCAGTCATCGGGGTAAAAAATTAACTTTCTGGTTGACACACGGCACCGGCGTTATCTGTTTCAGTGTGTTATTTTCCATGTTTGTTTTATTTTAATACCCCCGTGCTGCCAGTCAGATAAGACCTTTTGCCACTGAAGCTGCCGCGGTACAATCTGAGGCAGATCGGGCTGCCACGCTGCCTTTGAATGATAATACTGCAGCATCATGTCTCACATTGACTCGTTCTCAAAGGGAGTCAGTATTATTTTTTTATTGATCGCCTTTTTCTTTATAAACAAAGATGATATATAGGCCAAGTAATGGGAGGGGGGATTAAATTACACGGCTTCGAAATGAGCCGGATCGATGAAAAAAGTAATTTAGCAACAATTCGGTTCAATTTGTTTGAGGGATCCTGTACCGTCTGCATACGTGTCTGAGTAAAGCTGGTAACACAGCAGAGGGGTTTCGAGTCTCAAGTGATCCTAAATATGTGGGAGACCACAGACTGAAGGACAGATTAAACAACATTATGAGCCTTGAAATGCACACGTTAGACTGTCTGGTCGGAGCATAAGACCATAAACCTGGCATCTGTTAAAGATATTTTAATGGATAAATAAACAAGGTCCAGCCATGATAGGATATTTCCGATGAAGAAGCACGACAGTTTATTAAAACAACTAAAAATTCAGACTTCTGGGGAAAAATCGACTATTTCTTTTTGTTTTTTTCCCAAAATCTAACTTGCTGTACCCTAATAATATCTGTCATTTCCTAGAGCTGTTATATGAGAGCAGATGTCTGGTATTCAAAAGGATGTGATCTAGAAATCATATGCCACCATCTTTTTTCATTGGTAATGAACAAGACATCCATGTTTCCTCCTTCAGCATTATGGAAATATAAACTTGTGAACCATTACATCATTCCAGTCAGATGTCCCTTTTTTCCGGTTCACGCTCTGGTATTTATGTTGATGGGTATGCGTGCCTGCCGAGTACCAGCACTACTCATGTATATACGCAGGCTCTTAGTGTTTTTCTAGCTGATTGTGTGTGACCACTAGAAGCCCCATACTGTGACGGGTCGGGAGGCGGAGGGCGCCGCTTCAACCACCACTGAAGAGCTCTTATCTTACTCATTAGGGCCTGAGTGCGATGGTACCTTCCCCCATAATTATCTCCATACAGTAAATCTCTCATTAGGAGGTCCCTGCGAAGGAAACCCGCCGAGACACAGGGGCTATCTCCAGGATGAGGAGGAAGGGGACCAAGGCTAAGGAGGCCACCTTATGCTGCTATCAGAGAGTGAAGCTCAATGGGGCCAGAAATGATGTGTTCAAGGTCCTTCATACAGGAGGTCAGGGAGGCAACTTGTGTGTTGTTTGATCAACCAAGAAATGAACATAGAATATACAAAAATATACAGGCACACAACATGAAAGGAACTTAAAATCCTTCAAAATAGTCAAATTATTAACTACATAACGCCAAAAAGTTACTTTAGTTACCAAAGTGATGGTGGCGTACTGTGAATGCGAAGGAGAATTTGTGTGCATGCTTGACAGCTTTGCAAACATGGCAGCAACAAAGAAATGAAGATAGGATACAAAAAATATACAGTCACACAACATGAAAAGGTCTTAAATTCCTTCAGTAAGGTCTAATTATTTGACTACATAATGCCAAAAAAGTTACTTTAGTTATTAAAGTGATCGTGGAGTACTGTGAATAGGAATGAGAATTCATGTGTATGGTCTGACAGCTCGCAAACATGGCAGCAAACAAGATATGAAAATAGAATATTTAAAAATATACAGGCACGCAGCATGAAAAGGACCTAAAATCCTTCAAAATGGTCTAATTATTTAACTACATAATGCAAAAAAGTAACTCTAGTTACTAACCTGCATACTTTTACAGCTCGCAAACACGGCAGCGAACAAGAAAAGAGAAAAGAATATACAAAAATATACAGGCATATAACATAAAAAGGATTTAAAATCCTTCAAAAAGGCCTAATATTTAACTACATAATGCCAAAAAAGTTACTTTGGTTACCAAAGTGATAGTGGCGTATTGTGAATGCGAAGGACAATTCATGTGCATACTTTTACAGCTTGCAAACATGGCAGCAAACAAGAAATGTTGATATAATATACAAAAATATACAGGCATACAACATGAAAAGGGCTTTAAATCTTACAGTATGGTCTAATAATTTAACTACATAAGGCCAAAAAGTTACTATAGTTACCAAAGTGATGGCGGAGTATTGTGAATGCAAAGGAGAATTCATGTGCATGCTTTACAGCTCTCAAACATGGCAGCAAACAAGAAAAGAGAATAGAATATACAAAAATATACAGGCATATAACATGAAAAGGTCTTAAAATCCTTCATTAAGGTAACGCCAAGAAGTTACTATAATTACCAAAGTGATAGTAGAATACTGTGAATGCAAAGGAGAATTTGTGTGCATGCTTTACAGCTCTCAAACATGGCAGCAACAAAGAAATGAAGATAGTATAAAAAATGTACAGTCACACAACATGAAAAGGTCTTAAAATCCTTCATTAAGGTCTAATTATTTAACTACATAACGCCAAAAAGTTACTATAGTTACCAAAGTGATGGTGGAGTACTGTGAATAGGAATGAGAATTCATGTGAATACTTTTACAGCTCGCAAACATGGCAGCAAACAAGATATGAAAACAGAATATTAAAAAATACACAGGCACACAGCAAGAAAAGGACCTATATTCCTTCAAAATGGTCAAATTATTTAACAACATAATGCCAAAAAAGTTACTTTGGTTACCAAAGTGATAGTGGAGTACTGTGAAGGCAAACTACATTTCATGTGCATGCTTTTACAGCTCGCAAACATGGCAGCGAACAAGAAATATTGATAGAATATACAAAAATATACAGGCACTAACATGAAAAGGACTTAAAGTCCTTAAAATTGGTCTAACTATTTAACTACATAATGCCAAAAAAGTCACTTTGGTCACCAAAGCATTAAGTGGAGTACTGTGAATGCGAAGGAGAATTCATGTGCATACTTTTACAGCCTGCAAACATGGCAGCTAACAATAAATAAAGATAGAATATACAAAAATATACAATCCATCAAAATGGTCCAATTATATAACTACATAATGCCAAAAAAGTCACTTTGGTTACCAAAGTGATGCTGGAGTATTGTGAATGGGAAGCAGTGTTATGATCGAGTGTATGTTATAATTGAGAAATTACGGTACTTCTATTGAACAGGAGTACCTTAAGTGGCTTTTATTATATAAAGTATATATAGATAAAGAATGGAGGAAGAACTTGTTGGGAGAGTTTGCATGTCCTGTGTTGACGCAGACTTTTAGAGCAAAGAAAGTGAATTTTGTGGTCATTTTGAAGGCGGGTGTCTTTTTTTGCAGGGTTCATGCTCTTCTTAAAGTAGCTTCTACAATCTCAACATTGTGGCAGTCTCAAAACCACCTCCACAGCTGCTCCGACACGACATATATCTGCCACCCTCTGAATGTTTCAGGGCTTCTGAATCATTTACCTCCTCACCCTCCTGCCTGCTTTGAGCACACATCCAAAATAAACACTAAAAATGCAGGTGCAGCCTCGTAAATCCCCACATGAACTTTTACTGTCATTCAGACGTTTGCAGCCATCGACGGATATTGACATAAGTGCTGTCAAAATACCAGAAAAGCCGCCTGACAGATGGCTTTCGGCTGCCATATTCAGCTTATGGATGTGGCTTTGTCTGCACATTTTGGCTCCTGACATCTCTCCCTGCCGCTTCCCCTATCCGGCAAAACACAACCCTCCTGCTGACCGCGTGACCCGGGTCGAGCAACTTCTCTCAGGGATTAATCCTTGCCGTGTGTAAACACATTAACAGGCAATTAATATGGTGATTCTGCTCCAGATGTGCTTGTAAAAGTGGAGTTTGGACTTGGCAGGCAGGCGTTTTGCATCCATATGGGTTAGCTGCCGAGGCAATATTCCACCTGCTCCTGCCGCCATTATTTTTCACACATGCAAACAAATGCCCCAAATGAGGGAGAGCCACAGCATTTGGTTTAGCTGATGAGGGAGGAGGGAGGGGGAGCGAGAAGGGCGCCTCGTTCCTGCAGCATTTATATACACCTGGTTAGTATGTGTTGGGAATCTGTTTCTGCTCTTCCGTTATGTTAATTCGAGTCCTCCTCCCACACTCAGAACATGATGATGTGAGGGTTTCATCAACAGCTGCAACTGTCTGTCGACTGATACAACATTACTGCAGTATCAGTGCTTTTCTGTCAACTAGTTCAACTCCGACAAAACTTTCAGGCTGTCGGATTGCGTTGATAACGTGCAGGGGAAATGATGTAAAATAGAGGAAATAGTTTAAAGTGTGTATGTCGCAGCTGCTCAGTCACCATCTGTGACGTTTCACCTCCAAGAATGGGTGCACGCCAGGGCTGCAAGATTCACGTTAGAATGTTAGGAAGATAATTCACACATATTATTATCTATTCCATTCAAAAACACATGCTGTCCAGGGCCTCTAGTAGACATACAGAAGACACCGGTCCAGAAATGGTGTGGCAGGGCAAACCAGTGATCACAAACTGGCCGCCTAGGGGCCACATTAGGCCCCCCAAAGCTAGTATAAGAGATTTAATTCAGAATTCTCAAATGTCAGTATTCTAATGTAAAAATACAAATTTTGTGGAATCTGTAAGAATTCCTGATAAAATTCAGGACTGTGTGAAAATAAATCTGGATTCTTAAAAAAAAAGGCAGCCTTCCAGAGTCAGAGTCAGAATTTCAAGGAAAAACAATAAGAATTTGAGAAGAACTGCGCAATGTCTACCTTTCAGCACAGTTAGATCAACCTGATTTATTGTCAATATATAAATATATATATACATTTATATATGTTAAGTCGGTAAAAAATAAAACGTTAACGCGAATTAATCCATTATAATGATAGAATAGAAAAAACCTTTTTTCGTCCCACACGGGGAAGTTTGCATTGTTACAGCAGCAAAGGGGACAGCATTGATAAAAAAATAAGTAAAGAAAATAAGTATAAAAATAGCAGTATGTACATTATTCTACCAATATAAAAAGGGCTTGAATACAGAAACTAAAAAACAAATCCGATAAAGATTATTTACACATTCACAAAGTAATTGCACATGATGGTAAGTGATTGCACATGGATGTAATTGCACATTGTAATTGCAAAACACAGGAAAAGAAGTCAAAGTAGAAGTAGATTAACCCATTTGCAGTGCAGAATGACTCAAAATCCCTTAAACATCTCTGGCAACGCATTTTGGGCAGTTGTCCCAGTAGACTTGCCGTAGCGCATGCCCAAATGGGCGGTTGATTCGGCAGAACCAACCAACTCGAATTGGAAGACGCTAAACAGAATGGTGGCCCTGTTGCTGGGAAATTTCTATATGAAAAAACACAAGATGGAACCGTGCACCTACATACAGTCATACGCACACTCTGCAGGAAGGAGGTTTCTGTTCACCAAAGCACTTCCAGCTTAAAGTACCACATTGACAAGAAATATGCGTCAGTCGGGGATCCTACTAGCACTTTGGCTAACGCGTCATCCAGCTTGCAACAAACTACCCTCTCACGATTAATTAACAGCAACCCTGTGATTAATATATATGCACGCACACACACACATATTAATATATATATATATATATATATATATATATATATATATATATATATATATATATATATATAAATATATATACATATACATACATATAGAACAATGGCTGCCTGGCACAAACCTCTTCCTCTACTTTTTATGATTTATTTGTTATTTTCCATTAAAGACTTCTAACTTTTAACCAATTTAAAGCACAATTAATCAATCTGTAATCTGGAGAATACAATAAAATATTAATTAATTCAGTGGTAGAGCATTTTGTTCTTTATTTCCTGAAAAGCAGCAATTTTGGAGATAGGAGGTTTGTGCCCGACAGCCACTTTATCTCTCTCTCTCTCTCTCATATATATGATGATATTTTGACAACATTTCTTTGTTGAATTAGTAGCACACAAGCTGTGACCCTGATCTCCGGTCTGAAGGACCGAAGCACATCACTGCTGGCCCCATTGAGCTTCACTCTCTCTGATAATATCCAGTAATGAGACTTGAGGGCCTTGGACTTGCAACAAGGGACTTGTGCCCATCTCTCCTCTAAACCAGTTCAATCTAGTTCGTGTTTAATGAACACAAAAGTCTATGATCCCTCAAAAGATAAAGAAATTGAGAAAAATAAAAGATAACTTTCTTGAATCAATTTTTAAAAAAAATCTGAGGTCAGGGGCAAGGTTCTGATGGACATTAAAAACCTTAAAACTTCTTTCTGAGCAAACAAATTAATGGACTTGATGCACCCACAGCTCCAAATACGCTCTTCAGCTGATAAACTTTCTGATATTTCACTCAAAGCTTTGTGAGTTCGGTATTTTTCAGGCAACAGTTTGTCTGATTTTTTTGGAAACATCTCAAAACACAATCTGTCAAAGATCCAGTGAGTAATCTTGCAGATGTCCCCATCTTTGATGAATACAAAAAGATCCCCTCCTCGCACTGAGCCATATTTTTGTGTTTTATTCCAGAGGTGCATTTCTTTCAAATCAATGCAGAAAGGACAAAGGCAGAGCTCGCTGATACCTGCGCCGTCGTCTGAAGCAGCCACCTGGCCGATTAAGGGGAAAATGAGTGAACGGAATCAGAATGGCGTGCTCTTGTTTATTGCTTTAGAGGGTATGCTGGCGAGCAGGCAGCCATTGTGTGATGATGAGAGTGGCCCCTCTGGAGACGGGCGCTCACAGGCTGGCGAAGGAGCTAATACAGACTTTCATTAGGAGGCACACTTCAACACACTGTCATAGTATTTACAGTCTCACACTGGGGATACAAATAAACTGCGTGATTAACAAGTTTTCCTGACGCCTGGCGCTTCGCTGTGCGCGCATACGAGTGCCACCTCGCCGACTTAATGATTCTTAATGGTTTCTTAATGACTTCTTAATGACTTCATCAGGAAGATCCTGCAACAGCACATTCTGACAAGCGGGAGCCTCCCCCTCCGAGACCCGGGATCACACCACAGCGCTAACCCCTCTTCACTTTTCTGCTCAAATAACACACACTTTAAATCTGCTTATCTGAGGCAGCATCGCCGACTCGCATGACACGAGCATTTGATCCGTGGTTAACTACGGAGGGCGAGTGATGTAATGTGATGTGAAGCCGTGCCATCCGATGTGAGGGAAAGGCACCAAAAAGGCGAATGGGGATGTCCACCCAGGTTGTGTGCAAACGCAGTCACATCAAACTAATCTCAGAACATTGGAGTGACATCTAGTGTTGTGTAACCAGAATTAAACTGCATTGTGCGAGGGTGTTCTGGGGGAGCCATTCGGTGGCGCTCAGTGCAAAGCCAGGGCCGTGATGCAAGAGTGAGGGGAGCAAAACAAAACAGGCCTGAGGAGCGGGGTAATCGGAGAATTTCATTACAGCAGGAAGGAGGGAAGAGATGACACGTTAAAAACTCAGAGAGGGGAAAACATCGATGTGTGTGCTGCCCTGCAAGAGTTTCATGTTATAACGTTTTCTAGGTCAGTTTAGTGTGAGCCCGTTTTTTGATGGTGGGGGGTCGGGACTCCCGGGATTCTCAGATATTCAGAGGGGGCGTTACAAGATTTCTCTTAATCAGCAAGCAACATTTAACCCTAAGAGCCTTTTCTAATACTCGTCACACTCATGCCACTTAGTGCAAAAAAATGCACTTTTCATAAGGAAGTAAAAACAAATATTTTTTCAATAATAAAAAAAAAACGGAAAAATTCATTAAACTGCATGCAAGGTAGAGTCTTTTATTTTGGATAATGATATCCTTGGCAGACAATTGCCCAAGTCCCTCCAATCCGAGCCCTAAGTGAGTATCGAGTCGTTTGGTCCAACTTAAGCAAGTCCCAAGTTTTTTCTGCTGTGGGCAAGTCAAGACGAGTCGAGTCCCAGGTTACGTTAAGTCAAGTCAAGTCGAGTCACAGGCTATGTCAAGTCAAGTCCCTCACCATTGTTCCGCAGCCCACCCAAAAAAGCACTCAGGTTTATATCTTGAAGAGAGAAACCTTATCTTCTTAAGGTCAATGTCAAAAAAGAGCATGAGGACTAGTCTGCATGGATTAAACCAGCGTAAAGCTGTTCATTTATCCATTACAACATTACATGTCTGATCATTTAGACTGAGGTAGATGGGAAAGGGTACATTTCATTAAAGAAATGGCATGTTTGATACAAAAAAATATGTTTGTTCGGAACTTTTTGCAACACTTAAATTGCAGGCTCAAACTGCCTCTCTGACATTTTTTTTTAAAGTGTAGTGTTTTAGAGGTAGCTACCTTAACAAAGGTAAAAAGTCACAGTATGAATGAACAGTGCAAAGTGCTTCTGTAAACAGCACACAGCAAATATTTATATAAAAACAACATTTAACCCGCTAGCTTTCCTTGCAATGCCAGCAGAGGAGTTCTGCTAACACAACAGCTAACAATAGCCTGGTAGATCGGCACGTTTTTTCCGACTTTGTGACTGTAGCCCTGATAACTCGGACATCACGTCATTCACACTCCCCTCTTGCCAGTTTCGATGTAAATGGCACGCAGCATTCTCCACATGGACGGACATGAGTGGAGACTCGGAAAAGCGGAGTGGACAAGCCACTGCTGTAACTGAGCTGCGCTCTCAGAGTGCTTTTCTAGTTTTGGATTATGATATCCTTGGATATGTCAGTGATTAGCAGCAACATCGATTTTACTGAATTATAATTTTCCACTCAGTGTCAAATACTCACAGTCTTACTGTTTAGAACAAAAAGGAATGCACTATTAATAAGGTAGCTATAAAAATATCATACAAAAATATAATTTTCAAATTTTTTGTATTTTTTAAACCAATCTCAGTCCAAATATTCATGATTCTTTAAAAGTTTTTTACCCTTCAAATGTAATTTATTTGTCATGATGACACCATGTTTTCACATGAAAAAGAGAAAGAAAAAAATATTGACACGAAAAAATATTTTCAGTCTTTATATAAATTTCTTTTTAATTATTTCCTCTGCAAATTCAAATACTCACACTAACACCACTTAGACCAAAAAAAACATAACATTTTCAATATGGTAGCTACAAAAATATAACACATTGATATTATTTCCTGCGTCTTTAGGCCTGATTTTTTTTTAAATCATGTGCATCAATTATTCACATATTTCTAATTATTTTAATCATTTGAATGCCTGGTTGATGTCATGATGCCACTATGTCTTTGCATGAAAAACAAATTAATAAAAATTATTTTCAGTATACTACATGCAAGGTAGGCTTTTTTTGTTTTGGATAATGACTTCTTTGGAAATGTTAATAATTAACAGCAACACTGATTTTAATGCATTATTTTTTTCTATGTAAACTAAAGTATGAACACTTATTAGAGAACCAACACGAGTCCTAAACATACACAACAAATATTTATGAATTTAAAATATTAACCCTTTGAATGCCAGATTTTTGTTATAGACATGAAAAAAAAAAAAGTATACATTTAAGTGTTACTCACTTCACCTGTCAGCGGTCATAATGCTATGCCTGGATGCTGGATTTTTCTATACAAGCTAGCTTGAGAATGTAGCTACAGCAATTTTTAAAATGAAGGTAAATAAATCTTTAGCAATTTTTTAAATAATTTTTAATAATTTTAATTTTTTTTTTAATTTCTTTAAAGTCGTAGCATCCAAGTTGGACGGGGTTTCCATGACAGAGATGCTGGAGACGCTGAACTGGAGTTTGTTTTCTTCCGGTAGACGTAAATACGTCACGTTGGCCCCCTGTCCAATCAGAACCATTCACAACCCCCGGACTTTAAGTGGAATTGAATAAAGGCAAATAAAAGTGTTTTCAATGTAAACCTCAATTCGGAATTACTATTTCCTTGTAACAAGAAAGGAGAAAACTTTAATTCCGAATGATTGAATTCTGAATACTTAAATCCAAATGAAAAAACATCATATAATTGGGCCCCGTGTGTCTATTTTCTCTCACTGACTCACATGAGTCTCACTGACTCATGTGATGCTTTCAGACAAATTCATTGGTCGGTTATCCTCCAAGGAGTGAATATAGCAACAGTAAATGCTAGAGATGCTGTGTTATTTAATGTTAAATGACACTGCAAGCTGCAAAGCTGAAATCAGCCTGGGTCCAGATTGGAAGGCCATGTAGTTCAAACTCGGACTGCAGTTTACCATTTGGTTAAGCCCAAAATAAATGTTTACGGCTTCGTCTGTGGATGAGAGGGTCTAGTGAAAGCTTTAAAGATTTATTTAAATATCTATGCACACCTGGACATCCTTGTTTTTGTCCAAACAAAAACATCGACCAGTGAGGATAATCATCATCTTTGTTGGTAAAGATACAAAAGACCAGAGACAGGGATGGTTAAAAACTGGTCTGCAGCTCTGCAACTTAAAAGAAAATGAAGCAAACCTTTGGGTCATATTGTGCGTTCACACACTCCCACACAAACGCACACACTTAACAACTGGTTAACAAATTGTATTAGCAGAGAAGCGTGACTGCATGGCAAATTACACCTGTCCTGATGGATGTCCTCTTTACGGCCGGTGGAAGCAGGCTGAGGGGCCGTGGAGAGAGGACACGGCTCTGACCAAACAGCAGAGAAAAAAATGATGCACAGCCGGCCATGTGTCACCGCTTGGCAGAGAGAGGAGGGGTGTGTCGCCCAGAAACTAATGCCCAAAACACAGAGAGACACCAGCTCCAATTAATCCATGGAAATCAGGAGGAAGGAGCATTTTTTAACATTGTTTTAAATCTCTGATCAATATGCTCAAACCCTGTGAACCTCCAGCTGCTTTTTCACAGCCTGTACAGCATGGGATGAGGATT
This sequence comes from Cetoscarus ocellatus, assembly GCA_037902135.1. Taxonomy (NCBI): domain Eukaryota; kingdom Metazoa; phylum Chordata; class Actinopteri; order Labriformes; family Labridae; genus Cetoscarus; species Cetoscarus ocellatus. Next base: position 680,844 of record JBAMNC010001161.1, read on the forward strand.
TGACTATTTGTTCCAAGACTTCAACAAATGCACACTATGATACTGTTGTTTGCACTCTCTTCATTAGTTTATTTGTAATGTATTTTATCTTCTCTTTTTACTGGCATGTTCAAAGAAATGATCAATAAATTCGCTCGCAGCATGAATTCAACACATCTGGAATGACACAAAATGTGAAGGCCAAACTTTTTAACATCCACCCCTCCGACTGGTCTTGTAGCCTTCATCTTTTAGCCTTTTGGTGACCCTGAACCACATTTTTGACTGCTATCAGCCTTGACACTGAAAGAGTGAAGAGTCTGGATTTGATGATCATGAACCATGATGTTAAAAGGGTGCACAGTCGGACTGGATATGAGTAAAAGTGAAATCTATCTGCCAAAATCTAAGTGTCATCCATCAAAAGTTAAAAAAAGAAGGTGTTTTCTACTCAAAAAATGTTGCTCCCTCGCGAATTAAATTCAGTTCCAAGTTTACAAAGTTTGAGAAAGGTAAAACTGGAGCAAGAAGTTGTGTTTTAAAACAAAGTGGGAAAATATAGAAATTTAAGGCATGCCAGCAGAGCCTCAAAAGACTATAAATTCCTTTGAAAAACTCTCTTAAAGGGATAGTTCAGGTTTGTTGAAGTGGGGTTGTGTGAGGTACATGGCATGAGTCTGAACATGTGCCACAGTGTCAGAGCTCAGTTCCCTCTCCGTTCAGAAATCTCAGGACCGACAAAAAGGTTATCCAGAAACTGAAAGGTTTTTCCTTTGCATTTTCAAAAGTGCTACGTGTTCACAAGCATCCGTGAGAAAAATTAAATATGCTGTACCACGCATGCCAGGCTAGTAGCTGGCGATGTAAGTTTGTAGTGAAACAGCAGTGTTGCAATATGCGTCTGCGCACTAACGCTTTCCGATGAAGACAAACTTTTCAGTTAGTCTTCGGCGAATATAACAAATGCATCTCCACTGGTCAGAGTATTGACACAGTAAATCCACATTTTGTTGGAGGAGCGATAACAAACCTAGCTCAGTTAGCAGCACACATGTTGCTTGGTAGTCGGCCATAGCTGTTGTTTTTCTTCCAAGGTGAGCGCGCAACCTCTATCTGAAAGAGTACTGCGCATGTGCTGCGCCGTTTTCCCTGACAACAGGGATCTTAATCTCTGTTTACACGGAGACGAAAATGTTTTCAAAACTTCTTACTCTGGACCCCAGATTCAAAAGTTTCCAGGAACTGTTCTTGTGTAAACAGAAGGCACAAACAAACAAAATTCTCCGTTTTCATTAGTTTTTTTGTTGTCGTATAAACAGCCTATGATGCTATGCTTTGCAGTACATGGTGCCAGACTCTCCTCGTAATTTAAAGAAGTGTGGGAGAAAACAAGCCACAATAACAGCGTAAACAGTTTGTTTACATCCACTTAATTTTCCACCACACTGACGCTTTGATTAGGCACTATTTTCAGACACGGCACAGCCTATGTGTCCTTCCGCCAGCAGTGCCAACTAGTTTGCTTCAAGAGAGGAAACAACTGCTACCAAACGGGATAAACCGACGATTTTTGACGCGAACATGACCGACCTTTACTTGTGAATACTTGTGTGAAGTGGAATTCCCAGGAGAAACTTCAGTAGATGGAGAGTCAGCAGGTCTGAACTGAAAATGGAGGTATCTGCTCTGAGAACTGGAGGAACAGAGAAACACACGGTACCTGTTGATTCAGGTGAATAAATCGTGACTAAAAAAAAAAACACCTCAGGATGTTTCAGGATGTTCAGGATCAGAGGAGACTATCAGCTTTTGTACGTTTGTCTGCAGTGAGCAGCTCTCATCAGGCAGAGCCTCGCTGATTTAATGGACATTTATGCTCGAACAGACCAGATTCACTGTTTTACAAAACAGAGGAGCTGAATGAAAGGTCAACTTCAGAATAAGTATTCGACTTATACTGATTGTTAATTTAGTAAAGACAGAAGCCTCAGTTACAATGATAAGTTCACTTCACGATAGGACACAGTGTGTTCGTTGTTGTGGGAAAACTGAGCTCTCAGTCAAAATTGCTGAGCTTGATCAGCAGGATAATCCTTAAACATTCGTACATCTGGCTAATCTTTAATAAGGATGCATTAGTGTATTTGGCAAAATTCAAGAAAGACCATAGTTGATCCTTACAGGTGGAAGGACATGTAGCCCGTGCTGTGTCTCAAAATAGTGCCTATTACAAACAGCTTTGGAATTGGAAAATAAAGTGGATGTAAACTAACTTTTTGTAGCATGCGATGACCCCACGCTGTTATTGCGGCTTGTTTTGAGAGTTTGGCGCCATGTACAGCAATGTATAGCATTCGCGTCTGTCCCGAGATCTCTAAACAGAAAGAGAACTGAGCTGTGACACTGTGGTATAAGTTCAGACTCATGTACCTCACACAAACCCACTCAAAAAAACCCAACTATCCCTTTAATGTGATTGAGACTTTTCCTTCAGTTTTTAAAAGGCGTAACATCATGCACATGCTTACAGGCTCTGAGCTGAGCCATGACCAAGAAAAGAAGCAGCATTCACCCAGAAGTCAGACGACATGCTTAACAAGGAGCACTGGCATAAATGCTAAGCATTAGTCCATTGGCATCAAGAGGCTACCTCCAGGGCTGGAAAATGAAGCCAATGCAGAAGTGCCAAAAACTGCAGTGTCCGCCCTCGAGGGCTGGCTGCAGGAAACCCTGGAGTTGTTTGGATATGTGCAGGGAACAGCCATTTTTGGTACGTAGATAAACATATTTAAAGCCTGGATCAACAAACAGCTTTGGTCTAAATATGTAACAGATATAAAAAGACTATCACTGTGCTGGGAATTTGAAATGAATATTTTATTGAGGACTTCTGATTTTGGAAAATAAGGGACATGACTGACAGTGATACAAGTACGCAGAGTTCTTATCGGTCAGAAAGTCTGAAGTCGTACCTCACTGTCTGTGAGCAGGGTTGATCTGAAGTTATCTCATGCTAATCGTTGATCCTTGGCAAAAGTGGCAGGCTTGTTTTTCTTCTGGTCATTATAAGTGGTCATGTGGGAGGTTGTGTTTTTGCTAGCGGTTATCCATTTCTGTCTGTCCTACCTCATAAAGGTCACCATGGATTTTGATGAAAGGGAATTTTGGTCAACAAGAGTTTTTTTTTTTAGTTTCTTCTTATTATGATGTTACCTTTCAATTATTACAGTTGCTGACAGATATTTCCAGCATGAACTGTTAATTTTTTGTTGTTGTTGTTGCGGATTCTTTTGTGTATCCTAAACTTGGAGTTTATTTGAACTTATCTTTGTTTTTTAACTGAACCGCCGCCCATATTGGCAACTATCTACTGACTTTATAATGATCTATGTACATTATTTATTTTACAAATGGCACTTTTCTACTCTTGCTTTTATCCATCTTGTTTATTGATCACTAAAAGTTGTTTGTATTTTTGCTTTTCAGTTTTTTTGCTCTTTGGTGCATTTTATCTTGTTTTTATTTGCTTGTTTTTATTGATGGCTCATTTCTGATCTTGTCTACGAAGGGTAGCAATGTTGTCACTTCATCATGTTTGGTCTTGTCCTGTCCTTGGATGTCTACTGTGTGTGCAAAGGGATGATGCCTCACCCACTTTAAACCAAACCTATTTACCTTTTTATTTGGGGATAAAAAACATTAAAACTAATTCATTTCACTTTTTTAAATAATCCTTTCGTTCGTTAAATGGTCTACAGATCAGCCGTATCTGTTTATACCACCTATTTATTTATTTATTTGCACATATTTAAAAGAAAAGAAAAAGAAAACAGTGAATAAGATGAAGTTACAAGTGCAGGTGAGGTAGAAGACAAATGTGGGCTTATGTGCAAACCTCACCTTAAGAGTGAATACAGATAAAACTAACAAAAAAAAACCCCATTCAATCCTAGTAATAAAAGAAAAAACAAACAAACAAAATAATCAAATATTAAAATACATTTCACCAAAATGAGAGTGCACGCCAACACAGAAATAAAATCTCTTTTAACTGAATCCCTCTCCTCAGTTTACTCGCCTCTGCTCATCTTTTCAGTGGGCTGTCTTTCTGAAGAGTTCATGATCTCACAATAATGAAATGCTAACGCTACATTCATTAAAGTAAGTTAAAATACTCCATCCATCCATGTTCCATACTTATCTATGTTTATCCTTTTCTGGGTCGCGGGGGAGGGGGGCAGTCAATCACAGGGCCACATAGAGAGACGGACACTCACACTCATACCCAAGGACAATTTGGAGTCACCAATCGGCCGAATGAGCATGTTTTTGGTCTGCGGGAGGAAGCTGGAGTGGCTGGAGAGAACCCACGCATGCACGGGAAGAGCATGCAAACTCCACACAGAAAGGCCCTGCCTGACCTGGGGATCAAACCAGCAACCTTTTTGCTGTGAGGCATTGCACTACCTGTTGTCTAAAATATCCTTTAGTTTTAGTCATAATTTAGTCATCTAAATTGTTTTAATTTTAGTCTAGTTTTAGTTGATGAAATATTCCCCATTTTAGCCAACGAAATCTACTGTAAATTTGTGAAGACTAACGTGAAGTGTAAAGTGTAAGCCATTTTTTATGTTTCCTTGAATTTCTGAAGTCATGTTTTACACTTGGATCCCACCACCATGAAGCTAAGGCAGCTGTGATTGGATGTCCCTTTTAACTCATCCAACCTTTCCACACAATCACAGTACCTGTGATTGGATATATTCCTAACTTGTCCCTTCTTTCTACGTGACAAAATAAGGTCTGATTCAATTTAGTATCTGTCAGACATTTTCATCTAGTTTTTATTTGTTGACAAAATGGTAGTTAATTTAGTTTTAGTTTTTGTCCATGTGCAACTTGTTTTTTAGTTATAGTCTAGTTTTTGTCAGGGGAAAAAAGGTTGTTGATGAAAACTATGATGAAAATAATTAGTCGACAAAATGTACACTGCCAGAGTGAACACAGCACTCACGGATGCACCAGGTGAGAGGAGGAAGTGTCCTTAGAGACATCTTTTGACACGATAATTCAGATTTTTGAACAACTTCATACTTGAAGTTTTTGTTTTGTATAGTGATGATGCTAGGATATAAACATTTAAATAGGGAAGATTTTTGCTGATATCGGATATGCCGATACTTTTTTAAATTTTTACCGCCAATACCAATACTGATATTTCTGGTCAAGAATATAGGCTCTGTTCTTAAAAAAATGAACTTGTTTCTTTCAGTGTTACAGTATATTTTTACGAGGAACAGATTTAAAACAAGAAAAACAGCAATTAACTCTTGAAAAAATTAAACCCTTGATTTTTAAATGTACCCATGCGGTGATGAGAAGGTGCATCGGTGTTGTACATTTGTGTAATTTGCCAATATTCCAGCCGATATATGACCAATATGCAAGGGTGATATATTGGCTGGAAATATCTGCAAATATTTCAATATTGGTTGATACGATACTTAACTTTTTAGGCTGATATCGACCGATTCAGATATCAAACCGATAATATCGTGCATCCCTATTTTTTTTAACTGTTTTATAATTCATATTTTTTCATATTTTCTTGGGCAATATGATGGAACCAGGCAAATTTGACCAAAAGGACTTATGGATGTTTCCTTTAAAGCGAACAGCAGAAACTACTATTTTCCTTATCGAAAACACATCTTTGAGACCAAAATTAAATTTAAGGACGGCAAATCAGCTGGTAAATAAAGCCGAGCAGGTCGAGTGGGCATCAACATCAGGGAAATGATCAAATTAAATGTTTTCCGCAGCGTCTCAGAAGTCCCTCTCTGTAAATATCTCTCCGGCTCTGGAGTTGTGTGCTCCTCTCTGCAGTGTGTCGGAGTCGTGTGATGTGACCTTCCTCTGGAGTTTGGAAAAAACACATCCTGTATCAATTAGACCACCGGGGAGTTTGTCTGGCTGTGAAGCTCACAGGGAAGCAGCCCATGACGCGTGTTCTCTGTGAGCATCGACCACTTCCTCTGAAGCATCCAAACACCATTTTGAAAGAAGAGAGAGAGAGCGAAAAGAAAAGAGAGGAGCGAGCGATGGAAACAGAGGAGGATTTACCGCCGCTGGGATTTACTCCTTGTTCCAATTTGCAAAGGGGATTACTCATTTTTTCATCATCCTTTTATTTATTTATCCTATTTCCAAATTCATTTCTAATTCACCTGAAGGAAAACAAAATATCGAGCCAAATGCATAAATACTGTCAGAGGGAATAGATAATGACAGCGGGTCAACTCGCGAGTGAGTCACGTCGTCGCTCCCGGAAGAAAGTGATTACTGTAACACCGCGCAAACAATCACCACCGAGATAATTCCATTTCTCACATGGAGCTCGAAATGTATTATGTCACATTGTATTTCGCATATGCCATCAAAAAGTGGATTTAGATATGCAAACTATGGGAACAAAAGTGACTCCTGAAGTGGGGGGAGGGGGAGAGGGGACATGGACACTGGGACTCATTTTTAGAAAATAAAGCATATTTTACTTTAAAATCAACATTATTTACTGTGACAGGAGCAAACAGTGACTAACTAATAATCTGGGTGATTATCTGACTTTTATTTGTACATTTTAATGATTGTAATTATTGTTATTTATTTAGGAACACATTTCAGAATGGGACAAAAGTTTGTTTAATTGTCATTTATTGGAAAAAAAAATAACTATGTTCGGTTTTTTTCTTCCTTCCCTTTTTCTCCAAAATAACATAATGCTTGAAATGATTATTGGTTTATATTTAAAATTCCATAATACAGATGTAAGGGAAAATATAGTTAATACAGAGTAATTTAAATTACATTATTGATACTGCACAGTAAGGCAGTTATAATGTGAATCAAAAATATTTTTGGTATACTGTCATTAAAATGCAGAAATTATTTTGAAAATTAAGATATAATAACCAGAGGTACTGAGAGAGAAAAAATCTCCACCAAGATATTAGATTAAGAGATATAAATTATACATAAAATGGAAACACAGGAGGTACACTGATGTTAAAAATACAGTAATTGTGTTTTGAATTAAAATATATAAATATTTCACATAAAAAAGGAACAACAGGAGGTACACTGATGTTGAAAATACAGAAATTATGTTTTAAATTAAGATATAAAAATTATACATAAATGGAAGAACAGGAGGTAAATTGATGTTGAGAATACAGTAATTATGTATTATATTAAAATATAAAAGTCAACATATAATGGAAGAACAGGAGGTACACTGTTGTTGAAAACACTATAATTATGTTTTAAATTAAGATAGAAAAATATACATAAAACGGTAGAACAGGAAGTATGCTGATGCTGAAAATACTATAATTATGTACTATATTAAAATATAAAAGTCAACATAAAATGGAAGAACAGGAGGTACACCGTTGTTAAAAATACTGTAATTATGTTTTCAATTAAGATAGAAAAATATACATAAAATGGAAGAACAGGAAGTATGCTGATGCTGAAAATACAGTTATGCTTTAAAATAAAATGTAAAAAACATAAATAAAATGGAAGAATCGGAGGTACACTGATTTAAAAATACAGTTGTTGTGTTTTATATTAAAATATTAAAAAAAATAAATAAAATGGAAAAACAGGAGGTATATATTCAGAGTATAATGATACTCTGAATAAAAAAAAAAAAAACTTTAGTTACTGTTGCTGAAGGTGCTGTAATTATATTGTAAATTAAAATACCAAAATAATACTGTCATTGGAAATATAGCATGTATTCTGCATGGAAAATGCTGTAATTGTGGTGCAGGGATGACGTGGAATTTAGCATTATGATGGTTTTCTAGACTAAAAGCCTGTGGGCTTGCTCTTGTATCATTGCTAAAAATAATAATATTGATAATAACAGTGACAAAAGCATCGTATATGTTTTTAATCAAAATAAAATAATCAGTCTGTAAAAAAAAAGTAGGTATACTGTTATTGAGGACAGAGTATTATAACTGTTTAGCTGTTTATAGCACGTTATTGGCACCCAGCTGCTAGTAAGTCACTCACTAAAATTTACAGCCATGTTTAACAGTGCAGCCTCCGGGCCGGCGTCCAGACGCCTCACTCTGTCAGGCTGTACGTTTCCTCGAAGAGCTCCACGGTTTCTGAGGGAAAGTGTCGCAAAGGCCTGCTCTTCTCCAAGATGAACAGATGGTGGAGTCTAAGTGTGGGGATTTGTTTTATATCTCCATCCCATGTTGGGCTGCAGAAGATGTAGGCATCCGCTTTTTCTTTCTGTCTTTCTCTTTAAATGTTATCTCACAGGATAACGGATACACGCAATGTTTAAGCTAATGAGTGGGCGTTTCTTTGTCTCCATTCTTTATTTCTCCCACCAGAACATCCTCCAGCGCTGTGTTCTCCCTCAAACCCACGCTCCGAGCACGAAACCTATATGCCAAACAATTATGAAACGCCGTTCTGAGCTCTGCTGCTGCCTGCTAGTGCCCTGGTGGTGGTCCAAAACAAAAGAAAAAGTCAGCTGACTGAAGAGTTCCCTGATGTTCAGCAACGACAGGAAGAAGAGCTTGAAGCTCATGGAGGACGAGATCATATCGGGTCAGAGCGCCAACGAGCGATGAGTCAGCAAAGTGGTTAAATGGGGGACACAAGTCACAATCAACTCCATCAACATCCAACAAACTGACTGTGTTATACACGTCCCGCCACTTTATTAGTTACATTTGCAGCTGTTCAATTTTCCCCTTCCAGCCGAATGCCTGCCGAGTTCCAGCCAACTACCAGCCAACTTCCAGCCACTGAAAAGTCACCTCTCTGGTGCCTAAACTCCACTAAAATCATGCTGATTCATGCAGGGTGTCCCCATGACATGGTGCTTCACCCGCAAGAACTCATCCACCAGGCATCAACTTTTGCCATTATATATTAGCATTAGCATTACAACCACAATGATGGGCAGGTCTCTGCATTTTCCAACAAAGAATCAGTCAAGGAATGTGGCTACATCTGTACAAATGTTCAACTGCTAATAATATTTTCTTCATCAGACTGTACAACTCCTGACACGAGGGGAGGACAAGTAACAGGAAGATAGAGGATGGGAAATAGCGTTAGCAAGCCTGTAGCCATATTTTTATTTATATTTATCACTGCCAAGGAGGTTATGTTTTTGCCAGCATATGTTTGTTTGTTTGTTTGTTAGCAAAATTGCACAAAAACTACTGGACAGATTTTGCTGAAATTTTCAGGAGATGTTGGTAATGGCCCAACTTAAAAATGATTAGATTATGGTGGTGATAACCGCCATTAGTGAACAATTGTTTTCGCTCAATAACTGTCTAACTAATAATGATATCAACATGATTATGAGTGCTAGGTGTGGGTTTTCAGGGTCAAGGAATCATATTATGATGGCAACTTTATAATGGAGCTATTGCTTATAGATGTAACAGCAATATGTGAGCTACCTTGGTGAATGTTTGAGCTCTCTGAGTGCTTATAGTTATTTTTATTTCTATTTATTTATTTTTTATTTAGATATCTTTATATCTGCCGTGTAATGCTGCTGCTGGAATCTCAATTTCCCTGGGGTAGTCTTCCCAAGAGATTAATAAAGTTCTATCTGATCTAATCTAATAAATCCAACTAGCTCAAAAAACAATCACACAGCAACAACTCAATGCCTTTAGGCATGGTGAAGACGATGTATTGATGTTCAAATTGAGCATGAGAAAGGAACAGAAAGGCAATGTGAGTGACTTGGACGGGGCACGGGCTCCTATCCTTCTTCTCGTAAACATGCAGAGGGTTAGAGAACACTCACTGGCCACTTTATTGGGTACACCTTTCCACTGCTAATTAACCCTTCAATGCATGAATTATTAAATCACAAAGATATATATTTTTAATGATTGTTTATACTTTCAAACAAGTTAAAAATCATGGCCATTTTTTTAATATGTTGTATATTTAGGGAGTTATACATCTGTTCACTACACTGGACACCATCTACATTAACTTTTCTTGTTTTTCTTCATATTTCTTCAGACAGACCTCTTGAAGTTTTCCTGGCCTCAGAAGAAGTTACTGTACATCCCGTGGACATCTGAGGTCCTGTGTTTTGTCATCCTGCTTGGCCAGAGAGTTTCGCGGCAGGTTAGGAGTCAGAACATGTAACATCTCCTGTCATTTAGGCTCGGGACAGGCTCGCAGACAGTCTGTACACACATAGTAAACCGTGTCTGAGGTCGAGTAGTCTGTTGGCTGACAAACAGAATTACCATCCTGTTGGTGTTGATTTACTTCTTCAGATTTATTTTCTTGTTTCTTCTTGGATCTCAGTCAGGTTTTTACTTCCACATAGCGACTGAACTGAAGAAACTAACACTAAAAATTGGATTGAAACTGCTCCAAACGTTCTCCGTGTGAATAAAACCGAGACTCACATAAGAGGAGGGATAAATGCAGCTGTTCAAAACATGTTTTTTCTTCCTCATGGTTATATTTTTATTTCTCTTCTCAACCCTTGTCACTCTAAGCTATGTATTTTCAGCTATTTTAAGTCCACCTGGGTTTCTTCTTTTTCGTATCCTCAAGCATTTTCGCCACAATCAAGGCAATTACATTGTTTTTCAGGACAACCTGGGCCAATATAATGTTTATGATGTGATGATGTAAGACTGATGTATTAAAATTATATAACCACAGAGACTAAAAAAAAATCAAACCTGAACTTAAATTTCTTAAATTGAAATCCAGATTGGGCAAATCCAATTGGCCCACAGACTGATGTGAAATTGTCATTTTCAAGGGTCGAAAATGGAGATCTAATAACAACACTGCTACTTTTTTAAATCAAGAAAATGTGATAAAAAAAAAGATAAAGATGTATTAAAAAAAAAGTTGTGATCAATCTAGCACTGGCATCCATAAATCAATTTCTAAATAATAATGACGACAAATAATAATAATAACAATAAGGAGTAATAATAATAATACTGCATTTTATGGCAGGATTAAAAGAGTTTTAGAAGGGATGGATAGAAAATGAGTGTTGTTGAAATTTGGCCTTCTCTGGTTGGATGCTTCCATTATTAAATCATGATTGGACACATCCTATACAAGTATAGAAATAATAATAATAATAAATATAATAATGATAATAATAATAATAAAAATACTGCACTTCATGGCTGGATTAAAAAAGTTTTGGAAGGAGCAGATATAAAATGAGTCCTCCTTAGACTGACAAAATTCTGAGCTGTCAAAGATAGTTGTCTCCGTAAAGCTCCATCACACAGTTACAGAGAAATAAGCAAACAATCCAAGTGTTGCCACTTGGGTGCAATGGTGATCCCATGGGGGGTTTAGGCTTACTTTTTAAATAATTATTTCGAGCTCTTGCCTTAATTTGAATAAGACATTGGATAGTGTGGGAAGCTTGGATGAACAGGCCTCATTGATTCCAGAGGTCAGGATGATAGAAAAGCAACAGGGATTGAAATAACCTCTTGTTAGCACCAAGATATGAAGAAGATAATTTATGAATGCAAAGCACAAGGAATCTTGAAGTAGATGGGCTTCAGTTTGAGATTTTATGCATAAGTTGAATCTTTATTAATATCAAAACATTTCAGTTATAAAACAAATCCCCACAGTGCTATATGGCAAAACAAACTCTTGTTCTGTTCTGCTCAAATCCTTCAACCAGGCTGTGAAAATGTTAATATCTGCTGTAAAAATCTGAATTTTTACAAAGACCTTGAGTGTCACTTTTAGGGCTTCTGCAGACAGTCTCAAGAGGACACTTCAGGAACTGCAACCCACATAGGCTTCCTTTTTAACCCCAAGGGTTGCTGCTTGGGTCTCATGCATATTTGCAGGTGGGCTGCTTTAATGGGCCCCCTGCTGGATTATGTATTGTATACTCAAATGTATATTTGCAGTTAAATTACAGATTTATATCAAGTGTAAAATGACAGTCCTGCTGTGTTCTGAAGTAGTGCCAAAATAAAGCAGCTCGGTAGTGGAAAAACTTGTTGAAAGTGTTTTGAACAAAGCAGGTAATCACCCTACAATGTTTTAGTAACTTAATTTCACCTACAATTCTTCAAATTACGCAAAGTTATTGGCCCCATCTGCAGTAATGTGTAGCCCTAGCTTCTGTGCCGACTGTTTCTGTACAGATGGATTAAACCTTGATTGCCCTTAAGGGAATTTGTCTTGCACAGAGAGCATAAAAACACAAACTATATAGGACATCAACAACTACACAGGACAGCACATAACATTTACAGTTAGTCAAGAATAAAATATTAAAATGGCAGTATAAACAATAATAAATTAGTAAGTAAAAAGATCATTAAGGGGTCTTAAAAGTGCAGATCGCCAAGTTCATGTTGTGAGATCAGAGTTTAATTAGCAGATGGATGCTCCGTGCGTAAAGGATGTGATGCTTGACAGCACTTTTTAATTTAGTTTTAGTTATAGTCTGATGCCTAAAATATCTTTTTGTTTTAGTCATAATTAAGTCATCTAAATAGTTTTAATTTTTAGTTGAGTTTTAGTTGATGAAGTTTCACATTTCAGTTGTCAAAATCTACTGTAAATTTAGTCGACTGAAGTATGAAGTGTGAAGTGTAAGGCATTGTTTTATGTTTCCTTGAATTTCTGAAGTCATGTTTTACACTTGGATAAAATGAAACATCTAATAACCCATTATTGAATGCTAGTAAAGTTTGACTGTATAAATTAACAGAAATAAATTTAACTTTTGTGTGAGATGCAATCACCTTTATTTAGGCTACCTGGCAGAGCATCTTAGTTACAATACCAGAATTGACAACAAACAGTGAACCTGCTCTACGTGAATATATCAATTCAAACTAAAGCAGTTGTGATTGGATGTCCCTCTTAACTCATCCAACCTTTCCACACAACCAAAGTAGCTGTGATTGGATATATTCCTAACTTGTCCCTACTTTCTACATGACCAAATTAGGTCTGATTGGATTAAGTCTCTGTCAAACATTTTGGTCTAGTTTAATTTGTTGACTAAAATGCCAGTTAATTTAGTTTCAGTTTTTTGTTCATGTGCACTTGTTTTTATTAGTTACTGTCTAGTTTTTGTCAGGGGAAAAAAAGGTTGTTGGCACTGTGGCTAATGTTCAGGCTAATACTATGAACTTCATACAACCCCATTTCAAAAAACACCAAACTATCCCTTTACAGTCGCCCCTGGAGAACCACGCTGGAGAATTGGGACACGCTTGTGACGTGCACCCCCATGCAAGAACATCCAGGGTTGATTATCAAAGTGATTAATTGGGACAGGGCCTAAGTCTCCAAAAACACCAAAAGCTTCCAAAAAAAGGGCAGGAGGAAAAAGCCAAATTAATTCCCAGTCCCCCCCTGCCTGGGAGAGCGGCCCTCACACCTGTGACCAGGTAAACTTTCCTCCCGGTCCTTAATGGACATTGTTGTTTACTGAAGACTCCCCACAGAGGAGACTAGCTGACCCATGTCTGCGACCAGTGAGTGGTACAAATGGCAAACATCTCTGCGAGTCATTATTTATGCAGGAATGCCCTTGGGAGTCTTTGCACTTGTTTACACAGTCACGGCACAGTCCATTCATGACGGCTCCGAGTAAATGAGCCGCTCGCTACCAATTTGTCCTGGACCACGAGGCTTTGGGGCCCGACTACCCACAGTTACCTCGGGGTGTGTGTGGATCTGTGTGTGTGGAAGAGAGGTTGGTGCAGTTTTGCTGTGCTGTTGGGAACCGACCTGGAACTACGGACACAGAAGTCCCAAGGGTGTAAGAAGGCACGGTGTCACATTTGGAAATAAATGAGAGGGTGTGTTTTTTAAGAGGAAATGCCATGGACTCTCACCTTTGAAATGGGCTGTTTGTTTGCCCGAGGACGAGGACAGTGGTCAAAGTTAGTGAGCGACACCGCCCCCATAAAACCACCACCAAGACAAGAGTTTACGAGGACGAGCTCAAAGGCAAAAACAACAAAGTGAAGCCGTCACAACTTTCAGGGAAGAAGAGTTTGTTTTCGTCTGAAACATGGGAGCTAAATACAGAAAATGGGGGAAGAGTGGATGAGCGGTTTATCAGGAGCAACGTCTTCAAACAGAGAGAGCAGAGGACTTAAACATGGGATCACAAACTTCTAATAAGGCAGACTAAACACCAAACAAGAGAGAAATTCAAAAGAAAACAACAAAAGTCATAAAACTAACTGCTCAAGGTACAGATAAATATTTAACTTTCTCTGTGAATCAAGATGTAAAAAAATTACTGCTATATTCACATTATACAGGTATATTTTTTACCAAATATGCTATAAAGAAGACCGTAAGGGCTGGAGTTGGCATCAAATTAGATTAGACTAGATTAGGTAGATTAGCCAGAACTGTATTTATCCTTTGGGAACACTCCCTCATGGAAATTAGGATTCCAGTAGAAGTTTAGTATAACATATAAAAAGATATACAAAAAGATAGCTATAAACAGAAATATAAATACATATAAATACAATAAAAATGGCATGATGGACAAAAGAGTTTCTCAGTCTGTTGATCCTGGACTTGGAAAGGAGCAGTTAGTTATTATAATTAGTTAATAAATAGTTAATTAGTTATTTGGAACACCTAAAAAAACAATGGGCTGCTAAAGACCAGATTGTTTAGTATTATATACCTGCCCATAATTCATTTCTACTACACAGACAACTCATGAAATTAATCTGAGTCAATTTGAAACTACAAAGCACTCACAGAGCAATAGGTCCATGATAAAGTTACCATCATAATATGATTCTTTGACCCTGAAAACCCACACCTAGTACTGAGAATAAAACTTTTAGACTTTATTCTCATAACTTTATGAGAAAATTCTCGTAACTTTTCGACTGAATTCTCGCAACTTTAAGAAATTATTCTCATAACTTTTCGACTTAATCCTTGTAACATTTTGTCTTTATTCTCTTAACTTCATGAGATTATTCTCATAACTTTTCAACATTATTCTCGTAACTGTTCGACTTAATTCTCGTAACTTTATGAGATTATTCTTGTAACTTTCAACATTATTCTCGTAACTTTTCGACTTCATTCTTGTAACTTTTCGACTTTATTTTCGCAACTTTATGAGATTATTCTCGTAACTTTTCAACTTTATTCTCGGTACTTTATGAGATTATTCTCGTAACTTTCAACTTTATTCTCGTAACTTTTCGACTTAAGTCTCGTAACTTCAACTTTATTCTCTTAATTTTATAGATTATTCTTGGAACTTTTTGACTTTATTCTCGTAACTTTTTGACTTTATTCTCATAACTTTATGAGATTATTCTCAAACTTTTTGATTTTATTCTCACAACTTTTCAACTTTATTCTCGTAACTTCATGAGATTATTCTCGTAACTTTTGGACTAAATTCTTGTAACTTAATGAGATTACTCTCGTAACTTTTTGACTTTATTCTCCTAACTTTATAAGATTATTCTCGTTACTTTTTGACTTTATTCTCCTAACTTTATGAGATTATTCTCAAAAACTTTTCAACTTTATTCTTGCAATTTTATGAGATTATTCTGGTAACTTTTTGACTTTGTTCTCCTAGCTTTGACATTTTTCTTAAAACTTTTCGACTTTATTCTTGTAACTCTTTGACTTTATTCTTGTAATGTTATAAGATTGTTCTCATTACCTTTTTTCTTAATTATCGTTACTTTTCAACTTTATTCTAGCAACTTTACTTTTTTTTTCATTTTATATATATTTTTTTATGTGGCCCTAATCCTCTGTCGAATAGATGAGATGTCAAAAGTTCCGTAAAATTGATCATGTTTTAGTAAAAAACCTCTAAATAACGCTGAATGTGTCATATTGAGGCAGAATTAAAAAAAAAAAAAAAAAAAAAGCTCATTTCATACCCTTTTTGTCAAACGCACTGAAAGTTCAAATAAAATACAGAAGGAGTAAGAGCATGCTTTAAAAACACCCTTGTGGTAAATTAGTTGTAAATTCAAAATAGAAACATAGCAGAGAAAGCTCACATGTTTGAGGCTAATTTATAAACTGACAAATACAACAGCATATGGCAGCTTTTAATTGAGCAAAATAAGGACTGAGCTGAACTCCACAGCTCATATATGACACAGTAATGAGGATACTTTGAATCATAAAGCAGAAAAAGAATCAACAAGATCTGATCTTCTTCCTCTTTTATACCAATAATGAGCAAAACAAGTGAACTAGTGCTGTTGCATTTAAAATACACTCACTTGCCACTTTTTCAGGCACGTCTGTTCAGCTGCTACTTAATGCAAACAGCTAATTAGCAAATTCAAGGCAGTAACTCAATGCATTTAGACATATATCACGAAGACCTCAAACTGGGCATTAGGATGAAGAAGAAAGGTGATTTAAGAGACTTTGAAAGTGACATAGTTGTGAGAAAATGATGATTTACTGGGATTTTTGTGAACAACAATCTCAGGGGTTTACAACGAATGGTTCCAAAAAGGGGGAATATCCAGAAAGCTGGGGGTTCAATATAGTTGAAGTGGTCGAAAGGTGAATGACTCCCCTAAAACTCTGTGGCTTTCCTGCAGTAAAAAAGAAAAACTGGAGCCAGGTCCCATCAGCATCATCAATTTTAAGACTTTATCTCATAATTAAGATTAATTAAGATCTCATAATGTGTAACTAATATAAACTCTTTTTAATGTCCTAACGGAGAATTTTTACTTACATTCGTGGTGTAACTTCAACATAACTTTAGTGTTCAATGTGATTTTTGAGACATTATTCATATTTACAAGAATTTCTCTTAGCATATCTTATTATGACTCTTCTCTCATATTTTTAACAGCATATCTCAAGCTTGACTTTTAATCTACAATGTTATATTATGTGTCATGATTTCAACATTTTTCTGCAAATTAGTTTCATTTGTGAGCCTGATGTGTGATTGAAAGAGAAGCAAAGTGCCGACAACAGGGGATTCAATAAAGCAAGAAAGTTTTCAAGGTGAAAGACTCCCCCTGTAGTTCTGTGGCTTTCCTGCAGCGAGAGAGGAAGAAAATACGAAAAGTTTTAAATCATAACATCCAAAACTTTAAGACTATAACTCATAGTTAAGATCATCTCATAATTTTGGACTCATTATATTAAAATTTGTACATGATACATAATCTTTTATCATTATTTAGGATTTTTAATGCCACAATTGAACATTTTTTCTTACAATTGTGACTTTTTTTTTTAAGAAATAATCCGAACATACCTGAAAATACGACTTCTAATAAAATGATTTTAATGTTTAATACTATTTTTGACATACTTCCCACATTAACAACAATTCATCTTCTTCGTTTGAACTTTTATGTCACAACTATGACAACAATGATCTCGTTTTTTCAGAATGTCTCATTATACTGATGTTTTATCTTAAAACGTGTTTTTTTTGTCATGATTTCAACATTTTCCTGCAAATTAGTTTGACTTGTGGTGTGACTGAAAGACAAGCAAAGTGCTGACAATATATCAGGAAAGTTTTCAAGGTGAGAGACTCCCCCTGTAGTTCTGTGGCTTTTCCTGCAGTGAGAGAGGAAGAAAATATTAAACATTTTATGTCATAACATCCACAATTTAATGCCTCTATCTCATAAATATAATCATGAATCTCAAATTTAGCTTATCTTTTTTTAAATTTAATAATGATATAATCTCTTATATCAGTAATTAGGATTTTTTTTTTTACATTTGTGATGTTTTTAAAGACATTTTTCTAACATATCTGAAATCATGATTTCTTAACATTCTGGGTTTTTTTTTTTTTTTCTTTTTTTGCTGTGAAGAAAAAAATATTGAAAGTTAAGGTCATAACATCCAAAAATTAATGCCTCTATCTCAAAAATAACATCACTGATCTCATATTTTAGTCTCTCTTTCTTTAAATCTGTGTATGATATACACTCTTATATACTATTGAGGGTTTTTTTTTTTTACATCTGTGATGTTTTTAAAGAAATTGTTCTAACATATCTGAAATTATGACTTCTAATATCATGATTTTAATGTTAATGCTATTTTTGATATACTTCCCACAGTAACAACAAGTTATCGTCTCAGTTTTAACTTTTAAGTCACAACTATGACAACTATTCTCCTGTTTCAACAGCATGTCTCAGCACACTGATGTTTTATCTTCAAATTTTGATTTTTTGTCACGATTTCAACATTTTTCTGCAAATTAGTTTGACTTGTGGTGTGAGTGAATGAGAAGCTAAATGATGACGATATATCACGAAGGTTTTCAAGGTTATTCCTGCAGTGAGAGAGGAATGCAATATTAAGCCTCAGTTGTTATTGTCTGAACGCTTTTGGACTTAAAATGTACAGCTTTAAAAGCTTTCATGTCTCTAAATCAGCTTCTACCATGTTCAGTGTTGATTCTCCTTCCCTGATTGAGGGCGTTTTCTGCACAGTAGTTTCATCTGTGAGCTTGATGTGTGATTGAAAGAAATGCAAAGTGCCGACAATGGAGGATTCAATAAAGCAGGACAGTATTCAAGGCGAATGACTCCCCCTGTAGTTCTGCGGCTTTTCCTGCAGTGAGAGAGGAAGAAAAATAGCAGAGAGAGAGGGAGGCTGACAGAGAGAGAAGAAGCGATGGGATAATTTAACAAGCTTCCTCCTAAACCACTCCAAAACCTCCAGAGTTTAATTGCTGGGAGGCAACATTATCCCCGGCAACACTGTGTCTGTCTCTTGGCTGGGATTCGCCGGGTACCTGCTGTATCCTCTCCCCACACAATGCAGCGCCCACTGAGCCATATAATCCTCTCCGGGCCCTCCTCTTCTGGAGAACCACATTCAATCCCCCGTCGTGACATGGGAAAATCTCCTCTTCTCCATTTTTTTTTTTTTTTTTTCTGTGTCAGGGTGCGTGCTTCAAATAAGCCCAATCAGTAGGCACTGTTATGTGTGAGGAATGCTACAGGGAGCCATCGAGGTAGAGAGAGAGAGAGAGAGAGGGGGAAGGAGTTAAATAAAAAGACGTTTGATTTGCAGCTATGAAATTTGGGGCTACTTTCCATTCCTCGGTGGGAGCTGGCGGGAGCAGCCATATTTCTGTTTATGTTTAAATGTGATTCAGTCAGACGGGCTTCTGCTGAATCATCCCACACTCCCATCAGGACAGGAGGGAAAAAAATGAAAAAGGGTTACTTTTGAACCCGCCCGCCTCGTAGGAGAAAACAAGAAACTAACGCCACTTTCTTCCCCGACTCCTCTTTCAAGTTGCCCTTGAAAAGGAAATTACAACAAACGTCTTTGATGCCGGTGTGACATGCTTGGAGATATCCTCGGCAAAGTGCACACACACACACACACAGGCACACACATCAGATTATCATTCCAATGAGTCAGTCCTGATGTCTTTTACTGTCTGCGTGCGGCATATAGAGCCGAGGAGACAAAAGCAGTCTGAACGCGGCGCGCTGGGACCAGGAAGCACGGGCTCATTACGCAAAATGGCAAAAGAAAGAAGAAAAATGGAGTTTCTCTCGGTGTCCAGTGGATTGCAACTTAAGTCAATATGGCATTTAAAGAGCTGCTGGGACATCTTTTAATTACAAGATGGGATAAATAATGAGAAAAAGCCGAGGCAGTGTACTGAAAAAAAGATCTCTGTGCTTTATTAATTCTACTTTTCATTCATTGCAGTCCGAGCTTCTTCACTTTCAAACTTCAGCCTTAAAATAGCCGTTATGGAGCTGTTCAAAGTTCTGGTCGTGTGTATGTAAGGAAGTGACAGGGATACTTAAAACATGACATAAACGTAAAGATAGGCCAGTTTCTACTGGGGCTACCACCTTTGAATAGAGCTAAGGATGTGAAAAGATCAAAATTACTCCATGAACTCTTATTATTGGCCAGAAAATGCTTATTATTTAATTAGATTAGTGAGAAACTTCCCACTGTAACTCAGTGGTACAAAGACAGTTTTAGAGTTTTTTCTAGGGAAAGACTAAGTGGCAAATTAAAAATTACAACACTTTTATCGACATATTGCGGCCTCTAATGAATGACCTGCCTAAGGATCGAAGTGAAATTATCCAGATGGGAAACACTGGCTTACAAGGTCCGAGACTGAGCTGACCAGTGATAAGAAATATTTCTATTTTATCTTGTTTTATTCTCTCCTTTCATTTTCTACTATATTTGAATTTTACTTATTCAGTTTCTCACCTTGCTCAGATCACCAGTGCTAATTTTGACAGCACCTTTTAATTTAGGTTTAGTTCTAGTCTTTTGCCTAAAATATATTTTACTTTTAGTCATAATTTAGTCATCTAAATTGTTTTAAGTTCAGTCTAGTTTCAGTTGATGAAATTTCACAACATTTCAGTCAACAAAATCTACTGTCAATTTCGACGACTAAAATATGAAGTGTACAGTGTAAGGCATTTTTTATGTTTCCTTGAATTTCTGAAGTCTTGGATCAAATGAAACATCTTATAACCATTTACTGAATGCTAGTAAAGTCTGAATGTATAAATTAACAGAAACAAATCTGTCTTTGTGTGAAATGCAGTCACCTTTATTTAGGCTACCTGGCAGAGCATCTCAGTTACAATACCAGAATTGACAACAAACAGTGAACCTGCTCTACATGAATATATCAATTCATAAAGAGAGTAGCTCTGATTGGATCGCTCCCAAACTTATCCCACCACCATGAAGCTAAAGCAGCTGTGATTGGATGTCTCTCTTAACTTATCCAACCTTTCCACACAACCAAAGTAGCTGTGATTGGATATATTCCTAACTTGTCCCTACTTTCTACATGACCAAATTAGGTCTGATTGGATTAAGTCTTTGTCAAACATTTTAGTCTAGTTTTGATTTGTTGATGAAAATGTCAGTTAATTTAGTTTTAGTTTTTGTTCATGTGCTCTTGTTTTTATTAGTTACTGTCTAGTTTTCATCAGGGGAAAAAAGGTTGTTGACAAAACTATGACGAAAATAATTAGTCAGCAAAATTAACACTGCAGACCACTACTCAATGATGAATGCGTATATGCATTGCTGGCACGTAAATTCATAAAATGAAATAAAATCGGATTATTAAAAACTAAAAATAGCAGTTACTCTTTTTGTCCGAGGTGAGAAAATAACAGACAAAGCCTGGAGTTTCTTTTTTCTCTGAGCACCACACTGTATCCTAACTGTTTTTTCTTCCCGTTATTACTGTTTCTGCTCAGTGAGGTCTCCTCAATATTGTGTGGTGTCAGTCCATTCTCGCCAGCTTGTCAATTACAACAGCTCGGCCCACACTCCAAAATACGAGGATCCAGTTCCTCCTCGAGCATCCTCTCTTGACCCTGTCCTCTCACTTATTGTTTTTGTGTCCCATTGAAGGACGAGCGTGTTGTGTGAAAAGGCCTTCAGTGTCGAATCTGCTGTGAGATGAAGACTTTTTTTTGTCCTTTTCACATGAAGATCCTGCAGAAGAGAAGCAGTGGCATTATCCTATCTGTATGCTTTCACAGTGAGCCCTTACACAGTTAAATCTGAATATCCAAGTGTGATTATACTCTCTGCTACGATGTTTAAGAAAGGACAAACACCACTAAAACATCACTGATACATTATTTCTGAAGGTGTGACTAATAACTGCACAGACAGTGTTGCTAGACTGAGGCCTTAACAGATAGAAAGTGGGACCCATGTCCCAAAATCATCCTTTTCATGACACCTTTATATCATAGAATAAGCAATAAATTTGCTTTCAATCTTTTTCTAAGCTAAAGCTAGAGCTAAGCAAAAAGAACTAAAATGAAACACTTGGCCTATCATAATCTTTCGTCAGCTTTAAGCAGAGTACACACAACATGACAATCGTCCAACTTTTAGCTCGGATCCCCATTTTCAACCAAACTCAGTAAAGGCCAGATTATCTGGAAGTCCTAAAGATTATCTTACCTGAATATCCTGTGGCGTGAGGTGTGTTAAGAGTAATTTCAGCCTCTTGGAAGAGGATCAGGGCCGCCCTGACTTGATATCATAAATATTAAAGATGTTGAATATTTACTACCAGCAGTCCTGATAAGTGTGGAGTGCACTGAGGACAGCTATCCTCTGTGTTTTGTCACATGGACCAGGGAGCAAGCTGGCTGAAGCAGGAAGCAAATGTAGCCATGGCAACAAGAGTAAAGGCGAAGCATCAAGTTAGACAGACCTCAAAATGGATGTCCGACTTGTTCATTTGTTTAAAAAACACGAGTATCTAAACAGAGTAACCTGTAAATTATATATAACAAACTGTTAAGGAGAGGAGCTGCATGGAAATCACAACAGCCAAGGATGTTATAGGAAGCTAACTGCTAGCCGCATTTAGCCTCCTGACGTTGTCCACCATGTTTGTTTATACTGAGATCACAAGCTGTGAGAGCAGAGGCGTTGTCTTCTTGGTAATGAATTGGTTGGTTTGTGGTAACCTGTGTTTCCCTCTTTGTGGCTCACCACACACTACAGGAACAAAACTGATAAATCTGACATTATCTGTCTTCATGCGTGGCTCTCTCACTGTTAACCGGTTAAGATTTTAAAAAACCATTATCTGTGTGCCAGGCCTTAGCAGCTACAGCTCTGTTGTTTTGTTTTGCTTTACTGATACAGCATGGGCGTCTCTGTCATCATCATAAGATATAAATGTCTTCTAAAGGTGAGTCATCCTACCTGTGAAAGGTTGAAGGTCAGAAGTGTTGGAAAGGTAGAAGTAATCACTTGTTGCAGGAGTTGAGAGTGAAGTCCAGAGTCAACGCCTAGCAAGAGCAACCAGAGCCTGTGGAGAAGACAGAGATGACAGAGTGTTAGATAGAAATATGAAACCTGAATTGATAAATTATCAATCAAGGTTTAGGTAAACATAAATGATTGCCAGTGTGGGCCCAAGGACCCCTGGGCAAGGACATAGCTATGTAAAAGGGTGATTAGTTGAAAACAAGCAAATTTTGTCAGACATTATAGTTGAAAATATACTTTATTTTATTCACTTTTTCAGGAATTACAGCAGAAAAACAAATACAAATGAAACATCTTCCCTAAAATAGGCCTCTGTTGCACTGATTTATAAATCTTTTAAACCAAACATAATCATTTCTTAGTTATTCAAATGTGATTTTAAGATTTTTTTTTAACAATCCCTAAAATTGTGTTTCCTTTCAGTCATTCTTACATTAGCTTGCCACAAAACTGTAGCAGAGTACTGTTGGATAAGTCTGATTGGTCTCTACATGGATGGTGGCGCTGTCTGAGCACGAACAAGAGAGAAAGACTAAAAAAACAGTCTATAGAACTTCACAGATAAATATACTGTCAGAGTACTCATTTGGTATCGATATTTTAGGGTTGGAATTGATGTGAAATGAGTACCTGTGAAAGTATTGACAGTTTGATGCTTGATATCAATACTCCAATCCCTGGTCAGAAGTAGAGTGTGATTGTAAACAAAGAGTAACAATGGAGGTGTGTATTTTGGTTTCGCTGCTGTCGCATGAGGATTGACGATTTTTGTGACCAATCAACAAACTGCAGTGCTTTTAGCTCCACCTTTTAGGGTTTGTTCTGTTTGCTTGAGCTTATTTTGTGCCATTCTAGTCTTTTTGACTACTCAAAGCAGGTTTGCAGGTCACATCTACACATTCACACCCATTCACTCTCACTCACATTCATGGTTGGAGTATCCATGTTGTCCATTCACACCCTTCATATCCATTTACACACCACAACAGTGGAGGCAACTTGTTAGGTGTCTTGCCCAAGGACACATCAACATGTGACAGCCAGAGCTAGGCTGGAACCCAAGTGCACTATCAGACTGCTCCACCAATGCACAGGTTCCATATTTAGGTACCTTTTCTCCTTATCTGACAGTGCAAACTCCTGAAAATGCATGCCGAACTGAACTGGAATGCTTGGTGGAAACACAATAAATACTAGGCAGAGAATAGTGTTAGATTTATGACTCAAACTGTAGAATTTCACTACATTTATCCCTGAAACTTTCCATTAAATGTCTTGTTATTGATATAACACAGAGACTGAAGTAAATAAGAACTCCTCAGTCAGAGAATATCAGAATAATCGGATTTGTGTCTGCATTCAGTTCAGAGCAGTCGTGCTTTATTGTTGCTGCTCAAATTCATAAAAACCTGAGAAAATCGAATGCTGCTATAAGAAATAAGACGTTGAGGTTGAAGGTCAGCTCATAATCCATAACAGATAGTTAAAGCTTGGCATCAGATCCTTATGAAAATTGTAACGGGTCTTGGCACGAGCTCGCCATCCAACAAATCAAACACTGCCGGGCTTCATTTGTAGTCCAGCCATGAAGGTTGTTTCTGAAATCTTTTGACGGGAGAATATGTGGTCAGCTCCTCTGCCCCCACCTGCTGCTTTGTCTTTTTTTTTTTTTTTCTAAGGATTTGTAGCATCTCCTCGCTCCTGAATGAGAGCTGTTTTAAAAATAAACACATTCACCAACACAGCCAGCCATTCAAGTAACATTAGATTATATAAATTGTCAGTAATGAGGCACCGGGGACGGCATCTGTGATCTGCAGAGGTCAACCAGAACATTCTGCTTCGCCGCTGAATAAAATGCATCCTGAGAGTGATTTAACAGCCTTTTTACACAAGCAGGTACATACAAAGAGACAAGCGCAGGGCCGAAAGGGCGCGGCGGGCTTGTTGTAGAGGTCAGGACGCACACGCGCGCACACACAACGATGATACACAAACACTGCTGACAAGGGGAAAATATGAGGACTTGTGAGGTGCTGTAAAATGTATGAAGAAACGGATGTGAGGGTCATTTTACTGAGCAGGACCATTAACATTGCTGCCCTTGTCTGAACTGGAGCGCCGCTCAGTCAGTCATACACACATGGGTTGGACATGTGCGCACACACGCATGCACAGGGGCTATTTCAGTGGTTATGGACCCTCAACAAAGTCTAAACCCTGTTGTGTCTGCTGTTACTTTGACTGGATTTAAACAACATGAAGCATTTTGTTGACGGGCTTTCAGAGGAACAAAATAATCTCATCGAGGAAAAAACAAGGTCAAAACTGCATGAACCCCAGTTTTACTGAAGTTGGGACACTGGCCAGGGTTACATGATGTTTTTGAATGCGGAATTAAGTATTCAGAATTAAATTATTTGGAATTAAAGTATTCTCCTTCATGTTTTCATGGAAATAGTGATACCAAATTGAGGTTTACATGGAAAACATGTTTATTTGCCTTTATTCAATTCTGCTTAAGGTCTAGGGGTTGGGAATGGTTCTGATTGGACGGGGCAGACGTGACATATTTAACATGTCTCCAGCGTCTGTCAGGGAAACCTCATCCAACTTTGACGCTACAACTTTAAAAAGGTCCACATTTTCATGCTTACATCCATCCACTCTTTTCATTATTTCCAAATCTTCTAAGGCTCTAATTAAATAAACTGTCTCGGCTTGAGTCTAACGCTTGCTTCAGGCGGCCATCCTGTTTCCGTCAATGCGGTATATGTGCGTCATCGCGGCAGGACAAGGGAACGAGCATGCGCAGAATGATTGGAATTATTTTAAAGCGGAATGAACGTATACATGATCGAGGAATTATTCAATTTGCTCTGAAAATCAGAATAAACCAGCCACCTATTTCGGAAATAAGTTTAATTCGGGATGGTCATTTTCATTTGGAGTTAGGTGTTTAGAAGGTCATTTTTAATCTTTTTAAAGAGGATTTAAGTTTTATTCTGAATTAAAGGGGAATTAAAGCTCTCATGTAAAAGTAGCCACTGTGTAAAAGGTAAATAAAAATTCAACACAATGACCTGCAAATCCTTATCAGCCCATTGTCAATTACGTCCACAAAAAACACAAAATATTAAATATTCAAACTGGAAATTTTTGTTTTTTCTCAAATACTCATTCATTTTGAATATGATGCCCCCAACATGTTCCAAAAAGCAGGGATGGGGGCATGTTTACCACTGTGTGAACAACACTCAATAAGCATGTGTGAACTAAGGACACTAACTGTTGAAGCTTAAGGTGGAATTCTTTCCCACTATTGCTTGATATGTGACTTCAGTTTTTTTTAAAGAGTCCAGTGTCTCAGTCGTTTGAGCTTCATGATGGGCCATATTTTCAATGAGAGGCTGATCTGGACTGCAGACAGGCCAGTCCAGGACCTGAACTGTTTTACTACGAAGCCACGCTGTTGTAAAGTGTCTTGAAATTGTCTTGCTGAGATAAGCAGGGATGTCCCTTGAACAGACGTCTCTTGGATGACAGCATACGTTGCTCCAAAACCTGTATCTTTCAGCATTAATAGTGCCTTCACAGATGTGCAGGTTACCCATGCCATGGGCACAAGCACACCCCCATTACATCACAGACGCTGGTTTTTGAACCTTGCACCGTTAACAGTCTGGATGGTCCTTTTCCTCTTTAGCCTGGAGGACACCGAAGCGATTTGAATTGTGGACTCATCAGACCACAGTAGACTTTTCCACTTTGACTCCGTCCATCTCAGATGAGCTAAAGCCCAGAGAAACTGGCTGCATATCTGGGTGTTGTTAACATATGACTTCCACTTTGCATGGTAGAGTTTGAACTTGACCTTGTAGATGTAGTGATGAACAGTGTCAACTGAAAACAGCTTTCTAATGTGTTCCTGAGCCCACATGATTATATCCTTTTCAGACTGATATCAGCTATTAACGCACCGTAGCCTAAGGAATAGGTCACAGGCATACAATGTTTATATTTGCTCTTGAAGAGATTTATCTGGAGTCTCTGAATCTTTTGATGATATTATGGACTGTGGATGATGAAATCCATAAATGCCTTGCAACTGTATATTGAGATACATTGTTCTTTAACCTGTTGGACTATTTGCTTATGCAGTTTTGAAGTGTTGAACCTTAACCTATTCTTGCTTTTGAATGACTGAACCTTTCGGGGATGCTCCTTCTCTACCCAATCGTGACACTCACCAGTTTCCAGTTAGGGTGTTTAAACTTTTTATTTTTGTTCCCCCGTCCTAGCTTTTTTGGAAGATGTTGCAGGCATCAAATTCAAAACAAGTGAAAAACTGCAAAACAGCAAAGAAGTTTTTCAGTTTGAACTTGATATATCTCATCAATGAAGCGTATTAAATACAAATAATTGTATTCTGCTTTTATTTACATTTTACACAACGTCCCAACTTCATTGGCATTGAGATTTTTACATTGTCGCGGGAATAATGTAAATGTCTTTGATGTTGCACTGTAAAAAGAACTTTCCCAAATGTTTGTACTTATTGCAAGTTTCACTCACTTTTCCAAACATAATCAACGTATTTGTGCTATTTATTTAAAGTACACTGTTTAATTTAAAACACATATTTCATGTTTGATGCTCACTTATAATGAGTATATCATGAGGCCGCTTTGTGCATGCGACCCCAGGCTGTTCCCTTCCTTTGCCAAATGGTAAAACTGCCAGCGCACACACGCACACACTCCTCTTTTTACATTTTTGCCCTCAGAGAAACGAGAGGTCGACATTTTAACTGCAGCAGCGAGGAGATGGCTTCCTTTCACCTTGACGGGCATATAATGAACATTTTTCATTTCGGGCTTAGCTTCACTTACAGAGTCAGTCAGCTATTTTCTCTTTGAACCTTTTTTTTTTTTTTTTTTTTTGGTTCCCGTCCTGACATTTCCCTCTGTGGTTTTGCCAGGATGATCTTCACACTAAATTTGTGCCCCCTTTTAAAAAGAAATAGGATACATTTTCTGTTGATTTTTTTTCAAAGAGCTCATTTCCATACAGGTCCCCGGTCTAACACAAACAGGCCCACGGTGCAGCGTGAAACACAAACAATATGCTAATCGCACCTGTTTCAATTAGAGCCCCGGTGTCCATGAAATCCATATCGCTGTTTGCTTATTGTTTTGCATTTTTGCCCTCAGAAAAGAAAACACTGCACTTTGAAGGAAAGTGACAAAATGTTTGAATATTTGCATTTCATTAACCTCAATGTGGAGCTCACTCAGATGAGCGCAGCCAGAAAGGTGTGGCACCTCGTGTCCCTAAAATAAGAGAGTCAGAAGGTAATGGGTGGGTGTACGGTTCATGTAGATCTATTAAAATTCATTTCCTTTGCAACAAAGGTGGAATAAATCATGTTATGTAGAATTATTGGCAGTGTAAGGTGCACAAAGCAGATTGTAACTGCAAATTGTAATATATATTATTTTTCAACTTCTTTTTTAAGGGAAAGTTGTATTTTTTGGCATTTATTTAATTATTTTTCTTTTTAAATATCTTTTCTACCCTGAGGCACATTTGCTGTATAAGTATGACCTCCAGCCGTGCCCATACTTTTGGAAATCATGAAGCAATAAAACAGTAACATAGACTAAGGAGAATGGTATTTCAGATAAACAGATCAGCATCCGAACCCTGTGAGAAGGTTAACTGGATAGGTTTATTCATTTATTTTCCATTTAAAGATAATGTGAACAGAGTAGTTAGGCTAACACTTAAGTACAAAAAGAAGAAATACTTTGTACCACTAACTGGCAAAGCACACAACCATTGCAGAGATCCCATCCCCACAAGCAACAACAAAGTTAGGTCATGCTGGATTGTTTATAGCCATAGCAGGAAGTCTTTTTGATGCACCCAGTGATGTGTTTGTCTGAAAACAAGGAATGGTCAGGCACAAAGCTGATGTGTTCCTAATGTGAGGATGCACCTTATATCTGGTTAATAGTTAGTCAGGGCCACAGGGTTTCTTCTATTTTGGGTACACATTAGAGAGATGGGTGCTCATACAGCCTGGCTGTTTTGCAGTGCTCCTTAGTGCCCTATCCCCGTACACTTGCAGAGAAAAAAAATAAAAATAAAACAAAGCTGAAGATTCTCATGTAACATTTGAAAACACACTAATAAATGTCACCGATTACTATGCTCACAGATAATAAAACAGGCTGCCCAGTGTGTTTTTTTTTTTGCATGCAATAGAGAACAGTCAAAATTTCCTGCAGAGAAAAATGAGAATGTAAATTGTTTAAAGCATGTGGTGTAAGACGTGAATCTGTTGGTTTTATTTGGAGATTTTAAAAAGGTTTCACTTTTACTCTCATGTGCAAGTGTCTGACTTGCCTTTTTTTTATATAATTTCTTATGCTCTAATCTGAGCATTTATATACTTCATATAGTGTTCTGTGTAGTCGTTGAAAATAGCAGCACAACAAAAGAAGAGGAATTGAATAATCCAGCCAAAATTCAGACCAGACAGTGAACACCACTGTGGGAATAGCATAATACCAGTTGTCCTGTGCACACTGATTTAAAAGAAAAGACAGCTGACACTCTTAGTGTTTTAATCTATATAATGCCCAATTTCATGTATCATTAAGGTACATAATCTCTCCCTTCACATCCCTGGTCATGCACCAACAAATTGTGTCAACAAAAGAGCAAAATATAGACCAACTCACCACAGGCTGCTGTGGGCTCTAAAAGGTGTATATAACTCTATCAAGCATAATATGAACTCTTACAAATCAGAGCGGATCAGCTTGGATCAGTTGAATAGTTATAATGACAGGACATAATTGAGTAAATGAGGATAGTTTATCAGATTCTGTGAGTTTATAATCAAGTAACTACCATGTGATCATTAAGAGGATCAAAAATCTGGCATAAAGTTGTCTACTATGTTTACAGTTTACATCCTCTTCTTCAAGGTAATGGGTTTATTTACAGGGAAAAGTCATTGTATTTATGTTAACCCTTTCATGCATGAATTATTAAATCACAAAGGAATACAGTGGACACCATGCATACACAGTATAAATAGTAATTTCGTGGAACTTAATAAAGATCAACAAACACGTCTTTGACAAACATTTATTAAGAGTAAATAAAAGAAAAAGCTAATTCTGAAGTTAATCAAACTATTCACTTGTGAATTACACCAAATTTGAAATTTAAAATTAAAAAAAACAAAATTATGGGAAATCTGAATACAGGCATAATACCCAACTTGCCCTTCGTCAGCTATTTTGGATTCATGATGCAATATCTCTATACGTTAAAAATGTGTGACGATAATATTTTTATGAAAATTAAGACAAGGGTTTGGGAATTTACCACCTTGTTGTTGGACATGATACTGCAACGAAATGGTATAAAATTTATTCCAAATATCTGTCTACTGTAGTGGACACCATGCATGAAAGCGTTAAACCTAAAGATTAGAAAAACAATGATGGGAAAAAATGTCACCCACAGTTTTAGATTGCACAAGTATTACGACAACCAAACAAGACTGAAAGCCAGAGTAAGAGCAAAACTGCACTAGAAACAAACTTAAAAGTCAATAAACCATCCTCAACTTCAGATCCAAACCTGCATTCAAAATGCTAATGCAGCCAAACCATACGCTCAAGCACACTCACTGCTGTCCACATTAACCCACATGAGGTGGTGGGGTGGTGGGGGGAGCTGGCAGGGTGCATTCCAAGACAGCTGGTGAAAAGCGGGTGTGCTCTGGCTGCGAGAAAGGAGCAGATTCAGGTGACATCTGTGCCTCCTGTTGCAGCGCAATAGTAGAAACACTAAAAGTGAATTACAACATTAATGATAGTGCTCTGCAAGCTGTCGTTCCATATTACACATCCATTATTCCTTGCATGGGCACTCAGAGGCATCGTGAAGGAAAAAAGGGCCCCCTTCACCCCCACCCCCACCACAGCCACCGCCGCCGCCACCCCCGCTACCTCCTGCACCTCGGCAGAGAAAAAGCCGCCTCGCTGTGAAAGGAGCAGTTGTTGAAAGGATCGTCGGTTTATAGACCTTCCCTCGCTATACCATGTCACCACATGGCACAGGCCTGACTGGATGACTGATTCTCTCTCTCTCCTTTTCCATCCCTCACTTCATCTTTCAAGCAAGCAACCTCCCACCCTTGACCCCCCCCCAACCATACTTCTCCCCGCACCGCCGCCGCTATTTCAGACAACATTTGTTTGATCTTGCCGCCCTCTACAGCTGAATGAAATCAATCTGGGAGAGATGTCATGAGTGAGCAGAGATGATTGGCCGCAAGAATAACATGTATTTGAGAACATGGAGGCCCCCCCCGCCCTCTGCCTTTTCCCTGCCTGCGAGCGTGTGCGCGAACGAATGCACACACGCACGCACGCATACGCGACGGCCTGCCGAAACGCCCAGCGGGCACGGCGCAGACATCTCCAAGCTGTCACCCATCCCCAGACTTTCAATAACTTCAAATCCCCTGAAAACCTGCAGAATAAAGGCAGAGTCGATCACTCATAGCTCCCTCCACTCTTTTCTCTTTCTCTTCGGGGAAATAACAGCCGAAGGAGAAAAACAAAGTCAGGATTCCATCCTCTCCCTCAGAAAAGCAGGAGCGTCCCCGGAGGACATGGGGAGAACGCTTCTTTCATCATTCCGGTTAACATGTAATAAAAGAAAGACTCATTTAAGATGCTGTGACATGAATAGCTAGAAGGTATGAACCAACCATATGGGAGGATCAATGGTAATCAAAGGTGGATTTTTAAGAAGGAGCGACAAGGATGTCAGGAAAATTCTAGTGTAGCAAGAGTGGGTATTTGAGGGGCATCATTAACACGCCAATTTTCCATCACCCTTAGAATTATGTCTTAAAAACCCAGTGATACAGATCCAGCCTCTTCAATCCACCCCTCCCCGCCAGCTGCCTGCCAACTTCCAGCCACTTGCAAGCTACTGACAGGCCCTCACCTCTCTGAGGTTCTGCCTAAAATACACTGAAAATGTGCAATTTGCAGGGTGTCTCCATAAAAATCAGTTGGCAAATCAACTGAGAGCAAACTTGACATCGCGAATTCACCCAAAAATGGCCCAGAGTTCACAACCTCTGACTGCCAGGGTGGGCAGGACCTATCGGGGATCAGCCATAAGTGGCTACATCTGTACATGCTGAGCTATAAAATCCGATGGAGAAGAAATCCAGAAAGTTGGCTGAAATCTTAATTTCAGCACTGGCTCACAAACCTCAAGCCAATACTGAAGTGATCCAAGAGCACAACCTCGATCGAGGTTTTTCCAATACTGTCAAGTTTTTATGGAAAATGTGTCACATGATGTGGGCTTTGCCAACTTGTTGATTTAAATATTGACATCCAGATTCCTCCCTCTACAATGACAGAACATCGTGTTTGCAGTGTCCATTTGACCAATTACCAAAGCTGAAGAGCTCAACTGAAAGGTCCAGAAGAAGAAGAGTTACTAAAGCTACATTCACACTGCAGACAAAAGCGGCCCATGTCCAGATTTTTGCTCATATGTGACAGTCTGAAGGGCACAAATCAGATTTTTTTCAAATAAGGCCCAGGCCACTTTTGTTTCTTACATAAGACCCTTTGCTGCTGTTGAAAGTACTTATCCAGGACACACAAACGTTCAGGGCCTTGACTGGGGAGAAGTGAAATGCTGTAAAGAATCTTACTGTAGCATTTTGTTGAGCCAATGTTGTGTTTTGAATCATTTTTACCTGAATGTGGAGTAATTACGAGGCTTTTGCAGGCACTGTGTTGCCCAATTCATACTGCTGTTTCAAGGCTTAATATTTACCTCTCTGTGACGTTTCGCCTTCATTGTGAACATCCTGAAGGTGGAAAGGGGGGAACAAGTTGACCCCCTTTGTTCTGTCTGCAGAGGTAGTAACAGAGAATGATATTAGAGAGAAGGGGAACGCGGACTCGGCAGGAGACAGGAGCGCTGCGAATGAGCAACACTGCCTTGAGTGTATGACGGGCATGTGCCATTTCGCTCTCATCCAAGCCATACTGCAGTGTGAACCGACACAGATATTACAGCCTTGTGGATTTTTTTTTTTTATACTTTAATTTTTATTTGAGTTTCATGTCGTACAATAATGAAAACAGTTTACATTTATGTATTTTCCATATTAGTAGTAGATGTGTTAAACGAAAGACAAATAACAAAACAGTCATGGTTTCTGACATCCATAGTCAAAGCAGTTCATCAGTGATGCCTTGGGTTTCTTTCATTGTGTCATAAAATGAACATTTTCCCCATTTTTTCACGAAAACATCCCCCTTCAGTCTAAACTGATCGGTCATTCTTTACATAATATAGATCTATCATATGATTTCTAGCTACTGGTTTACAGTGGGGGTAGTAGTATTCATCCCTGTCTAAGACATCATTTATGTTTCCCAGGTACATGACTTTACAGCAGTGTTTTTAAACCCTAGGGTTGGGACCTCAAGAGGGGTCACCTGGAATTCAAATGGGGTCGCCTGAAATGTCTAGTAATTGATAAAAAAAAAAAAAACTGACTAACTAAACTAATTATTATTATTTTTAAAATTAAGACACCACACACAATCTTAAACACTTGTATTCTATACTTTCACTTTCCCAAATATAAATGTAGTTCAAGTAAAATGCAGCATTTAAAAATATCTGAGCTGGCGCAACTTGATTGAAGGCCGCAATCACGCAACTTTACAGTTACCGCTGCTTCAGTTCCCTCGCTTCAACTTAACACACAAACTAACAAACTTCCATGGTTTCCACTGTATAACAAATATGATGAAAAACTAATTCTAGAAAAAAAAATGTCTCTGGGGTCCCCAGAAATTTGTGATGGCAAAATGGGGTCACGGACCAAAAAAGGTTGGGAACCACTGCTTTACAGCCTTGTGGATTTAATGTGAATGTCTCTGGATGTAAATAAAGCAGAACCTCATTGTGGTGCTTTTACATGAGGGCACTGTGAATTAGGCTATTGACTCTTCCATATAGCCTAGCATCCCTCTGTGGCTATCTCCCTTCAAGGACAAAGCTAGCCTAGTGCTGCAGTGGCAGCCATATTTACTGGTGCCACAGGCCTCAAGCAGCCCCTTTTCGAGAAACGTGAACTATCCCTTTAAAAAAAAGAAAGTACTATGTAAATTGGACAAATAAGTTAGCATTGTTCTTCTTTTTTTGGCCCATCATAATTAAAAACAATCAAATAGCCTCAATTTGGTTTGTAGGTCTTCTATTTTTGTTTTCATTATTACAAACATGTAATGATATTAACCAAATTAAAGAAAATTCCTGCCTCATGGTCATTATTCATAACGTTCTTGGTAGTTTCCTACTGAGTATTAGGCCATGCATCTATTCTTTTCTTCGCAACACTGACAATATCAATATAAACACTTTTGACATACCATACATCTGGTTTGAATACACATTGAGGTAGCTCATAAGCATTGTGTATTCCCCAGCCATATGCCAGCCAACCCACGTCTATAGGAGTCTCGGTGGGAGCTGGATTGATGCCACATGAGATCGAATGGCGGGCATTCCCCCATCTCTCGAGAACACA
Source organism: Cetoscarus ocellatus (assembly GCA_037902135.1). Lineage (NCBI taxonomy): Eukaryota > Metazoa > Chordata > Actinopteri > Labriformes > Labridae > Cetoscarus > Cetoscarus ocellatus. The sequence continues at coordinate 715,357 of JBAMNC010001161.1, forward strand.
AACAGATCCAAACGTTGGCTCTGTTTGGCTGCTGCATGTCTGTGATTTCTTCATTCAGGAGAGAGTGCCACAAAATGTGTCGTACTTCAAGTGTTTTACAATTACCAGCTGATTATATCAGCCGCATTAGCATATTAAAAGGAAAGACTACTTGAACACAGAGATAATGACGGAGTGTTAAAAATAATTTCCCCACTCATTATCAACTGCAGACACTGAGATCGGGGGAAAAGGAAATGTCGATAAATACCCGTAAACCTTTGCTGTGTAAATAACAACAATTAGGGGAGAAATTAGATCAGGGTGTGCTGCTGAAAAGGGAGATAATTCTAATTAAAAACCTGCAGATATCTGGGGAAGAAAGCATAAAGCTTCACGTCTATTCATGGGAGCAAATTATGACGCACTCATGTGGAAAACTTTTGTGTTGTTTACAAGACGTCACCAAACCAAATCACTATTCAGCTTTAATGTCAATATCAACTCCTGTTCAGACACTGGGATGAACCCCTTTAAGTAAAATAGCTGCGAAGCATTTGATATTAAGGAGCTTAAATTAAAAATAAGTAAAAAAAATGAATCAATGTGCCTGATGTTTGTTTGGTTTTTTTTGTAGTTTTTGGTTTTTGGATGATTTGGACATGAAATTGCATCATTTCATTGTTGACAGAATAAATACTGATAAATTGAGCCATGTAATTTTATATCCCAAATTAGCATGCATTCAGAGACATTATAGTATTTACTGCAACCACTTTAAAGTAAAATATGATGTGTTAGATTTTTTCCAGAGCAACCTGTCCAACATCAGTGTCATAATAAGGGATGGGAATTGGCTATTTATACCAATGCCATTAACGGTTCCTCTCATCGATCTGATTTTCGAACAGTTCCCTTATTAATTCCTGCTGATTTTCTGTGTGGAAAGAAAAGTTGACCAGCACAGCTTTTCTGTGGCAACAATGTCAAACACATGTCAATCCTGATATCCGGTGCTGTGCTACTTTAATACATGTTTATGCAAGCTTCTGGTGTTTCCACTTAACCCTTTCATGCGTGAGTTATTAAATCACACAGGAATATTTTTTAATGTTTTTTTTTTTCAATGTTATATTTTTGAAGGAGTCATAGTTACAGGCATCATACAGAGAATATAGCCTTTAGTGCTTGACATCAGCTGCAGTTTTTGGTCACAGAAAAAAAATACAAGAGAAGTAGCTTTAAAATCTGCATGTAATTGTTTCTAATATATATTTTTAACCTGTCTGATTATTTGAGAATAGAAGGATTTAACACTTATTCCTGAAGGGCGTGGTGCAATTCGCCCTTCGTCGGCCATTTTGGGTTTATGATGCAGCATCTCGATATGACAAAAATATGCAAAGATGATATTTTATGAAACTTGAGACAATAGTTTGGGAGTTTACCACGTGATAGTTGGACATGCTACTGCAACCTAAATGGTATAAAATGTATTCCAAATATCTGTCTCCTGTGGTGGACAGAATGCATGAAAGGGTTAAAGCTGTGCAGTAAGCTATTATTTTTTATTTTTTATTTCTTTGGCAAAGATTAAGATCAAATTTTGACTACTTATTCCTGCGTCTGCAACGATTTTTACTTCTTCATTATTTCTGCTGACTGCCTCTGATAAGGCCGTAACGTCCTTGACTTGCAATGCAGGCAGAACAGTTGGAGGGAATTGCAAAGCAACAGTTGAACAAAAAGACTAATGATATTGATTATCTGAGGTAGTTGTTATCAATTCTGAATTAGAATTGGTTTTCCATTTCTATCCCTTGTCAGGACAACTAGGAAGGCCTGACATCACAGATATCTTAAGGGCGACCCTTGTGGCTCCTCCAAATTCTAAACAATCATTTTTTAGAGGCAGGACTTATTTTTGTTTGTTGATCAAGAAACCGATATCAAACCACCAGGCAGTACTTCTAGGTTTTTGGGGCTGCATGGTTGAGCAGAGGGTAGTGCTGGTGCTTCACAACATGAAGGTTGCTTGTTTAACTCCTCTGACAGTTGGGCCTTACGATGTGAAGTCTGCATGATTTCCCTCTGCATTCATGGGTTTGCTCAAGTTTCCTCACACAGACCAAAAACATGCTTGTTGGCTTAACTGGTGACTCAAAATTGCCTCTAGGCATGGGTGTGAGTATGATTAGTTCCTTGTCTTTCTATTTTGGCGCTGTGATTGGCTGGCAACCAGTTCAGGGAGTACCTCACCTGTTGGTCAAGGTCAGGTAGGACAGGCTACAGCCCTTTTGTGATCCTGATAAGGTTAAGTGGTGTAGATAATGGATGGGGCTGAAGGCTTTTGAAACAGCTTTCCTCCATTATAGATGTAAGGCTAGTTAAATGACTGACATTTGCAATTTTTTCATCCAAGTCTGTGATGTTTGGCTTAAATATTCAACAGCCTGTCTTGTTATTTCAGCAGTAATCTGTGAGTGATTCAGGGCGAGATTCCTCCCTTTTGTTGAAAGTATTACATTTCATTTTTACTTTCCATTTTGGTCTTGAAAACAAGCCAAAAGCTTTCATCACTGGAGAGTTGCTCGCTCACACTGAAGCTCCGTCCTCCATAGCTGAGCAGCTGTAAATGCGTGTGGACGTGAAGGAGACTGTGAATGTCATGAAATTCATCAGGCTGGGAGAGTTTTTTTGTGTTGGTGCGGGCAGAGTCAGTTTTTACGGGGTGAAATCTCGGCACAGGGTGAAGAAATCATTAACTTATTAACATTTATCAACAACTTTCACAGCCTCCCTGCAGATACGCGATGGCCATTTGGTGATTCTTGCCCCCTTTGAAGTATTGTGATGCCTTCAAGTACTGTGAAATATTTAGTTTGACGACGGCAGGTGGATTTTTCACCCACCTCTTTCTCCCCTGAACTCCACCACCTGCAGCACTCTTAATCAATACACACTTTTCTTGCCCTTTTCCTCCTTGGTACACATATCCCTGTCTGACCAAACTGGCGAATTTGTGCTCTTAATCAGCTTGCCAGCCTTGTCTCCTCACTGGAGGCTGGCGACACGCTTCCCTTCCCCCTTAATTCCCCGGCTCTCTACAGACAGGCGCGCTGATTAACATGCACGCCCAGGTAGAAGCTCCCTCCAACACCCACCCCCGCTGCCCACCAGGTCCGCACACCATTATCCCCGCTACTCAATAGCACCCATCTCGGCGCACATCTGTCGGCCCTGCTGCATCCTCGCTCTTTAATTAGCTTTACAACTTTCCCCCCACTTCTGGATGGAAAATAAGGGCGAAATTTGTGGCCGGTGTGCTGATAGAGCAAGGGGAGGGAGACAAAGAGGGAGGAGGACATATGCTGAATGCTGAGATGGAAGATGAAATATAGCATGTGTGTATGTGTGTGTTTTCACGGGGCGGCGGCAGACGCATTAATTCCTCTCGTGTCCTTTGCCCCAGCATCACCAGGAAAACCTGTACGCCTCACCTCCGTGTGACTGCGTCCCCACCCAAGGGATACAGTCCCACCATCACACGCCTTTTTTTCCCCATATCACTCTCACTCCCAGTATTGATTCCCTTTTTTGCGCTTTTTAGTCCCCTTTCATAGCCGGCTTCAAAGCTGCTCTGACTCCCTTTAGATTCTCATCCATCAACGCGCTCCTCGTCAGGCCCAGGTGACGGCACAAAGGGTTTTGGTTCTTACGTGTGACTCCGTGCTGCTGTTACAAATGCTTATCCTGGTGGGGTTGGGTTGCAGAGCTCCAGTCTTAAGGCTTGCAGCTGCTGCTGTTGGGACACCTCGACTGTCAAGGCAGAAAGTGACGTCTATTTTACGTGAACTGTGAGACGGAACTAATGCCTGCCTTAAATCTAAGGCTACGTTCACTCTGCAGGGAAAAGAGGGCCAAATCTGACTTTTTTTCCCATATGCGACTCATGTCTGTTCCTTTTTATGACAGTTTAGGGTGACCATACGTCCTCTTTTGCCCGGACATGTCCTCCTTTTAAATCGTAAAATTATGTCCGGGGGGTTTTATAAAATTCCCTAAAATCTCCAGGTTTTTCTCAGGGGCAAAAAATGACATGTATGATTCAAACTACCGTAACTCCTCAAGTATCCACGCTTTCCAAATAATTCCAACAGATCCTGAAAGCTGAGAAGTGGAGCTTTAACGCTATACAGTAAATTACGGTAAAGGCAGGATTGCCTCAGGGGGAGGTACGGGAGTGAGCTGACTGAGCCGGAGAGCCGAGAGAGGATTCAGAGACAAAACATGGGAGTCATTTATCGGTGGTTTATCAGTATTTTCTGCGTAAATAATGCAAAAATATTGTAAATAATGACATAAGTTTAATTCTGGAGTGTTTTCTTGCAGTTCTTTTGCTGTATTTTTGCCTAGTTCATGTTTTTGCTATCGTCTTTTCCATCATACTTCATTTTCGATGGATTTCAGAAATAGCAAAATAATATAATATAGATAACATTAAATAATAAAAACTGAGTTTCAGTTTTGCTTTCTCAAGTGTTGTACAAGTCATTTGGAATTGTTTATAAAGAGGAACCTGTTGAAAATTCTAATCTGTTTTTTTCTTTACTTGTAATTACCCACTGTTTTAAGCATTTACAACTTAATAATGACAATACTTGCTAGAATGTTTTATTTTTACCTGAATAAAGGTGCAAAATAATTTACTCAAAGGGCATTTTCTGACACATTTATTGACAAAAAGGCAAAAAAAGACCAGGCGGCCATTTATATTCATAGTAGAAAAGGGTTAATATTTATAATGCAGTCGACCATTGGCATTATTCCAGTGTACCTACCTGTCAAGATATTGAGCGTGCATGCTGCATGCGTAATTACGCAACACATGCTTCTGAGGGTCCTCTTTTGGGTTTTCAGAATACGGTCACCCTGACAGTCTGAATGGCACAAATCTATTTTTTTAAGCAGACCCAGGCCACTTTCATATGTGGTCCTAAATCAGATATATCCAACGTTTCTTGAAAAGACCTCATTCTGAACAATCAAGTTGCATTTCATCCGACTTTTACATTTTTTAAGTGAGACAGATGTCACAAATCTGCGCTGGAGGAGGCAAGACGCGGCAAGATCCAGTGTAAACAATGGACCGTTGCGAATGAACTCTGTCAGTGAAGCCCCTCATGCCACAATCTTTTATTATCAATCTTGTTCTTCTCCTTATCACTTTGTCATAATTTTGTCAGCTTCGATTGCACAATAATTTCAGACTAATACACACATGCTGACACGTGAAGCATCCATGTTTACGGATCACTGCAGGGCTGTGGATGGTTCAAACTGAAGTCTGATGGCAGCCGCATTTGAATTATAATGTGAACAACCACGCAATAAACTCAGATCTCAACAACAAAATCAGAATTGAACTTTAAGACCGGCAGTGTGAATGAGTTTTCCAAGCCAAATGACGGGGTCCAAGCCAAATTTCCAATATCTTGATAAATCCTGACTCTTTATCGAGAGTTACAGCGATCCTCTGTGATCTCAGGCTACAGAGAGCTGCAGGTGTGAGTTAGCATTTAGCCCTTTCTGGTTCCCAAGGCTAAAAGTAAATGGAATTTTAAAGTAGCATAATGGATAAATCACTGAAATAAGGTAAACACACACACACAAAAGATATGAATGTTTGATCTAAAATAATAATCAGCACCTGACATTGCTGGCTTTTGGATTTCAGACCATTGGTGTTTGATTACAAGAATGGTTGCTAATGAGCTGCTTATACAGATTACAAGAATGGCTGGGGACTGTACTGCAAGAATTTCGGATCGTTTTTTTAATAATCAATAGTTCAAACACTATAGGTACAAGGATCAACTTCATCAGATCAGTCTTTGAAGAGAAAATTCTCAACCCAAGGTTGACAATGTGAATTGATAATGCTGTAAGTTGCAACAATGCAGAAGCTTCATAATGGCTTTTTTATTTGCAGATAAATCTTTAAAAAACCATAAAAGTAGGATTTTTACATAAAGATTTTCACACATTACTGTGGATCTTACTATAAGCAGTGATCCAAGCACACAGTGAATGAACCCCAAAGGGATAAAGCCAATGGGATGCTATCCTCTGCATTAGCCTAAAAATGTTATCCCTTTACTACTTTATATCACACTGGATCATTCGGAGGCAGTTATAATTAAAAATTTGCATTCATTGTGCTTAATGGACTTGATCTTTGAGCATAATGTGATTGTGAAATCTCCAATGAAATCCCTCAAGGCAGGTTTCTATATATTTTTCTCCCTGTTTGCTTTCTTGAAATATAGTTTAAACTGACTTATGGGTTGGATTAAGAGAGGCAGAGGGCTGCATGTGGCCAACAGACCACCAGTTGCCTATCCTTGATCTAGATTGTTGAGCACTTGCCGGTTTTCTGGAGGAGCTTGTGCATCTATTATAAAAGTCCACAGAAAATGATAAATAGAGATCCATTTATGTCCTTTTTCAGCAAAGCAGCACTGGGAGTCTATGTCGTGGACTGTATAAACACAGTATGGTTACACTTCCTGTTTGTATTTTTAAAAGTAAAAGCCCAGTTTGGCATTTCTGTGGAGAAACTCTTCTAGTTTTTACAGATTGTTGCATAAAATGAAATGATGTATCGTGGTTCTTCCTGAAGAGAGACAGAGCAGTGACAGCAGGGGGATTGTTCATGGCAATGCATGCTGCAGCTAACAGGTATTCATTCTTGAACAGCAGTAAGAGTGAAAGTCTGCACCCAGCTCAGCCTGTGGGAAATGTAAGGAAGCTAATCCGCTGCTTTTCTCTCCGTCACTGCATCACGGCAATTTTGTCAGCAGCCTTCAAAAATCGGCCTAAAGAATCCAACAGCAAGAAAGGAAAAGCATCCAATTAATATGAAATTGTCTCCAGAAGTCAATAAGGTTTTAGTTCCACTTGAGTGTGCCTAAACGCACGGAGTAAGGCTAATTATAATCCCATGGAGTATTTATACTATTTACGCTCTGCCCCTGTCATTACTACAAGCTGTAATCCTCCGACCTGCGTAGCCTGCATGTGTTGATGAGCCTTACGCCTGTTGCCAAAAATACTGACGCTCGTTTTCTCCACTCCCGAAGGCTCGGGCGACTGTTTCACGCACAAATAATGTGAGAATAATCACCATTACTATGAGGATGAGCATCGAACAATATCATAATCAGCGCTGCCATCAAGAATGCAGTTTCAATCCAACAGGGCAAAGGTTGCTGTGGAAAGAAGAACAATGAGCTATTTTAGTCAAGCTGCTATTCTGCATACACGGCAGCTTCATTAGAACTACCCACTGCGTGCATAACCTTCTGCAGGCCTCCCACTAACGTCTCCAGTATTAGAAATACTAATCTCCAACGTGTATTTCACCCTCCATCCTTCCTTCCATCCAGCAATTATGCCCCCCGCCATCAAAAGCCATCAAAACAGTAATTTCACTTTTTCACAGGCAGGGCTTTTTTCACATTTCCGCGCGTGAAAGGCCTGAATCATCCCCTTATCTCCATGGCTATTACACAGTGTGCATGAGAGTGAAAACAATGGGCTCGGCGTGATGAGATCACGGCACTTCATTTCTCCGAGGCCACTCTGGTAGACACAAAGACAATCTACCTGCAGCACGGAGGACGGAGGGACGGAGGATTTCTCGGTCACTGAGCTCAGGGCTGCGAGGCAGGTCATCCCCCAGTAATAAGAAATAGAAGAAAAAGAGGTGGAGGGAAGGAAGCAGTGGTGGTCTCGCAGCTTCGGTGGAGGCTTCGGAGGCCTTGAATGCGAGGTCAGTGACTGGAACTCGAACGCTGATTCTTTATTCCGGCTTGTGTACGGGGGGGAACCCTCGGAGGACTGAATGATGCTGCCGTATGAGCTCTGTGTTGGTCGGCTTCTTGCAGAGACGAAGAGAGAGAGAGAGAGAGGAGGGAGCTCGACTGAAGGACGGGTGAAGTGACAGGTTGAGAGGGAGGGAGAAGAGGCCAGGGCTTACAGAGAGCTTCCTGGTGACTTAAGTGGGGTACACTAAAAGATAATAGAGCTGAATTTAGGTCTGAAGTGAAACACAAGCAAGATCAAGATTAAAATTTTACCAAAGACTCTTCTAAGGTGTGAAAGGTGTTAAAAGTGATCAAGTCCACTAGAAAGAATGGCTTCAGGGCTGGACTCATCGGTCTTGGATAGTCATCCAGGTCATTCTTGCGGACGCCATAATTTAGAGAATTTTAGGAGAGACATAAAACAAACAGTACACCAATGTTCTCTCTTACTCAAGGATAAATTGGCCAGATTTTAAAAGTCAAAGGTCAAAGTCATGGGCATACAGTCTCACATTAATCACTTGCTTTTGAACACAATATATCAAGAACATTTTACAGGGTGTTACTTTGAACTCTGCAATAAAAACTCAAGAGCAAATTAATTAGATCTTTGGAGATCAGGGCTAATTATCAGTAAGTCTCATGTTTACCCTTTACTTGTGAACATGCTATAGCAAAACACTTGGGGAATTTATCATTCATCTTTTCTTATCTTCTTCTTATCATTAATCTTTTTATTACCCACGCCAAGGAAGTTGTGTTTTTGCCGGCATTTGTTCGTTTGTGAACAGAAAAACGTAAAAAGTTATGAACGGATTTTTGATAAAATGTTGAAGGAATCTTGGTCATGGCACAAGAAACAAGTGATTTGATTTTGGTGTTGATCCGAACCCCGATTGGGATCCAAAAGTCACACTGTTAGGTGTTATATAGCTTTAGATTTTAAATCCAGAAAGAATCAACAATTACACTTGATGAGAGCTAAAGCAGTGGTGAAGGGGGCGGGGGATCACCGATATGCAGCACACAATGTCAAAATCAGTGTTCGGTTAAAGTGTGGAGAGGAGCATTTAAGCACACAGAAGTGAATGAGGCAGCGTCACCACATGCACGGCGATTACACAGATTACACAAGCCCATATTCAATAGCAGAACTGCTGGTAAACGTTTTGGAGCAGATGTTTAGTGGAAACTACACCTCTGATGTCCAGATGTGTTACTCTTCTCACAATCAGATAAACCTCTCCTGCAACAGCAGTTGTCTTTATCCATCCTGTCAAGCCTCACCTTTCCTGGTTCATGCTGGTTGCAGAGGATGATGTCACCAGCCCCGCCCACTCGCCTCAGTGAACTACCCTGATAATATCCTGCATCCTTCAGACATGAGCCTACTCGGACTTTGTGCGGATAGGGGTGTAAAGCCTTGGACAAGAAGTATTAATCACAACTCTTATAATGTTCATATGTAGGGTGACCATATTCTGAAAACCCAAAAAGAGGACCCTCAGCAGCATGTGTTGCATCATGACGCATGTGGCATGCATGCTCAACATCTTGACAGGTAGGTACATTGGAATAATGCCAGTGGTCCAGTGCTGCACTTTATTATAAACATTAACCCTTTTACTACTATGAATATAAATGGCCGCCTGGTCTTTTATTGCCTTTTTTGACAATAAATGTGTCAGACAATGCCCTTTCAGTAAATCTTTTGCACCTTCTTTCAGGTAAAAAAACCAAAAAATATTTGTCATTATTAAGTTGTAAATGCTTAAAACGGTGTGTAATTACAAGTAAAGAAAAAACAAATTAGAATTTTCAACAGGTTCCTCTTTGTAAACAATTCTAAAAGAGCATGTGCAACATTTTTGAGAAGACAAAATCGAAAGTCAACCTTCTTTAATATTATTTATTATTATTATTTATATTATTATATTATTGAATTTTTTCTGAAATCCATAAAACACAAACTATGATGAAAAGACGATGACAAAAAAGATGAACTAGGCAAAACTAGGCCAAAATACAGCAAAGGAATGGCAAGAAAACACTTCAGAATAATACTAATGTCATTATTTACAATATTTTTTTCCTCATTTACACAGAAAACACTGATAAACCACCGATAAGTGATGAATGTTTGTCTCTGAATCCTCTCTCTGCTCTTCGGCTCAGACAGCTCCCTTCCCGTACCTCCCCCTCAGGGAATCCAGCCTTTACCATTATGCAATTGGACCGTAATTCAATAGCATGGATACTCGAGGAGTTAAGGTAGTTTGACTCATGCATGTCTTTTTCTGTTGCCGACGACAGCTTCGTCCGTAGAACAAGCTGAGCAAAACCTGGACATTTTAGGGAATTTTATAAAATCTACCTGGACATAAATTTACGACCAAAAAGGAGGACATGTCTTAGAAAAAGAGGATGTATGGTCACCCTGTTATATGGCTATGCAGATTTTGCTGTGCAGGGACAGACCAAACCTTTTTGGGTGAGGTGGTCCAGCCTCAACCAAACAACAAAAAGGTTTGTTTTGTTTGGGATGAATGCTTAACCCCCGTTTCACTGCCCCTCACCCCCTTCAGTGCATACAGGTGGATCTAGAAGAAACTGCCATCACCAACTTTTACAACTCAACTATTATCAGTGCCTCAGCTATCATATCCAACAATACGGAATTATTTTACATCCTTGTGAAATCTGTAAACTGAAAGTTTAGTCAGGATGAATGACAAACCCATAATGATAATGTTTAGAAACTTTCTCTGAATTGTACTTTCTTTTCATTTTGACAAACATGCCTGATGACCACCTGGTTTACTGACAAACACTCCCCTTTTCTTTAGAATATTTGATGCCTCACCACATGTAGACACACCCATAGTCCAACCAAAGCTATCCTGACCCATGAAAAAAATGATTGTACTTGGCATTATTGATCAAAAAAGTCTAAAGAAGACACTATGGCTACCTAAAACAACCTGCGTCTATTTGTATCTCCAGGTCCCACATGTACATGTCAGGGAGGGAGCAGCTATAACAGTGATGTCTAAGTCAACCATCTACCAGTGACCTTGGTTTCCTTGGAGACGCAGCAAGCTCAGCTCAATGGATGGAGCTGTGGAGTCTGAACAGTCTTTGGAGGCAGAGACTCTGAGAGAAACAGACTGCTATCCTCTGGTCTTTGGTCTGCTGCTGACTTGATCTTGACCTGAGGATTCAGTCTGTCATCCTGCCGTATGGTGTTCATGAAGAAGACGGCCTTCACAAATCCAAAGGGTTCAGTCCTGCTGTCTAAACAGCCTTGTAGAGAGATGGTAGTTTGTACCCTCCAATACGACAGAGAAGCGTTTTCTACAAATGCCAGGTGACCCATGTTGGGGTCAAAGTATAACAGAGGAGTTTCTTATTGTAAACCGGGCCGGGCGGGGAAACAGCTCCTGCCTGCTGTGAGCTTATGAATGATTTAGAGAGTACACAGTTACATGATTGATGCCACAGGGCAGTCAGTAGTAAATAGACATCTTATTGGCCATATGTTGAGTTTAAATCGAACAAGTAAAGACTTAACGCTGCTGTCATTTATAAATCCTTCCTCTGGAGCGAGTATTTAGACAGCATCTGATCAAATATTGTCAAGTGTAAAGCCAGGACTCCCCTGACAACTGTGCGGATCATTCTGGTAAACTAAACCCTATGCTGAAGATCTGCTGATTTGGACTCAGCTATGTAAAGTTACAAAGGAAAAATCAGAGATAAGAAGAGTGTGAAGCTGATTTAGCCTTAAAATGTTTTTCTTCTTTTGCATATAAGAGTAAACTCAGGAAAAGCCAGAACTACATAATGGGACAGATTATAAGTGGAAAGTAAAATACTTAAGGCTAATTAAGTGGTTCTGTTTGCATCAAGGTTGAAATAATTGTAACATTTTGCATCATTTTGATTGATTTTAGTTTTTAATAACCTTTAATGCTGGTTTGTTACACTGTAAAATAACAATCCCATTAAAGCCCATTCTCATTTACAGAAAAATCCCCTGAAATTATAAGAGATAAGATAATCCTCTATTAATCCACAGAGGGGAAATTTAGGAGTTGCAGCAGTACAGGGGTAAGTACAAAGGTAAAGTAGTAAGTATTAAGGTCAACAGAATAACATAATATAATAGATGTAGGTCAATAAACTGTACAAATAGCAAACAAATAAAAACAGAATAAGTAGAGGTATTTACAATTATTAAAAATGAAAATTAAAAATTAACAAAATTAACAGAAATGATAGACATGAACAAAAATTAACAGAAATTAACGTAGTAAGTGTAATTCAGGACAACTGAGGCATTCTATAACAGCAGTTTGGTTGACAATGACAATATGGATGAGAAAATCCATATTGAAAATCCAAAATCCATATATCCTGCATGTATGAACGCAAACATTTACGTGTTTTCACCCAGATTTTACCCTGAGATTTATGAACTCTGTTTGCTCTGCTGAATTTGTGCCTGTGAGTCAGCGCACAGGGGTGAATAAACTCCTCTTATGCTCAAGTCGGGCCAAGTTATCCCACTGCATCTTTGAGAGCATGGGCAGCAATATGCACCCACACTCAAAATAATGATAATAATAATGCTCATAAAAATATTAATAATAATAAATACATTTTATTAAAAATAGCCTTTTAGGAGGTAATCCTTTAAGTGTGAAGTCCGAACAAGGCAAATTGTTTCTTGTGGGCCCTTTAAAACAACAGTTGGGAATATTTCAACGATTCATTAATTAGTTAGGAGTTACTGGGGCCTCCTACAACACATTTTCAAGTTGTTGATGTTTTTTGTGAAATAAACAAAAACAAACAAAATATGTTATGTTTTATTGATGCATACACCCCCTGCCTATTGTCCTTTATCTTCATGTTTGCTGTTGCCTGCATATGTTCCTCAGCTTTTCTTGTTCATCGTTAATGTACATATTGTCTATGCTTGTTTAAGTGTTTGTTATCCTCACCCTAACAACATATTTAACAGACAAGACCACCCACTGAGATCCCAGGGGACCCTGAGAGTGAAATGCTGAAAGAAACAACCACAGCAAAACCTTTTTCTTTTCTTCTGGCAGCATTATTAGTTATGTAATCAATGCCATCTGGAGATGAATAATGTTATTTTTAAAAAGCCTAATTACAATGAAAGTGCAAAACAATGAGGGGAAGTCATTAGGAGCAACTTGATGGGTAAATATTAAAGAAAATGAAGGCACTGAAGTTGATTTAATTATAATTAACACTATATCTTGTATGTTCTATAGTTACAATGCAAAAGCCTGTATGCAGATAGCTCTCTATGCTGATGATACGATCTAATTCTTTGAAGATCTTACAGCTTCTTCAACATCACAAACCTCTTTTCTCAGTCTTTAACTTGTATTTTGTTGCTCTTTCGCTGCACAAAAACATGCACACACAGCCCCAATATCTCTCACTCCATCTCTCTTCCTCTTTTTCTCATTGGAAAGGGGGGAACGGGGTGGGCTGGAATGATCGTGTTAGGGGGTTCACAGAAGACTGACTGTTTATTATTGTCTTCGGCCCACTTAACTCTGACAGTAACAGAATGAGATGGGGAGGGAAGCGAGCGCCATTAATCACGGCGTGTCGGCATAGGGGCCAGAGCCCAGCGCAGAGCCGCATCCGTAGCCCTGCATGTGCCTCGGAGAAAGGAACACAAAGTGATTTTCAGGGCCAGCCGAACTCGTAGCGCCGCCGTGCTGCCTCCGAGTTCAGGCTGCTGGCGCAGGAAGAGTGAAGGAGGAAGGGTAAGGAGAAGAAGAAGAAGAAGTGGGCGGCTTTTCACACTCCATCTTCTTCAAATGTTCTGACACATTGCACCTACAGCCACCCCCTGTTAGCAGTAAACCTAAACAAGGATCAGCACTATTTAAAACCTCAAATCTCTCTTAAGAGTGTCACCGCGAGAGGATGTTATTAAGGGCTGCTTTTATGTTAAACTGGTCATTAAAGCATTCTTCAAGCATGAGATTAGAGGATGACTTAAGTGTTTTTAAAACTGGGCCCAATATTTACCCCTAAAAAATAAAATATATGTTAGAATTGCTGCTACAACTTATTCAATCTACAACGAGGATGGGAAAGTGGTGGTTTGTGGCCACTGAAGCCCTCATTCATACTTATCTCTAACACTCTCCATTCTCTCTCTCTATATATATATATATCTCTTTGCCCCTTTTTGTTTGGTCTTGTACTCATCTCTAGTTCTGTGGACCAACAAAGCTTCAACAACTACAATTACAAATATTTGCCCTTTCCTTTAGCCCCATTCCATTATCATCACAGTTCTTGAAATGAACTTAAGAGAGATCAACAAAATTAAATACATGGTAGTTCCTGCAAACTCCAAGTGCTCTATCCTGCAACAACCATCAACAGAAACTGCAACATTTAACATAAATTCATATATTTAGACCAGTTAAACCCAGTTTAATGGCAGTTCAGCTAGATGCTGCTATATTAGTCAACACCAGTCCTCTCCAGTGTACAGTCATTATAGATGTTATTGTTGGTATTAAAATGATCTTTCTATCAATGGTTGTTATTGATTATACCTCCATAATAAATACCTTTAAAACCATATTGATACGAGGATCCTCTTGAAAACCAGATGCCACATCTCAAGGGGCTAACTTGACCTTGGCATCAATAGGTGTGTCGCAATCATCATAAATTTTGAGTTTTAGTCCCTTTGGCTCTGCCTGGAAGATTGCATTTCTGGGTGTATGTATATATGTGTATTTTATATATGTGTCTATAAAATAAAGAGTATAGCTTCAGCCTGCTCTATAGTAAAGTGCCTTGAGATAACACTTGTTATGAATTGATGCTATACAATTTAAGATTGACTGACTGATGTGTCCCAAAAGTCCATTTAGATTGCACAAATTGTAAACATAAGGGAAACACTGCAGAGAATCTGTTTTTTGATAACTGTGTAAGATATTACAAATATAACTCACTGAAATTGTTTCAATAACACTCTTCAAGGAAGCATAGCTTAACACATTTGAAAACTAAATACTGGTCAAATATATTGAGACCTCTTATGTATTGTCTGTTACCTGATTGAAATATTCTTGAAATATTCAAATTCCAATTCCAGTGAGGTTGGGACGTTGTGTAAATTTGCAAGTAATCACCAAGGCAGAACTTGATGTCGAGAACACGTTCCAAAAAAGCTGGTCAGGGTCAACAAGGAACCAAGATTGCATGATGGTCTTCTTTATACTTTTGTTGTCATTTGAGTCATTATAAGAGAGTTGTCGGTAGGGGTGTCCCGATCCGATATTGATATCGGATATCAGTCCGATATCAGCAAAAAAACAAATATCGGATTATATCGGCCTGCATCTAAAATCTCCGATATAAGCACTCCGATACAAGCAGTCCATTCTAATTTATTTTTTATTTATTTAATTCAGTTGTAAAATATGCTTATGTTTAAGTTAAACACAGTGGTTATTTTGCAATTTAAAAATATATGTTCTTGTTTTTACTGGATTTATTGACGTTACTTTTCAGGGTCTTCTTATTTATTTTGTATTTATTTTATTTAATTGTAGTATATTCTTATGTTTAAGGTTAAAATTTATTTAACCCATTGGTTAATAACAAATGGGTCAGTTTTTCTCATACCTACTATTGCTGACTACTGTTCTCTGTTTGAGTAATCTCACTTGATCAAGCCTTTTCTTACAGTCCATACTACAAAATAAGCAATAAAAGTATGTATGATTCCTGCTGATATCGTATCAGATCGATATCAGTTTTGGCCAATACTCAAGGCTGCAATATCGATATCCTATCGAAGGTGAAAAAGTTGTATCAGGACACCCCTAGTTGTCAGTTAAAATCTCAGTATATCAGCAGGTTGTGCGATACCCAAATTAGCCTGTCTGGTATGAAGAACCAATCTAGCAGGCTGTATTGACCATGTCCACATGCTTAAATGCACTGAGATGCTGCAGTGTGATTGGCTTATTAGCCAGTTGTGTTAAAGAGCAGTTGAACATGCGGCTGGTGAGTTTACAAATAGATGAAAGGATCTGTCAACTCTCCTCCCAAAGTGGCGAAAACATGCATTCATGGTGAATGTATTTTGACGTGATGAAACATTTTCTGAACTTTTTGCACCTTTGATTCATTTAATCTCTAAGTTATGTGACAAATCAGGCCTCGGTTCAAAAGCATCAAGATTTCCCCATGGTGGAGGTAGACTGAGGTGAAAGCAGGTTTCACTGATGTATTTTTAAAGTCTTGCGTGTGGCTAGCGACAACATTAGCATATGGTCCTCTCCACCAGAAAAGTGCATTCAGCTCAGACGTCACCGGCAGCCTCAGCCTGTCAGGCATCAGTCTGCGCGAGCCGGGGCCCACCGTGGAGGGGAACGCCACGAAGCCTCGGCGCCCGCTTGCCACCCGTCTGATTGACAGCTGTGTCTCTTAAGCTCCCCCTCACCCCACCTACCCTCCACCATAGCTACACCAGCCGCGCACCTTCCCTCTGCTATCAGTGACACCCAGATGTGCCATAGCAGCTGTCTCCCAGATTATTCCTCCGCTGTCTCCGGAGCCACCGCCGACATAGACAGCCGTCTAAATATTTAATCGAGCCAGAAGGCACTGCCGCACGGCGCACTTTAGCTGGGGAAATACAGTATCTCCAGCTGAAGAGATGGACCGTGAGAGATGAAAGGGCGGCGAGGGAGAGGTGAAAGGCTGCTGGGGGTCAGGGCTTGGCCTAGCTCGGGTGAGTTACAGGTAGAAACCTAAGATGACAGTATATGCCACAATAGTTTGGACGAATGACAGCGGTGTAGGAATAGATGACAGGCTGTGTTTTGGATATACCCCCAGGACGACATCAGCTGACATCAAATGTCTAACAAGCTAGACAAGACCATCCTGATTCCCTGCCGTACCTTCAGGGAGAGACACAGGCCCTCTTGAATGTGACATTGCTAACCATGATGCAAAAATTACATTGTGTATATGTGCACGTCTGTCTTTCTGTCTCTGAGTTCGCCTCTCCATGTGTGTGTTCATCTGAGTGTGCCATCACTGACAGCTGATCAGAATACACACGGCGCCTGAGGTACTTTCTGTAATTCTGACTTCTTTCCCCCCTGCTTTTTTTTAAAGACTTGGCTCATTCCCAAGCAACAGATTGCCGCTGTCGCCGGAGTTGCGCCTCACAGATGGAGCAGCATCACTTCCCGAGGAGCCTGACAGGATCAATCCAGGAGCTCATTCGCTCGCAGTCAATTAAGCCATGTTAGTTTTGACAGGAGCCACGGGCGAAATAACAGCCGTCACTGTCTGGGAGGAAAATATTGTGACCAAACAAAAAAAAAAAAAAAGGAAAAAAAAGCACTTGTTTACTGGAGAGGGGGGCAACTTTAGAGGGAGGAGAGGGCTGGCGGCTGCAGCGAGTCTCAGCGGGAAGTACGGCAGATATGAGGGAGAGTGGAGAGTAAACATCAGCCACAGTAAAGAGTTTAATTTGTTTGAAATTAAGCCGCCCCAAGGTAATTCAGTGAATGACAAATACACTCTAATCATGACCTTCATTGAGTGTGAGCACCGGTACCTGTATGACTCATACCCTGGCCTCCTGAAATCAGAAACAACACTGACACCAGACCTCAAACCACCAAGCAAGCAAGGCATAAGCATGAGACCCAATGACCTTGACCTGTGACAACATCAGAGCATGTTATCCTTAAATCAGAGTAGACATATTTTGCAAAGTTTAAAGAAAATTCATTCATATGAAGGAGAAGTTATTCTGACCTTAAAGTCAATTATTTTGTCTGTTTTGTTGTTTGCTTCTCTCATTTCCATACCCAGAAATCCTCAATTAAATAGAAACAGATTGGATATAAACAAAAAAAAACCCTGATACAGTGAGAGCTCTTATATTATAGTTTGAGACAAAAGACTTTTTCGAACCAGGCTGTAAAGATTAATAAGGCTGTAAGAAAGGTAGGCATGTTAACTCTGCTTAAAGGGATACACCAACGTTTTTTTTTTTTCATGTCTTGCCTTACTCCGGAGTCCATGACAAGCAGATAGACACAATTTTTCGACTGTACGTGCAGTAACAAGAAAGAGACGGGCAGAGCTCACCCACTGCGAATTAGCTTAGCTCAAACACTGGGATTCAATGGGTAGTGCTAGCCTGCCTCTGCCTACAGTTATCAGATAAACTCTCCAAAACTCTAAACGGTCCTGTGTGCTTGTTGTGACTCCTCCAGAAACCTCTCCTCTCCTCCATCCTTGCCTCCTCCAGTTGCATTTTTGGGAATTGTTAGATCCTTCATTATGGCGGAGGGAGAACGACTTTCCAGTAGGTCAAGTAGAAGCGAAGATGGACATAGTTTTGAAACGAGAAGTGCCCTATGAACCTCAGAGTGCAGCAATATGCCTTGTCGGTGTCTAGTTTGCAGAAAATGGAGGGCTGACAAAGTCACTCCTGGTGGATGATAACAATACTAAAACATATGAGGAGCGCCGTATGGAAACACTTCAAGCTTCACTGTGTGTTGATTATGTGGCAGCTGGCTCACTCTTCATCCACGACAAATCCACAGGCCCATTAGTCGGCCTTCTAGTGGTACCTCGAAAAGTGCTCATCCAAGTGCGACTGTGTCTGTCCCCAAAGGACCCCTTGCCAAAGGTGTTGAAAAAGACTATCAAGGACAAGATTCATATGCAAGGACATGTGGCCCACTGATGTGGCCTTGGGAGGGGTAAATAGTTAAATGATGGAATGGAGGCCCTAATCCACCTACATGTGGACACAGTCTCAATCAAGATGCAGCATCCGCACAAGGGCTGAACCATTTATCGTTTAATCACTAACTATTAATCACAATTTTAGACAACGCCATCATGTGATTGCCAAAGCTGCAATTTTTTTGCAACACTCCTGACTGACCTAAGGATCTGTTGTGTCAACTATTTTGCACATACTGTTTTACAAATTTGCAGGCAATTTGCATTTAAGAATGGCTCGCAAACTCATAACTGTTAACTTAAAAGAGCAGCTCAAAAGAGTCAAATCGCCCGTGAACGTCACATCTCCACTGCGAAAGTGCTGGTAAGCTGGTCAACAGTACAAAATCTCTGTTTAGAAGTAGAAGTCTGGGTATCCCTAAAATAATAACAGATTATTTATCATCAATATGAGATGATGAATAATGTGTTGTGTGCTTTTGATCATTGATTTCCTTACTGTTGTCTATACTGTAAACATAGTGAATATTGCACTGAAGCTTGATTTGAAGAAAATCGTGAATCGAATTGAAATCGCAATATCTGCCAGAAAAATCACAATTAGATCTAAATTTTTTTCCTAAAATCATTCAGCCCTAATCCGAATATCCCTTTCCACACAAATAACTGCTTAATTTGAATCTACATTACAATACTGGTAAGCAGCTGTCTTGAAATACTTTCATTGACTCTCAAATATTCAATCAAATTGAAGTAAACCCAAAGCCAGATAAATCATAACCAAAGCAAATTGACCTCGACTGAGAGCGATAAAAGTCCGTTTTTAGTTTGAAAAAAGATCCTGTTGGTCTGTGTAAAGTCAGTTATATAGAATTTCCATAACAAACGTGCATCTTAAATAGAGATTCAATGAAAACTTGTCAGATATAAGCCTCCTCCTCTTACCTAACCAGGTTCTTTCTCTGCTTCATCTTCTGCTGTTATTTTTACCCACACATGTGATATAGGTCATCCGAGTTGCTCATAAAAATGCTCCTAAAATGCCTCCTCTGATTCCTTAATAAAGCAAATGGTTCTGAAGTGAATTATACAATAGAGGAAAATGAAACAACCCAGAAGTCTGCGTGCACCACCCACTGAGCGAGGAGCCGCCGCCGCTCGCTTTGAACCTATTGGAAGGAGAGTGAAACTCTTTGATTAGGACATGTAGGTAGGTAGCTGTGGGCGATGGACTGAAAACACTTGGCATCTGCTTGCAAGTCTCCACACACCCGAGGTGAGGGACACACACACCATCACACACACATGCTTCTCCCTGGCTGAGCTCGGCTTTACCCTGGGCATCATTACAGACACTACACATTCCTCCTTTGAAGGGTTATCAAGGCTCCTCATTAAAGATGTCCCTGGCTTTCTTAGTGATGTGGGCCTCCACAGGGCGTAATATACCCCCTTTAATTAGTTTGCAAACTCATTAGTGTGTGCCGGGCAATTAAATGTCCTTCCTTCAGAATAGTTTACAACAGGACAAAGGGATCCCAGGGGCTGTCAAGGAAGTGGGCCTTCTAGCTGAGATGACTGTCCCCTCTGCATGGGGACCATTATTAAGGGGCCACCGTCTTCCTATCGGTCGATCAGTCCACGTCAATGATGCTGAGCCCTTCAACAGGCTGCTTCTACTGACCATTCACTTATCTGGTATAATAGCAGTACAACCCTTCTTCACTTACGCTGATATGAAACTAGCGTTGTCATCATAGCGCTACTTCTTCAATACTATTAGCTTTTCTTTTGACAGTTGCTGGTTTGCTACATATAATACTGTATTTGGTACATGTTCTTTTAAATCACATCTTGAAACTCACTTGTTTAGACTGGCTTTCACATGATGATTTTTTATTGCATACATACTTGTTTATCATCCATGTTAGCTATTTATTTTAACTACATACTTATTATACAGTTACTTATTAAACTATTTTGAAACTCTGCTGTTCTTACTCTCCTCACCGGTTTGTCATTGTTTTGGACCTGTTTTTATCATCTTTTGATGTTTTAATATAATTCCTGTTTTATTATTATTACTTTAATTCTATTTTATTTCATGTATTTATTTATTTTTCTCTGTTATCCGTCCTCTATCTACCCTCTTCTTTTCCATCTTTATGATGTGATGTTGTCAACTATCAACGTCATCAATTTATCTATGTATAATCTATTATCTATTTACCATAATTTCTCGATTTTAACACACACCCTACATTATAACCTTATGGTTCATGCATGCGCAATTACTCGATTTCTGCCCAAGCAAAATATTATTTATTTTTACGTTTAAATTTGACTTAAAAAGAAAATTTCTGGGAATTAAATGTTCAAATTAAGGAGACAAAATAAAACATTTTCATTAATAATAAGTTGTGTTACGTTCTACTTTTGAAGAGTCATCAACACGTATGAGTGAGGGGGTACTCATGATATGACAAAAAGACTCAGGGGGTACAAAAGACAAAAAAGGTTGGGGACCACTGTCCTCTTTCAGACCATTCTTTGTAAAATCTGTAGATGATTGTGTGTGAAAATCCCAGTAGATCAGCTAGCCTGTCTAGCACCAACAGCTATGCAACATTCAGTCACTTAAATCAACTTTTTTTCCCATTTTGATGCTCAGTTTGAATGTCAGCAGGTCATCTTGATTATTGCTACATGACTACATGCTGCCATTTGATTAGCTGATTGGCTACTTGCATCAACAAGCATCTGACAAAAATACCTGTAGGGCAGTAACTGAAACACGCTGCTAGATGGTGCTGTTGTGCTGTTCATCTGTTCATCTCTGGCTGAGGACGCCATCTTTCGCTAAATTTTCCCTCTTTTACTGCCTTGAAAGGTAAGCAGTGTTAATGGATGCCCACATCATAACAAATTAAAATAGTTCGGATGCATACCGGAAGTTAATAAGTTTGTATATTGTCATGTGAAGTGTTAAGGAGGCATTCAGCTGGGTTTCTGAGTTCACAACTTTGGTATTACAGCTGGTAACAACTTTAACTTTAGCTTTTTCGTCCTATGCACCATATGAGTTCCTATGGATAGATACTGCAGACTGTGAACATGTTTTGAGTATTTTTACATTTAATGGAGACATTGTTGTACATTCATTTGTCAACTTTTAGTTTGGGTTGAATACCTAAAAGAGTTACATATAGGGGTATACTTATCATATGTTTAGGGGATGTGGCCCTGGCTGGACTAAAAGTAACCCGTCTCCCTAATATTTCACAAAAATCTGGCAGGGGACAGGTAAAACTCTATAAAGGAGAAATAATGTTTATATTTTCATCGAATAAAGATTGTAAGACACCATTTTTTAAGTCTGCTGAGCAATTCAGTCCAACAACTACTTTGACAACAGCCTTATTTTGCAGATATAAAACCTAAATCCCCCTGAAAAAAAAAGGATTAAGAGGTGGTAACAAAATGTAAAAGCATTAGAATAAAAATGACAATAGCCAAAGTAATTTCCAAGCCTAAATACATCAACCATAAACTGAGCAGTAACAGGGTGACGTTAGGTAGAGAGGTAATGAAAATGAAGGCCGAGGAGTTCAAATCAGTCCGATGTGAAAGTCACAATAAAAAGTCTGGCCTCTATTTTTAAGATGTTAAAATGTATTCATGTTTTTTATGGGTTTATATTGGGTTTATCATCTGAAGTTCACAGCTCTGTGCTCTCTGTGAAACTGGCCCCCAGAGGAGCCGGCGGCAGATTCCTCTGCACTCTGACTCTCTATAAATCCAGCCAGCATGAAATCTCAAGGAGCTAACGTCGAGGAGGGAGCCAATCTGCCTGTTTACACCATCTCATCTTACGCAGAAGCCTTGGCGCCTGCCCTGCAGAAGCCCCCCGCCTCACCACCGCCCCTCTTTAAACCCCACCCTCCCCACTCCAACATGTTTGCAGAAGTGTTGAAGCCGAACAAAGTGATTGTATCATCTGGGCCTTCTCTTCCATTTGTGCTGCTGCTTCTCCGCGAGCCCGTTTCAAGCTGTGTCACCCCCCAACTCAGGCGAAGTTTGAAAAATGGGAGAAGGGAACCATGCAAAGTGGACATATTCTCCAGCCTGCCGTAAAATAACCGGGGGGATGGACCATTAGCCATTTGCCGCTGCAGACTGAGTTGCAGATCTCGCATCTGCACAAACAGAAGGTCACAAAAAACTTAACAAAAAGAACGGCACACCGAGGAAATAAGATTAAGGACAAACAAAAAGAGAAAACTGAAGGAGTGTGGCTGGGTGAGAAAAATGTCGACAGGAGAGGGTGTATTTAAAGGATCAGTGACGAAAATCACCCACTGACCAACATAACCCTAATAATGTCATAAAAATTAATTGACATATATGATTAACAAACTTAATTAGGCCTGAGATAAACTTGCTGTTAGTCCTTGCTTTCCTAACTGTGTCTGCTGGCATCATAAGCACTTTTTTGTCTGTAGCAGGGATACACAATATTATCAAACCAATATCAGTATCAGCAGATAATTGTCCAAAAAGTTGATTATCAGCATCAGCAAATATGAAAATTTCTGTCAGTATATAGCAGTGTTAATTTTGACAGCACCTATTACTTAATTTTAGTCTTTTGCCTAAAATATATTTTATTTTTAGCCATAATTTAGTCATCTAAATTGTTTTAATTTTACTCTAGTTTTAGTTGATAAAATTTAACATTTTAGTTGATGAAACCTGCTGTAAACTTAGTCGACTAAAATATGAAGTGTAAAGCATTTTGTATATTTCCTTAAACTTCTGAATTCATGTTTTACACTTGGATCCTGTGATTGGATGTCCCTCTTAAATCATCCAACCTTTCCACACAACCAAAAGAGCTGTGATTGGATATAGTCCTAACTCATCCCTACTTTCTACGTGACAAAATTAGATCTGATTGGATTTAGTCTCTGTCAAACATTTTAGTCTAGTTTTTATTTATTGACGAAAATGTCAGTTAATTTAGTTTTAGTTTTTGTCCATGTGCTCTTGTTTTTATTAGTTGTCTAGTTTTCATCAGGGGAAAAAAGGTTGTTGACGAAAGCTATGACGGAAATAATTTGTCGACATAATTAACACTGGTATGTAGAGCCAATATTTTGGCCATACAAATTGGCCTTGAACATCCCATATATTGGCTGTAATACTGGCAGAATGTTCAATCTACCATGGTTTACCTAATCATCATGCAATGTCCACATTTATGGATCCAAAGACAAAATGTTGTTTTACGTGCTTTACATCTTTTTCTAACACAAACAGACTCTAACCATGAAAGGAACAGGTCAATTGTATTCAAGCAAAGACTTCTGACACAAAATATCAGTATCTGCAATAAAGAGTTTCGAAATATCGGCATATTGAATATTGGCAAAAATCCAATATTTGCATCCCTAGCATGGTAATGACTGGAGGATACCACTAGAGGGCACAGAAAAACCTCAGGCTCTTAGTGGCAACCTACAGTGTACGAATTAACTGTAAATAAGGTCAATTTTACATGTTAAGTAGGCGAATTTGGTTTGGTTCCAAAGTTAAGTTGACACTTCACTTTGTCATGTGGGCCAAAGCATATCAAATGATGTGTAATTTAGACACCTGCCACTAGTTGGCGGTTTTTGTCCATTCCATCTCGTCTATTGTTGAACTATGACAATAGCTATGGAGGTATAATCAATAACAACCATGGATAGAGAGGATCATCCTAATATTTAGATTCACATCCATAATGATTATGAACTGGAGAGGACTGATGTTGATTAATAGGGCAGCATCTTGTTGAACTGAAGCAAACTATCTCACCAACAGACCCATAAATGTGAGACTGCAGGAGCTGGGGCTTGAACCCCAAACTCACAGCGCTATAAGAAATGATGGGATGGATGAGCACACGTAACGAGAAACAGTTAGAGTTTGTGGTCAACTGGTTTTGTTTTAACAAAGTTATGACTTTGCAAACCAGTCAAAATGACTGATGTTGTTCTTCTTGTATTTTACAGACCAAGGACAACACACTGGAGGGGCTGCGGGGCTTCGTGGATTTGGGAATTGTTGTTGGATTAAATACTGGTGGAAGTAAATCCAAGAAGCATCACAAAAAATATTACAATCTAAGTTTGACTTTGGTTTTCAAGATGCCACCACAGCGTTTTGGTTCTCTTAATCATTTGTGCTCAGAGTAATACTTAGTTAGAAAGTTTTAATGAAAAGTCACATTGCCTTTGGTGTTGCTTTTGCACTTTACTGCTATTGTGAGTATTAATAATTCAAAACCTCACAAAACTGAAGGGTGCAAATGGCTGCATAGTTACGGAGCATATCATATATGAGGGTTATAGTCTCTCAGTTCAAATCTAACCTGTTGCTGCCTTCCTAAATGTCATTCTTGACTCTTTCAACTCCCAAAAATGAAACAAAAAGAATGAAAATGACTTCAGTGTTACTGTACATACACATACACATACTGTATCACTTAAAAAAGGAGCTGCTATTAATATTATTTGAACAAGCATTGAGGATAACATCATTTATCATAATTTCTCGATTATAACACACATCCCATATTTTCACGATTTTTGCCTGAAAAACACTGTACTTGAATATAACACACACCCAAATTTTGCCCAAACCTCTCTCAGACAACTCAAAAATTACCTTTTTTCAAAGTTTAAATCGATGAAATTTCAGTATTTTCACAACAAATACACGATTTTCTCTCTCAAACAGATGAGGAAACACCTTTTGCTTTACGCCTGCACAATTACTCGATTACTGCCCGAGCATGCTCAATCGTAGTGTACCAACCAATCAGAGAGTAGCTATCAACATGCCAATGTCTTCGACCAATCACAGCACACCTATTTTGCGTCCCCTTGCTCACAAGATGGCAGCGCCCTGTGTTTGCCTGTGTTTTTGCAGAGAAAGAGAATATTTCGGCTTTTTGTATCAGATGTGTTGCAATCGTGATGTTGACGAGACAAAAGATGGTAAGTATTTTGCTTGAGCACCTGTATAATACGCACCCGAAAAATTTGAGCATATTTAAAAGCAAAAAAAGTGCGTTATAATTAAGAAATTACGGGTAGTCCCCCAGTTCAAATCCAACCTGTAGCTGCCTTCCTAAAAGCCATTCTTGAGTCTTTCGCCACTTTTTGAAAATCACAAAAAAAGATTAAAAATGACTCCAGAGTTACTGTTCATACACAAACACAGATCACTTAAAAGTAGGAACTGCTATTAATAGATCCAAACAAGCATTGATGATATCATCATTTAGCTCACAGCAGATCATAAGGGTTTGATCCATGATATAAAGATGGAGCTGTATTTAAGCTGTTAATTCTGTCAAAGGGACGAGTGCTACCAGTGATTAACGGATTGATATTTACCTCCACCAAGGAAGTTATGTTTTCGCCAGGGTTTGTCTGTCTGTTTGTATGTTAGCAAGATTACAGAAAAACTGCTGGATGGATTTACATGAAAATTTTACCAGAGGTGTAGTTTGGTCCAAGGAAGAAGCCATTAAGTTTTGGTGGTGATACAGATATTGGTCTGGATTCAAAAAGTTCCCAAAATTAAAAAATCCCATAGGTCATTATTGGGCGGAATTTTTTTAAAAAACGGATTCGCTGCCAATTTCACAGGATGATATGGGATCCATGTCTCTATCATCAAGGCAAATTTTAACTGGATCCGATTCAGACTGATGTCACAAAAAAAACACTGAACTTTATAATGGGAAATCCCTTTGACAACATTTAATAATTCATATAAAATCCAAATATTAAGTGATGTTCCCAAAACTTGTTGTGCTCATACAGGATAACAACCTCCATGTATGTGCTGAGTTTGGTCCAGATCCTGGCACTATTCTGGATCCAGTGATACAGAATTGTATCTTTTACAGGGGTTGTGGAAAAGCCACTGCTGGAACTGAGCTGCTTGGCGGAGGTCTGCGGCGCGCTCTGAGTAGTTTCTTTTAACTTTACGTTAGTTTGATCAGTGTTGTGATCTTCGGCCAAATTCAAGCCACGGTGCAGTACTTTTTGTTTGGCTTCTTACTTGTTTAGTACAGATGGCTCTCACACCCACGGCCAACAAAACTCTGATTGGCTTAAAAGCAAGCTGAGATCCTGGTTTTCAAGGGGGTCAGAGTTCAGTTCTTTGGTCTGCAAAGAACAGAGGCTTTTGCAGGGGCTTTCACACCACCCCAATATAGCTAACTTTAAAAAACATGAACCAGAATTTGTTTGGTCATAAAAGCATCTTTAATAAAAGACTGCCTTACCCTTAATTTGAAAATATACAACTATCCAAAGACTTAGTATAGTGTCCTGCCATTTTTCTCAAAGAGTATCATAGATTTTTGTTGGTCTCACTTTTATTTTTTGGTTGACTAAAACAAAAAAACAAATTTTCTGGCTGGTTTTTCTCATGAAATATTTTTTGTTATATTTAACCACAGAGATTCCTGTGCTGGATTATCCGTCTTCCTCTCTGACCTCCCTCGCTCGGTAAAATGCCAGATCTGCCTCCCCCTTCGCTGCCTTAGCCCAGTGATAGCAAGGGGCCGAGGTGGACTAGACATGTTCCTCCACTTTTCCGAGGCACAAACCAGTCAATTTGTCATCCAGTGAAGAGGTTGAACCTTTAATTAAAGTGGAGAGCTGCCGCCATCAGGGCCCCGGCTAAATGTCACATGATAAATAACGGCAGAAGATCTGAAAAGCTCCCTTGGAGTTTCCTTTCGCTCTGGGAGGGATAAAAGGCCACACACATTACAGGGTAACTGCATATCAATATGTTAAATAGGTTCAATTGTATAAATTGATTAAATGACCCAATTGCGCGGCGGCCATGCTTCAAAGAGCCTGTTGTTTGAGCAGTGAATGTTGACAATGTCACGTCTGCCGGCCATTAATGGGAGCCAAGCAGAGAGAATGTGGCGGTGAGTGACATTATTAAAGCAGATGATGGGTTTCTGAGCAGATCATTCACTGAATGCAATCGATAGCTCTGTGTCTAAACGCTCGGGCAGGAATTACACTCCCGGGCATATTGCTCGGGGTAAAATGACACCGCCATGAAAATGCATTGCTATGGACACTATTAAAAACCATTGGGCTAATTATATCCTTGAGAAATCAGGGAAATAGCTGTGGAGGAAAAGTGTTTGCTTTTTTTTTTTTTGCCCTCTTGGTGTACTGAAAGCAAGATTTTCTACCAAACCACTGAGGTGGGATGTAATGCAAACATTATGTAGGGATGTTTAAGTAAAATGCTACATTTTTACAAATAAACACCACTTTTTTAACCCTCAGGACACTATACACCTTTTTTTTTTTTTATCAAAGCCAGTGTTGGGGCCTTACTTTGATGATATGCAGATTTTGGTCTAAATTTTTTTTTATTTTATTTCAAATATCTTAAAAATGAAGAAAATAAACACTGGAAGAAAAAACAAAGCTACAGCAGATCAAGATCAGTACAGACTTATCACAATTAGTCCTCCTGTTTTGTTTTGGTTTTTTTGTTGTTGTTGTTTTGGGGTTTTTTTTTGAAAAGGTGGTGCACAGTGATTTTAGGACTAGACTTTGCTATGTAGAGTGGAGGTCCCCAGCCACTGGCCTGCAGACCACTGCCAGGCTGTAGAGAAACAATAATCAATTATAATACCCTGTTTTTAAATCACTGTGACCAGAGGGAGTTTTTACACTAAAACAGCCTGTTTTCGGCAGGGCTGAAACAGGCAGTGTAGGGGAATAAAACATTTTGAAATTGGTTTCTTTTTAAGGAATCACAATACATATCATATTGCGATCTCTGTACTTGGTAAAATATAAATAGGTCGCTGAAAACAGCTAGCCCTAAAGACACAGTTAACAGTAGAGCACAGAGCTGGAAACCAAAGCCACATCCATGTCCTGAGGGAGGAGGGGGTTGTCTGACACAACTAAACACAAAAACAGCCTGTTTTGAGCAGGGCTGAAACAGTGGGGTTTATGTGCATGCAAAATTTTATACATCATTTTCTTTTAAAGGAATCATAATACATATCATAATGTCGTCTCTGTATTGGGATACATACTATAAGGTTGCTGGAAATATCCAGCCTTAGCAAAGACAAAGTACACATTAGAGCACAGGACTTGAAAGACACATTCACATCCAAGGAGGGGATGTTGTTTGAAACAACTCATAAGAATTTACACTAAAACAGCCTGTTTTCTGCAGGGCTGAAACAGGCAGTGCAGGGGAATAAAACATTTCAATATCGGTTTCTTTTTAAGCAAACACAATACATATCATATTGTGGTCTTTGTACTTGATAAAATATAAATAGATTGCTGAAAACAGCTAGCCCTAAAGACACAGTTAACAGTAGATCACCGCATTGGAAGCCAAAGCCACATCCACGTCCTGAGGGAGGACGGAGTTGTCTGACACAACTAAAAACAAAAACAACCAGGGCTGAAACACTGGAGTTTATGGGCATGCTAAGTTTCAATATCTGTAAAAATTTTTAGGCAAAAAATCAGAGATATGCTCTAAACTTGGTAAAAATGAGTGAAATATTGGACCATCAAATGTTGTTTTAATCCGTTACATACTTATTCGGTCACTTATTTCTGTTGAGCACAATCTCAGGCACTATTAAATCTTGAATATGTCATCCCTGAACTGAGCCCACAAGGGTTAATTTTACATTTTTGGTTGGAAAGAGACTTATAAGCCTAAAATTCTCCAGAGACCGTGACCACTAGTGTTTGATTTAAGCATGATATACCACAGCCAAGTGATAATGAAGGTACAGTGACTCAAAGTCCAGTCTATTGAACCACTGCTGTCTTCAATATGATCCATGGATAAATATAACGCGAAGGCAGAAAAACTCCCTGACTGCACAATCCAATAATTCCAAAAGCCTGTTGTCTGATCCTGAGTCATTTGTGGAAACACTGACAAGCCTCCCTTTGTCTCCCTTCCTCCTGACTGCATCAGCATATATTTTCAAAATTGGTTCATTTCACTCTCCTCATTATCAGGCAGCTTAATCTTGACCCTTCAAATCTCTAAAATTATCGCCCTGTCTCTTGTCTTCCCTTCCTACTCGGAAACCCTTGAACGTGCTGTCAATTCCACTAAATTCCTCTCTCATCTTTCGGCACTTGATCCCCCTAATCTTGCTTTTGTGTCACTCACTCGACAGAAACTCTTCCTGTGTAGCTCAGTGCTTAAAGGCGGCTTCACCTCTGCTGTTTTAATAGCTCACTCTTTTACACTGTGGTGATCTTCAAGAACAGTTTAAGTGCTCCTTTGATTATTTGACAAAAGCATTGATTGCCAAAATACTTCAAGAGCATCACAATGGATTCTTCAAATATTCTTAATTTAATAAGCATCTGAGCCTGTTGCACTTTGTTAGATATTTCGGAGAGACAGAAGGAATAAAACAGGATCTAGGAGTATTATCCAGTCATGAACTAGGTATGCAGGAATGAGTCCAAAAACGAGTTTGCATTTAGCACTTTCTGGTTCCCTATCCCTCAAAGTAAGTCGAATTTGGAACACCAGACTCAGATACATACCTGAAATAACGTTTGTGGGAAAAGCACACACATGAAATTTCAATGTTTAAAATGGGAAATAATAAAATGCATCTGTTGATGTCTGCTTTTGAATCTTAAACCATTGTTGTGTGTTTAACACAATGGTTGCTAACTAACTGCCAACAAGGACTACAAATATTGCTGGAGGCCCAACGGCAAGCATTTCTTATTGTTATTTTTTAATCACATATTCGTACACTATTGCCATAGTCATGAGGACCAACTTGATTAGGTCACTCAATTATGAAGAAACTCTCAAACAAGACGGTATCCAATGGAAATAGTGTAGTTTCTTTCAAGTTGAACCACCATGTTGTAGTTTCATATTGTAGTAGCTTACTTCACTCGCCATTTGATTGATTGATTAATTGATTGAAATCTTTATTTTGATCATGTAAATGACAACTTAAAAACAGTTAAAAAATACAAATGAGTGAAAATCAGGAAAAAAAAAAACAAGAAAATAAAACAAGACAGTAGCTGAATCTGGATTTTATTTATTTATTTTTTTTAAGCCTCTCAGCTTTCATGAGCGAAAAGGAGAAGGAGTAGGAAGAAGTATAAACGTCTCTAATCCTACCCCCTTAAATATTACTTTACTTCCTAACTGCAAGTATAACACTGTCTTACATTTACAAAATAAACAAATAAATAAAAATACAATCATACCTATACCTTCTTTACAAATGTACCATACCCTGCACAATTTTCCTCCAAACAATCAGCAAGCACCTTGTGGTATTTATTCATCTATGTAACTCTGGAAAATCATTTCTCTGTTTCTTTTTAAACAGAATTATGCTTGAAATTTGCTTTAGTTCTGTACTCAATCTGTTCCACAGTTTAACTCCACTAACAGTGATTACAGAGACTTTTCAATGTTGTGCACACACTTCTATCCTTTAGACTTCGGTTTTCTCTTAAATTATAACCCTCCTCTCTTTTATAAAGCAGTTTCTGAATGTTTTTCAGGAGTATATCATTCCTCGCCTTGTAAAGCAGTTGAGCTGTTTTGTGCTCCACCAAGTCAAAAATTTTGAGATTTATAAAATAAGTCATTTGTGTGTAGCTGAAATCCATTTACAGTTAAGCTGAATGCTGCATTCTAGTTTCCTGGGAAGTTGAGATTTATGAGTTCCGAGTAGGAAATTTCAACTGGAACGCCCCCTGAGTTCGGAATTTCCTACTGGGAAGTCGGGGGATTCTCACCACCCCCAAGCTGACAAACGAAGATGGCTGCCCCCAGTGTAAACAGTTATTCAGCTCCTGTAATATTCTGTTTATTAGCAGTTCTGACTAGTGCTTGTCACACTAAATCAGCGCATACAGAGTATTGTTTGACGTAATTATATGCAAATGCTGCTATAGTGTTATTTACATTCTTCATGTGGTATTTGCAAACTTTACAATGCAGGGCGTGCTAACAATGGCTAACAATAGCCTGGTAGATTGGCAAGTTTTTCTGACTTTTAACTGGAATGCTGATAACTCAGATATGACCTCAATTCCCACTCCCCTCTTTCCAGTTTCAATGAAAATTGAGCACAACTTAAAACATTGTGAAAGTGGATTCTAATGTTAAGATTATTAGAAAGAGTAGAACATGTCACTATCATAATTTTTTGTTTGCTAAAGAGCTTATATCAGCAATGATCCAAAACACAGGAAAAATCCAATAAGCTTTTAGTCGAGGGAATCAGATGGATGCTAACTTCCATGTTGGCCTACAAAAGTATATCATCCCTGCGCTACTCTGTTGGTGTTGCCCCCTCTGGCACTTATAATTCGTAGTCAGGTCCAGTTGGGCAGTCTGCTCCTGCTACTGATCAAGACACTGCATAACACTTTGATTCTATGACAGGAGGACTATAGCAACAGTCAAAAGGTCAAGACATGGGAAGGCTTACATATATTAAGACTTGAGCTTATATCGCGCATTTCTTGTCCCTGACTACTCAAAGCAGCTTCACACCGCAGGTCATACCTACACATTCACACCCATTCTGTCTCACATTCACCCACTGATGGTTGGGGTTTCTATGCAAGTCGTCCACCAGTATTAACTAACACTTTCACACCCTTTCATGCCCATTTACACGCTCCTGACGCAGCAGTGGGAGCAACTTCAGGTTAAGAGTCTTGCCCAAGAACACATCGCCACGTGGGAGCTTCGAACCTGCGACAAATGACTGACCAGGCGCACTATCGGACCACGCCCCTGCAGAAACAGTACATCGATCCATCCATTATCTATAACGCTTATCCCTTTCAGGGTCGCAGGGGGCTGGGGCCCATCCCAGCTATAAGTGGATGAGAGGTGGGGACTACCCTAAACTAGTTGACAACCATTCACGCTCACACTCATACTGAAGGGCAGTTTGGAGTCACCAGTCAACGTAATGAGGATGTTTTTGGTCTGTAGGAGGCCCATGAGTGCACGAGTAGAACATGCAAACTCCACAGAGAAAGGTTGTTTCCAGCTCAGGGATGGAACCAGCAACCTTCTTGCTACGAGGCACGGGCACTACCTGTTGCGCCACCTGAAGCATTTCTAATATTCTGGACTCTTCATCTCTGAGCCTGATGCGACTGCATAAAAACTCCATCTTTAATGATTTTGTCTTGTGTTGGCAGAATGTGCTCTCTTCCTAAAACAGCTTCATCAACTGATACAAATATTGTTAATAATTCAAGGCTCATTGGTGTACTTAATCTACCTCATTTTCTAATCTTCCTAATAATTCATTTGTTCAGTGATTAATTACACTCATTTGTGTCGTGTGGAAACAACATTTGTTTTTAATTGTGCATGTCAAAAGAATTTTCTCCACTAACCCCATTCGTGCTCACGCCGGGTGTTTGGAGCTTTGGTCACCGCAGGAGGGGAGGGCGGGGGTTCCTCACGTTTGTGTTTCCTGCTCCCGCTTTCACTTCCTCTGCATCCGCGTCGCGCCATATGTGGCATCACGGTTAATTACTCAAGAGGAATTGGCTGAGGACGCGGCGTAACAGCAGGTGAGGAGCTCCAGCCCAGAGCTAAACCAAACACCAACCGGTCAAGCTCAGCCGCCCCCTCGCTCCTCGGCTGCTCGGGACGCGCAGGATGGGCTCGTTCACGCTGTTTGGCCTTCATTACAGATCAGGGAAGGTGCAATTAGCAGCAAACCCCCCCCCCCACCGGTTTATAATTACCTTAAGACACCCACTTAAGCAGACAGCCTTATAAATCAGCTCCTGTTGCCGATCACAACGCAGGACGCTACATTATGCCAACAGATGTCAGCTGCAGCCGTGGACGGGCCCCTCGGTGCCGGTGACAGCCAACAACACTGTGAGCTCCGTCTAATGAATAAGAATGGCCTTTAGATTCAGCTCTTTGCCTCAGGTTTATGGCTATATTTCTTGTGAAATGAGAATTAAAGAAGAAATGAGAAGAGGGGAACGGAATAAAAGGTCAATTAAGAGTTGGTGGAACGCAACAGATTACTGTTTGTTTGATGCTGTCGCTGACATTTCTGCAGAGAAATTATTTCCAATTTACCAACTAAAGGTGCAAAGTGAGCAGTTCTGTGCCAGTTTCTCAAAAATAAGGTGTCTTTGGAGGTTTTTCAGGGACATCTGCATACATTTGCATGTGGAGAAGTTAACAACGTGGTGATAAAAAACATTATTTGCAAGTCTTGTATTGTCATCTGACACCTGCTGTTTCTCAATTATGTGAAAGTATTTCGGGTTTAGAGTGGCGAGGAAAATGCAACGGAGCAAACAGAGTATCATGCCGACAAATCCTCCAGAAGACTTCCATAAACAAAGCACAGATCTGGCATCTTCTGCGAGGGAGAAGGTTGGTTTTTGTTTGGCAGGAGATGTTCACAATAGCAAAAAAAAAAAATCCTCTGCAGTTGAAAAGTTGGCACAGGATGTTCTGCATCAATCTCGACTTTTTGTTTAGTTCAGTGATTTTAAAACAGCTTGACTGTGAAAATAAATCAAGAAAAATGTTGTTGTCCAAATATTCAGTATGTAAACTACTCATCAGGTGGTTCTCAATTTGGACAATCTTAGAGTTGATCTGTTCCCTGATGGTTTTGAGCAAACAGTTCAGCCCTGGAGTCGCAAAGGACATTTTTGCAAAGATTCACAAAAATCCCTTAAAGCATAATCAAGATGCCACTTTTACATGCAAAATGTGATCATGAGGCCAAGTGACCTGTGAACTATGGCCTCCAAAATCTAATGAGGCCCTCATTCGGTCTCAGTGGACATGTCTGCAAAGTTTGAGCATTTTAAAGTGGTAACATTTTACTTTAACTCTGGTTAATATTCAACCTCCATGACTGCTGGAGAATGTTCACAATTTCTTACATTGACAGAAATTCTTTTTTGTATACCGTAATTCCTCGATTTTAACAAACACTCAATCATATCGCGCACCTCATATTTTCACAATTTTTGCCAGGAGAAAAACTGTACTCGAATATAACACGCACCCAAATTTGGCCTAAGCCTTACTCTCTCAGACAACTCAAAAATCACCTTTATTCAAAGTTTTAATC
Source organism: Cetoscarus ocellatus (assembly GCA_037902135.1). Lineage (NCBI taxonomy): Eukaryota > Metazoa > Chordata > Actinopteri > Labriformes > Labridae > Cetoscarus > Cetoscarus ocellatus. The sequence goes on from JBAMNC010001161.1 coordinate 750,232, forward strand.
AATGAAATCTCAGGATTTTCACAACAAATACAAGAATTTCTCTCTCAAACGGATGCTGTAACACCTTTTCCATCACGCATGCCCAATTACTCGATTTCTGCCCGAGAATGCTCAGTCGTATTTTTCCCCTCCAATTAGAGAGCGGCTATCAATTTGCCGATGTCTTCGACCAATCACAGCGCAGCTATTTTGCATCCCCTTGCTCACAAGATGGCAGCGCTCTGTGTTTGCCAGTGAGTGGTAACATTTGAGAATTAAATGATGATTACACAAAGTTAAACTAATCAAGACCCAAAATATTTGATTAGAACAGTTTAACAGTTTAATAAGAATTATGCAAGTTTGCTGCAAATGTTTCGCAGAGAAAGAGAATATTCTGGCTTTTTGTATCAGATGTGTTGCAATTGCAATGATGGCGAGACGAAACATTTTAAGTATTTTGCTTGTCCTTGTGTATAATACGCACCCAAAAAAATTAGAGCTTATTTAAAAGCAAAAAAGTGTGTGTTATAATTGAGAAATTACGGTATATAACTTTTTTATAACTCCTGATCCACCTGTCTGTCTCAGGGGCCCATCCACAGAGAGACGAATTCAGCCGTATCCACACAAGTTCTAAATCGTATAGGCATTTAGTCCCCATGGATTTTGCGCTTTGTGTGCCCTAAAATACACATTTTTAAAACAGGCCCCAGAGTGGGTAAATCTGAAAATGCCGACCTTGTGTTTTTGTGTGTGTGATGGATACGTATTGCAGAAATGATGACATAATAGCCCCACCCCTCCCTTAAATGGCATGCGAGAAACCTGACAACAGAAACAATGGCGAAGTATAAAGTATATTTTAAATATATATAGTATATGCCTCCTAAAGCCTAATTTTGTAGGTCTGACTTTACTGTAGATAAAAGCTGCCAGTATGGCTCACCAGGATGTCAAATGGGCTGTAGAAACCTGAGGATTTCTACAAGGCCATTTGGATCTGATCTAATTTTGTGTCCAATAAAACATCTTCCCAACTTTTCAGGACCACTGCCAATAAATGTCAGGGAATGAGCCTGTGCCTGGTTTTCACCAACACAGCTATTGGCTTGGTCTGCCTCCAGCTCAAACATAGACACTGCTTTCCGTTTAACTTTGCTGTCCTCCTGTTTCTCAGTGTTATCCTGGTCCAAAAGAGTAAGCACAACTGGCCAGGGAGAATGTCACAACACAGCGTCATATTGATAACCACTAGCCGTTTCACCTTATCTTTGATATTCCCATTGTAGTATTGTTAGTTGACTTAACTCAACCTTTTGTCCTTTGCTCTCCTCTTTAGTAACCTGTTGTGAGTCACGTTAATAGCAAAACATTTGCAAGACATGCCCCAAATCACTGTCCAGATGCTTCATACTGTCAAAACACAACCTACATATTAAAAAGGATATGTTTTGACAGTCAAAGTCTTTCAGTCTACATGTATCACTTTGGGATGCTATGATGAGTTTTAACTGCAGTGTCATGGGCCATATTTTGGTGCACATCATTTTAAAACAACAAAAAACTGTAAAATCTTAAGCTTGGCCTGTTTAGAATATTTGAGTTAATGTAAGTAATTAATGTCATTATTAATATACAAATTCATTTCAATTTTTAATACATATGGTTAAATGTTAGAGTGCAAAAAATTCTACGTATTGCACCTTTAAGTCAGAGCAGATGTAAATTGGACTGTGAGAGCTTGAGGCCATACAAAAACTCAACCATCACAGCTGATGTTGCCACACTTTAAAAGCAAACCCAGCTGGATGTATGAAAGCAGGAGATTTATTTCAACTCAAAAGTCAAAAAGATAACATTTCTGTCCTCGGACCTGACTTTTCAAAAAATCCACGCTGGAGAAGATCACCTCTAACCTCATCTCTCTCGTGTTTGCACTGAGGAAACAGATCACCGAGAGCGCCAGCAGCTACAGAATAAAACCCAGCAGACTGTGCACAGCAATAACCATGAATATCTCTCTAAAAATAAACCTGAATGAATCTCTGAGGTTTAATGAACAAAGTTTGTGTGGGGGGAATTTATCTTATTGGAAAGATGGAGATACTTTCAAGGGAGGCATACTGACAAGGTGTAAATGTCTTCTCAAACAGTAAAGAGGTTTCATTTCTACCACTGAGAGGAATTAGTTCTGTAAAAGAATTGCTTCAGTATCTCAGTTTAAAATCCCAATACAAGAGACGCATGAGGAAGAGAGGAAACAGTGCTCACATTAAGCATTTCTGAGCATATTTAAGACAGCTTTTTTGACAGTAATTGGTTTTCGGAATATGACTGGCTTTATCTAACAGGATGTGTGCCTGTTTAGAGCACAGTGTAGTTATACTGACTGGTGTGTTGCAAATACTTACATGCTTGTCCACTTTGTGATCCTACAGTTTCGAAGACATCAATTTTATATACATCCATCCACTATCTATACTGCTTATCCCTGTCAGGGTCTTGAGGGGCTGGGGCCTATCCCAGTTGACAGTGGGCAAGAGGTGGGAAAGACAGGCAACTATTCGCACACTCATCCACTCCAAAGGGCAATTTAGGCACTGGTTAATCTAACAGCATGTTTTCGGAAGAAGCCGGAGTGCCAAGGGAGAACCCAAGCATGCACGGGGAGAACATGGAAACTCCACACAGGAAGGTCCTGACAGACATGGGGTTCAAACCATCAACATTCTTGCTGCGAGGCACTTGCACCCCACAGTGCGCCTCACTTTGATATGATTTAGATAAAATAATGGTAAAAATGACAAAAGTCCAACTAGTGGCACTCAAATGAGTTTAAAGGCTCATGATGCACATAATTAATATGGCAGTCTTTCTACTCAAGGAAAGAGGACATGGTCTCCAGTGTGAAAATGCTTTGATAAACCCTTAGAAAACAGAAGTAAACTAGAAAGGCTTCGAGAGCATAAACCTCCGCCAAGCTACATGATGTTTTTGAATTTGGAATTAAGTATTCTCCTTCGTGTTTACATGGAAATAGTAATTCCAAATTGAGGTTTACATGGAAAACATGTTTATTCGTCTTTATTCAATTCCACTTGAGGTCTTGGGGTTGGGAATGGTTCTGATTGGACAAGGGGTGGACATGATGTATTTACATCTACCGGAAGAAAAACAAACTCCAGTTCAGCATCTCCAGCGTCTCTGTCAGGGAAACCTTGTCCAACTGAGACGCTACAACTTTAAAAAAGTCTGCATACGTTCATCCACTCTTTTCATTATTTCCAAATCTTCTAAGACTCTTATTAAATAAATTGTCTCGTCTCGAGTCCAAGTTTGCTTCGGGCGGCCATCCTGCTCCCGTCAGCACAGGATATGTGCGTCATTGCGACAGGACAAGGGAACGAGTATGCGCAGAACAACCAGAACAAAGAAACTCGAGAATCTCAGGGTGTAGGGTTTACAACCTTGTGGCCATCAACATCATTGTATGGTAAACACCTCCAAAGGAGTAGGGTCAGTTTTGCTGGTGGTGTATACAAGTTGTCGAGAATGATGAATGGCGAAATGCCAACCCAGCATGTGCTCCCAATAAATGTGAACCCACGCTGTCTTGCACTGTTAACAAATGCTTGAAAAAAAACTTCAGTCCACTTCCTGAAATTGCTCACCATCAAAACCTAATCACTTTTTCCTTGTGACCAACATTTCCTGAAAATGCCATCAAAATCTGTTGAGAACTTCTTGAGTTAATAGTGAAAAAGTGGAAAACTACCCTGTCTCGCAATGGTAACATCCAATCCTTTAAAACATTCCTGGATTTGGATCACCACTGAAATGGAATCACTTCTTCCTTGAGTTCAACAAAACCTGTGGAGAAGTTATCAAGCCATTAGCAAAAAAAGCACTCAGAGCTTTGCAAACTTTGCAACTGTCTCAGAATTCTCTAGGCATCAACCTCGGATTATTTACATCCGTGATCATTGCACATGCAGAGCTCTGTGTGCCCCCTCCAATTTCTATAGGAGGCAGGAAAAAAATCCAACCTGCTAGACTTTCTGTCTGATCTGTCAGACATCATGACACACTACGCTCTGTCAAAAATGCGTCACTAGTGTTGACGCATGAAAATGGTCGATAAGTTATCCAGCCGATACCTCCCAGCTGGAGTCCCATGTCTCTTTTTCCTCAAAAGATTGGCCAGGGCCTCTGCAGACCAATTCTTCCAGCTTGGACCTTTGCAAGATGGATCTGCCTGATTGCAGTTATGAATCAGGAGGATCCAGCTGCACTGCTAGGCAGGAAAAAGGGGAAGACTTGTATTTGTTCAGGAGGACAGTTAAAAGTCACAAATCTTGTTTGGTTTTGAGAATTCATTGTCATAAATATTAACTTCAAGGAGTATGGCCAAAAGAAATGAAGGTGAAAATGAAAATTCTGCAACATTGACAACAGCATTAATGGATTTCTGTTGAATCCATCAAGAGGACCTTGACATAACTCAATTAAAAGAAAGAGACATCTTCTATTGTCAACACACTTGTTCTAGTCTGTCTGAAACATGTCAAAAACAGAAGTTAATTTCACCTTCCTGTCACAGAAAAAAGCAGAAATCCATCAGGGTATCAGGGTGGAAAAGAGAACGTCCTCCTGTCATTTGTATAAAAGTTTGAGGCTTACGCTCCCGCCCGGATGCCTTTCTGATTCTGACACTTTTTTTCTTTGAGAGGCTGCAACTGAGATTGCTTTCAAAACGGCTGCTATTCTCCCTGAAAGTAATGACACAGAGAGACATAAACATTGAGTGTTTTCTATTCATGGTCTAACCTGCCTGTAGAGCTGGAGAGCTTTTATTTGGCCTTGGCGGCAAACATCACAAAAGATAAGAAACGCTTCAATGTGAGAACGTCTGGTCAGCTCAGTTCAGCTGCTGATTGAACATAAACTCAAAAATTCACTTTCTGTCAATCGTCTGCTTTATATTTTCTTTGGCTGGAAATCCGAAGTGATTTTGGTTTATTTGACTTTTGTCCAGTGCTTTTTTTTTGGCCTTGGAGGTTCTGTCTTGAAAAAAACAAGCCTAATGTTCTGTTTTCAAAAGAGGAAATCCACAGTTTTAGTCTGAGATTGGAGAGTTTTATCCATTAGTCCATCTTTCTGTATTCAGGTCCATCCATCATCCATCCGTTCATCCCCAGTATCCATGATTACGCAAAGCTGCTGTCTTTAGGTCCATAAATGTATGGGCATCGCCTCCTAGTGGCTAATGACTGTGACATCATACCATTGGTTCGTTGGTATTTTAAGCTCATTGGCTGGGGCTGGCATACAAAGCAGAGCAAAGACTATAAAATGAATGCAGAGGATTTGACAACACGGCTTATATACAGTGTATATGTATTCATATATATGGAAAGAGTGCTGAGCAAATTTATAGACCACCACTTAATGCAAGGCTGTCCAAACATTTTTAATCGAGGGCCAAACACAGAGAAATACATGGATGACGGGGCTGCTTACACCTCACTTTTGGTGTCAAAGTTAAGGTGTTGGAATTTTGGGGTGGCCAATTTGTTTTCAAGGGCCCCTGGTTGGCCCTAGCTCCCATCGGATTCACCCCTGATCAGGATAAGAACAATCTTAAGTTGGACACAAAATAAGAAAAAAACTGCAAGAAGCTGACAAACTTTGATAGATTGTTGGTGCTTGAAGTGAAATAGTTTAATGTGCTTTATCAGTGGACCTTGAGTTGGAACAAATAGTGCAGTAAATAAGTACAATTAGTGTTATTTGCTGTTGTTGCTTTTCAATTGTTTGGGGGCCAATTTCAAATGGACAGTGAGCCGCATTTGGCCCCTGGGCCATAGTTTGGACACCCCTAATGGAAGGTTTAAGTCACAGCTGCCCTAAATCAACAGCACTGGCATGTTTCTGTAATGGTTAACGCACCAGTACGCAGAAGCTCTTTCACTGAAATGACATTTTTAATGCTGACATATAAATGCTATTATCCATGAATTTTCAAATTTGCTGTTATACAAAAAAATAATAATAAAAAAAACAGAAAAAAATAGGGAAACACGATATTTTTTAAATAGGATGTCAAATAATAGTTATTTAAATGCATTCGCAAAAATAAAAATTAGTTTTTGTGGTTGAAAGTTAATTTCTAACTTCTAAGAGAAGCCCGGTGAGCGGCTCAAATTTGGGAATAAAATGATGAATTCAGTTTAAACTTCATCATTCCTGTTCAAAATGTTTTTCCAGTAACAGAAACATTTTCAGATTTAAACAAGTTTTTGAAAGGTTTCTAAAATATTTATGTTTCTCATTTTTATGACAGGTGGTTTAATAAATTTATTATGCACTGTGTATATGCTAACCATACTTTTTTCTTGCAAAGAAAGAAAAAAAGAGGGTAGAAGCTGCGGTAGCTGCATGTCTAAAGGCATGCTCTTCCAAACCTGATCAAGCTCATCGCAAACCAGGTGCCAGGGACCAGTACACAGGCAACATGGAGGGGTCAGCTTGGAGGAACATGGACCTGGTACATGTGCCTGGATGATGGCTATCAGGAGGCTGGGGCAATATAAAAACCTGGTTGATGTGCCGAAATGCAGAACCGGCATATGCCCCCATACTTGACCCTGATTCATATAATAAGTCAAAATTTAAGAACAAATTACTTTGGAGTATTCAAAGTCATTAGACAGTCTACAAAGACACTTGCATCGACAGAAACAGCCTGTAACCTGGCTAGCAGTATCTAAGGCAGAATCTATTTGTCCTGAAATTGTCTGAAAATTGAGGTTGGATGTAAAAGTGAGTGAAAAGAACAATCACTTAGAGTCTTAAACTACTCTAAGTTGAGGTATATTTAAGTTTTACCACAGTCACAGACCATTTTTTCTGTGGATGGCACAGCAGAGTCATGTCAGTGTATTAGAACGTTCCATATTTTAACACATCTTAAAATAAAGAGACAGAAAGCATGTGATGGACAGACTCACAAAAGTTGCACAATACCAAAGAATATCAATCTAAAACTGTTAACCTTTGCCTTTGTGATGACACTTCTTCTGACAAACCCGTAACTTCACGCTTGAAATAAAAGATTTACTTTGAAATGCAACCGACTTCTGGATCTGTCAAAATTAACATTGCATGTAGAATATTTATTTTATTCATGTGAACAGACACTTCAGACCCTTTAAATCTGTTCGTGTGAGTATATGAAGCTCTGATGTAAGATAAACGTAACAGGGTACACGTTAAGGTTGACTGCGGTGAAATACCACCAAGGCGTGAATTTCATGTTATTGGCCGTCTGTTGCATAATGAGATATCAAATGTTCATGATTGTTTGAAATGTAGGAAATTATTTGCATTCCTTCATCACTGACATTTGATGCACTTAACCTTATTTTCCCCGGCCCTAATTTAATTCCCCTTTACCTGAGGAAACACCCTGGTGGATACTCATATCCAGACGCCTCTTCCTGCATCTCGATAAAGTCAAAATCGACCATTTCCGCTCTCAATCTGCAGGAGCATGATTTGAAAGCAACTCAGCATTACTGTCCAAACATACATTTAGCCTTAAAAGTGGGCTCCATCTGTTTCCCCATTATCATTAGGTATTTGCATTAACAGTGCAAGATCAGTCATATTTCTGACAATGATCCCCCTTCATCAATGTTGGAAATGCCTTTTCGAGTCTTTCTAGCCATCATTTGCATTTTGTTCACTAAATTAATTATGGAATCACTGTTTCCACAAGTGTTTGTGTAGAAAGAGCATTCTCCGCTGGGACACCTATAGACTTGGGTAGTATACCCCTCTCTTATTAGATTAGATTAGATTAGATTTGATTAGATTAGATTCGATAGAAGTTTATTTATCCCTTTGGAAGACTCCCTCAGGGAAATTAAGATTCCAGTAGCACCATTTATAGCGGATAAAAAGATATATTAAAAAAGACAGATATAAACAGAAATATAAATAGAAACTAGAAAAGCACTCGAAGAGCGCAGACCTCCGCCAAGCAGCTCAGTTACGGCACTGGCTTTTCCACAAAATGTAGTAACATAGCCTTGAAAAAAGTTTACATCAGTTTTCAAATAAACTACAATTCCCAAAATGACGTAAAGGGGGCAGAACCCTCACAGCAGCCAAGGAGAAATGAATGGGGTTTGCCATTAAAAACTTCAATGTTTTTTACGACGTCAATCTTGATTGGATCCAGATGAAATTGACCTTGATGATAGAGTTATATTATATATATCATCCTGTAAATTTTGAAGTGAATCCATCGAGTGATGTCAGAGATATTATTTTTAAAAATACGGCCCAATGTTAAGTTACGGGATTTTCAGAAAATTTTGGGAATTTTTTGCATCCAAATACGTGGATCACCACCAAAATGTAATGGCTTCTTCCTTGGACCAAACCACACCTCTGGTAAATATTTCATGTAAATCCATCCAGTAGTTTTTGTGTAATGTTGCTAACAGACAAACAAACAAACAAACAAACAGACAGTCAGACCCTGGCGAAAACATAACCTCCTTGGTGGAGGTAATAAATAGAAATTAAAATAGAAATATGGCTACTGGCTGGCTACTATGAGGTGGAGAAGGGGGTGGGGCGTTAAATATAATATTTATCCATGTTGCCATGTGAAAATTAGAAACAAAATCCATATCAAACATCCATCCATCATTATCCATGCAGCTTTTCTCTTTCGGGTTCACAGGGGGAGCCAATCCCAGCTTACATTGGGCAACCCATAACCAGAGAACCACTCTGGCCACTCTTCTCTGACCTCTGGCATCAACAAGGCATGTTCTTTACCTCAAGAACTGCCCCTACTGGATATTTTCACTTTGTTTGGACCACAAACCCTTGAGATGGTTGTTCATGAAAATCCAAGTAGATCAGCACTTCCTGAAATATTCTGACCAGCATTGTTAATTTTTTTCCCCTGACGAAAACTAGACTATAACTAAAAAAACAAGTGTACACTGACAAAAACTAAAACTAAATTAACTGACATTTTTTGTCAACAAATAAAAACTAGACTAAAATGTCTGACAGAGACTAAATCCAATCAGACTTAATTTCATCATGAAGAAAGTAGAGACAAGTTCAGAATCACGGCTACTTTGGTTGTGTGGAAAGGTTGGATGAGTTAAGAGGGACATCCAATCACAACTGCTTTAGCTTCACGGTGGCGGGATCCAAGTGTAAAACATGACTTCAGAAATTCAAAGAAACATAAAAAATGCTTTACACTTTACACTTCATATTTTAGTCGACTAAATTTAAAATAGATTTCGTCGACTCAAATGTTGTGAAATGTCATCAACTAAAACTAGACTAAAATTAAAACAATTTAGATGACTAAACTATGACAAAAACTAAAAGATATTTTAGGCCAAAAGACTAAAACTAAATTAAAAAGTGCTGTTGAAATTAATACTGCTAACTAGCCCATGTGGCACCAACAACCATGCCACATTCAAAGTCACTTAAATCACCTTTCTTTCTCATTCTGATGCTCGGTTTGAACATTAGCAGGTCCTCTCGGCTATGTCTACATGCCTAAATAATTTGAGTTGCAGCTATGTGATTAGCTGATTAGGTATTCGTACTAACAAACAGATGAACAGGTGCACACTATTCAGTGATCAGTGAGTGTATGCTGGATTGCAGTAAAATTAAAATGAGGTTTGAAGATATGGTCAATTCAACTCCAAACCAAGGTCATTTTTTTAACACACCTAACAAAGTTTTGGTGCCCTAACCTCACTAAAATTCTGTTTTATCCAGCTAGTTTCTGTAGTGCAGACACGTAACGTTAGCACATAAAGTATCAGCATGTAATGCAGGGTTAAAAGGTCAACTTGATTTCACATTTTCCTTTGGATCACGTTGTTTTAGTCAGAGCGACCTCAGAGCTTTTACTTTTATCTTTTTGAAAACTTTGAGTCTGAATCTCTCTGACTTTTTTTCCTCTATGTGTGTGCGTGTAGGTGTGTGTGTGTGACGACCGCGGCTGGTTCATCTGTCACAGTTACTCCAGCTGGACACTTCACATTTGGAGGTCAGCGAGAGGTAAAGGCTTTACACTCCCGTTGATTCCCGGTGACACTCGGTGTCGTGCTCCGCGTCCCTCCGACAGAGGCTAAAGCAATTTATTTCAGCTACCACCTCTCTCTTTGTCCAAACTGTTGTTCTGAAATACCAATTTATTCGTTCTTTCCAATCTGCTGTCACCGCGTGATTATTAAGGGTTGACGTGACACGCTCACCTTCCATTATCAGATATTGGAGAGATTTTGTGCATTTTAGACGGGTTAAAAGTTGACAGATCAAATGATAGCGTTTAGCAGCGTGACCCGTCAGACTTCACAACCTCTCAGCCTGTTATTAAGCTTCCACGGGCACTGCTGGGGAAGCTGCAGTGTTTTTTATGGAGTGTTTTCGGCTTTAGTCAAGCCTCACTTACTAACCACATCAACATCATTTGTCATTTCTCTTTCTTTTAATAACTCGCTCAATATAAGGGAATTAAACGAGCTTCATTTCTCAGCCTCTTTCCTTCACAAAGTTTGCAGAGAAATTATAGGACTGTATGGTTGACAAGACAAAGCAGGACAAATAAATCAATAGAAAGCAAATGAAAGCAAATTGAATCTATTAAAGCAAAATTACTGTGAGAAAAAAGAAGGCAGCCAAACGCGACGTAACCCGGAGAGTCGCGGCCGCAGACAATTAATGACAGAGGGAGCAAAAAGGTGCTGGCTCATTAAGCCTGGCCAGGCAGACAAGGCCACCAGCCAGACCAGCACAAACCAGTCTGCTGGAGCCCTGAAGGCACCGTGGGGACGAGGCCTTCTACCTGCAGCCGGCGGAGGCTAAACACAAGGGATGTTTTGAATAATACCAGCCGGGGCGACAGAAAAAAAAAGGAAAATTAGAAAAGATGAGCTCCCCTGTAGCCTCCTCCGCCCTGTACCTGAGGAATGCCAAGCAGCAGGGGCGCCACGGAGGACCTTCAGATCAGCGTGAGCCGGTGAAGGGGGGCTCTCCCGGGCAGCCATGAGTAATTAGCACTAATTAGTGGCAGTGATTAACCGCGCAGGGGAACGTGGGGGCCGGAAGGGAGCAGATTGATAGAGCTGGCCCTCCTAACCCATAGAGGCTCCACTGCATCTTAAGCAGGGAGGGGCGGCGGGCTGTGGCTGCCGGCCAGATGCTACGGCGGCCATAAATAAAAGGAGGAACATGCATGGAGCCATCCGGAAGGCCATTTTAACAACACAGAGGTGAAGTGTGACTGCTGAAGCAAAAGTCCCACATCAAAGGTTGTCGATGTAGTACACCCAAAGGCAGGGTTATTCAAATGATGGTCCTTGGGTTGAATTAGGCCTGTTAGTCATTTCTTGAGGGGTCTTTTGAGTGAAGCTGAGCCACAGCAGTGAGTCATTTACTGGAAAATGTGTCCTTCTTATGCAAACATTGACCAATAAGCTGAATATAATTGTTTTTGCTGTTTGTGCGAATAGCAAATGGAAGTTAAAGGGACAGTTTGGCACTTTTGAAGTAGAGTTGCATGATTTTTATTCAGTGATTTAGATCAGTGCTGCCCCTGTAAGAAACAAACTGCTTCAAATATCATTACGGCAAAATATCGTCACACACTCCTTGGGGATATGTGTATCGATATAGATTCTACAGAATCGATACGGCCTCAATGTTTAGACAGTTGTTGTCAATACTCTTTGGGTAATGTTAACAATGGCACAGTTCAAAGTAGAAGCCAAGTTACATGATGAAGCACATGATCAAAATTTAAACTTAGGTCTACCATCTTTGAGGACCTGAATTTAAGTTTCTTAAGTTGTAGAATCATTTAACACTCGACCAAACTCTGTCTCTTTCCCCGAACAAAAAAGGGACAAAATGCTCCAAAAAATAATCGAAAAAAAAACAAAACAAAAACAAATAAAAAAAACAACAACAACAAAAAAAGTAATAAAAGTTGCTGGTGTGATTGCTCACTGTTCTGAAAAAACTGACCATGCTTTACTTTTGTGCTAGCAACCCTTTCATTGTGGTACTACATCAATCCAGGTTGTAGGACATGGACTATGCAGTAGTCCAAAGTCATACTAAAATAAAGGGGGCTTGCTTGTGGAGAAGTAGAGCCATGAAAACGTATTTAGCACAATTAACAGTCATCCCAACATCCATTTTTTAGTAAATTTTCAGCTAATATTCACACAGTTACTCAGAGTTCTTGGCCCCACCTGTAGCAGTGTAATTCTGTGCTAGTTTTTTTTTCCAAACAGAGGCAGAGCCTTTAAAAAATCCATGTGGCTAATGTATTTACAATGAAAATGTACCTCATATAAGCCAATGTCATGAATACTTAACTGTTGCTTCAGGCTATGACCAGTTGACAAGTTAAGAAAAAATGAGTTTTGATAAGCCTGTGAAAATCAACAAAATTTATGCTGGCGCAACAACATGTTAACTAGGGAGCAGGAGAACAAGACATCTTTGACCTCTCAGTTCACAGAGAAGTGCACTATTCTTCTTGCTCCTTAGGGCCCATTTACATGGCAATGTAAACAGCCGAAAATGAAAAGTTTTCCTTGCGTTTGCGCCTTAAGTTTACACAAGAATAGCGCCCGAAGTGCCTGAATCCGCTAACTTTTGAAACCGGGGTCCACAGTGAAAAGTTTTGAAAATGTTTTTATTTTTGTCTCTGTGTAAACAGGGATTGCCATTGTCAGGGAAAACGGTGACGCGTGGCGCAGTTCTCTTTCAAGTTAAGGTTGCACAGGCACCTAGGAACAACAACAACAGCATCTATGGCCAACTACCGCCCAACATGTGTGCTGCTATCTGTGCTAGGTTTGTTGTCTCACCTCCAACAAAATGTGGATTTGCTGCGTCAATACTCTGACCAGTGGAGACGCATTTGTTATATTCACCAAGGACACTAGAAACTTACATCGCCAACTACTGGCCTGGCATGCACGCTACCGCATTTTCAGTCATTCTTGCAGATCTGTGTGAATACATATTGTTATCACACCGTCTCTGTGTGCAAACGCTAAGGAAAAACCTTTCCGTTTCTGGTGACAACACTGTTGTGTAAATGGGCCCTTAAAATGCTCTGTCTTTTACTTACTGGGGTTTATGATGTCATAGCTATACAGCCTCCACTTACCTGATGTTTTCTGCCCATCACAGGCAGACATCATGATTGTTTTGAAATGCCTGTTTACGGCAATGTGGATCTGCAACTTTGGCCTTGGTGAAGACACATAAGAAGTCAAAGAGGCTACTTCTGTTACGCTACGCTGTTTGTTTTCCTGACGCTCTGCAGTCACCATTTCCTGACGTTGCTTGCATCAAAGGTAGTAAGAGGAGTAAGATGACTCACTCTACAGAAAAATCTGGTCCTGAAAACAATTTTATGTCCACACATTGCACCCAAAACATGAAATGACTTACTTTAACGACTATTAAACAATAAAATCTGTTACTGACTATTCAAATCTTTAATTTTGTCAACTACGGCAACTAGGTGTGGCTTCCCTAGTTCTGCTTCATGTAGTTTGGCTTCCACTGCCATCATTTGAACTGCACCATTGTTAACTTTTATCTAAGGCATAGTTGTCAAGTCTCCCGTTTTGGCCGGGAAACTACCGTATTTTACCCCTCTTTCCTGCCATCCTCCCGTATTAGTATTCACCCGTAAATCTGCGGTATGATATTACAATAATAAAAAAAAACATTCCTATGCCTCTCCAAACTGAACTCTGTCACCATAGACATTATATACATATATATACTATTTGTCACAATTTATCCCAGGAAAAATAACAGGGGAAGACCCAAATGCAGATAAACAAAAACAGGCTTTATTCAAAACTAAAAGGGATCAAAAAACTCCAAAAAACAACAAATCCTTTATGAAAATTCAAACACAAAAACAGTCCATAACTAAAAAACTCAAAAGTACAAAACAAGAGTACCAACAGAAACTACCTTCAAAACTCAGGAGATCATGGGAGAAAACTGGAGAACACTGGAGACAGAGAGACACAGAAGACATGAAGCCACGGCAGAAGAAACGGGAATGAGCCCACAAAGACAAGGGGAAAATACCAGGATTAAATACATGAGGTGATTGGGGTAAACGAGAAGCAGCTGGGGAAGAACAATCAGGGATCAGGTGTGACAGGACGAGACAGGAAGCAAAACCTATGGCATTAAGGGGAGACAGAAGGACTTTCAAAGTAAAACAGAAACACCAGGACAAGACTAGAAACATGAACAAAACGGGTAACTTGACAAGGACCAAGAGAAGAAGTCAAGAGACACAGGACAAGAGATCAAAACTGGAAATAAGGAGTAGATAATACAAAATAAAACAGGACAAGGAGTGAATAACCAGAACACAAGGAAATAAACAGAACTGGCAAAATCATGACACTATTATATCTGTCTGTCACTAGCCTCGCTGGAATGGGGCGGTAATGCAGCAAAATGATGGATGCCAACCGCCGTAAAACCAAAGAAGAACAAAAAGCCTTGTGATAACTGCCACCTGCAGTAGCCTGGGTGGCAGTTGTTGCAAGGTCAGTGCCAACAGCAGGAACAAACCAAGAAAAACAAAGTGGTTATTTTGGATTTCTTGTACACCTGTCTTAAAATGTAAGGGATACTGGAGCTTGGTTGGGGTGGTGGGACGGCTCGCAGCAGGTGCTGGAAAATTTTCCTTATTTTCAAATCTAAAACTTGACAGGTATGACCTAAGGTCAGTGGTGGAGTCTGGTTTATTCTGGTGGGCATACAGTGCATACTCGCATATCACGTAGACTACACCCCTGCCTAAGGTGTATAACAACTGCTGTCAAGGCATACTGATACTGTATAATCCATATCAACACACTTATAGGCAGAGTGTGTGACAATATTTTACCATATTGATTATTTAAGCTGATGCATAATTCGGACCTGTTTCTGCTTTTACATCTCACAGGTTTGTAATCAAGTCCGTGGGCGACTTTATATGTATGAGTAAAAAGATTCTTCCCTTTAATTGATAACACCGGTATTAATATTGATTTTAAATTATGCAAAATAAAAAGAAACTCAGTGATGCCCCATGTTATGCCATAGCTAGTTGGCTGTTGTTAATGGAAAAGTATAATCAAATGTAGGAACTGGACACCAGAGCTCACTGTAGAGTTTTATAAAACAAATTTCTGAAAATTAATTTCCTAATCAAAATGATTAAATTGGGTTTCTAACCTGCACATTTCTTAAATTTGTCTGGTTTTCATTTCAAACTTAATTCAACCTCTTTCTCCCCCCGTTCTATTGTAGCATCACTTTTTTAAGAGAAGGTAATAAAACTAAGCTGTCCTCCTGCCTGAGATGTAATCAATATTCAAACGAGCTGGCTGATTCCTGCTAACTGAATACCATATGCCGGCACCTGATGTTATAGTGATGGTAATAGCACTGTCAAGTTTGACAATGTGGAGAAAGCAATACTGTCATTCCCCATATTCACTTTTGAAAATCTCATTTTGCTTTCATCTCTTCACTAACACAGAGCTGTCAACACGTAATTCAATGAGTGTCACGTCTGTGCTTGAACATTTTCTTCGTCTGTTTGGCCAACAGAGCTCCAAAACCGCCAGCGCGCTTTACCACTGCTGTGTTTAAATCACATTAAGGCCACTTCGGCTCAGGTTGTGTTTAATTAAAATGCAAAATGTGTTCCTTTTTTTTGGGTGTAAAGCTGTGATTTTTGTGCTGTAGGTATTGGTTTGTGGAGCACATAAGATCTCAATGTGATGTGATGTTGTTTACAGTAAAGCCGCGACACAATGGCTTCCTTTATTCCACGTTTCAGATGAAATGGGCTGTCAGAGTGAAGGAAATTGAAACCAGTCATTGTGAGAAGACTATCTACAAAACATAAACACATATACATACAATATATACTCTGCCTTATAGAGCATGCATTACCTGTATGTCGGACTCTGATGTGTCTTCATCCTTCGAGGAACAGCGGTGTACTGTTGTCCAAAAACGGATTAAAAACACATCAGTGAGCCAAAACATTGAACACAGAGGCATGTTCCTTTATAACCATGAAGACAAGCTCCTTTGGTTATTTAACCCTTACAGCTCCAGGAAAACGCCGCCACCCCAAACAGTCATGCTCACATTGTCTACTTACACAAACCACAATCCCAATGTAGTTGGGACATTGTGTTCATTAAAACATAACATAATGATTTACAAATCCTTTTCAACCTTCAGTATTTTCAAGTAAAGACATTACAAAGACAAGATATCTAATGGTTAAACAGATAAACTTTATTGTTTATATTGCAAATATTCACCAATTTTGAATATGATGCTGCAAAGCATTTCAAAAAACACCACTGTGTTACATACAGTTTTGCAAAAGGGTGGAAAATTACAGACA
Organism: Cetoscarus ocellatus; assembly: GCA_037902135.1. Classification (NCBI taxonomy): domain Eukaryota; kingdom Metazoa; phylum Chordata; class Actinopteri; order Labriformes; family Labridae; genus Cetoscarus; species Cetoscarus ocellatus. The sequence continues at coordinate 766,742 of JBAMNC010001161.1, forward strand.
CATTTCCAGACACTTTCCACTGGAACATAAGCTTTGGAATTTTGGAAATAACCTAAATTGGAAACTGTCCATGAGAATTTATGAAATTAGCAGAACATTTGTGGTAATTTAAACAAACTGTGTAATATCTCAGATGTGATTGTGAGTAGAATTTTATCAAGTTATTATTTATTTAAGTCAACTTATTTAACAGTCAGTTTCATATTCACTTTGTCGTCCATGGGCTCAAATTGTGTGGCATCAACAGTCCAGGGTTCTAGAAATCATCAGTGCTCGTGATGGAGGAATGCGCAGTGCATGTAGGGGGCATGTGGTTGAGGAATAACAGAGATATTCTCAAGTATACTTGCAGAAAACCTGATTGTTTCAGTCAAGATTATGCTAAAATATATTTTCCCAACTATGTTTAAAATCCTACTTAGGAGCCAACCTTCAATTTTTTTTATTGCCATTAATTCCTGTAAATTCCCACGAAAGGTTCCAACTTTGAAAATTCCCAGAATTTTACAACCCTAGTTACATCCAATTCTAAGCTGATGGAGGACACAAACTGTTGAAGCTTTGTAGTACGAATTCTTTCCACTTCTTCTTTCAAACAGCGCAGGAGATGATTACGCACTATATTCAGAACAACAACTTGAATTTCCACTACAAATCTGCTTTAGTTGGCATTATTTCAGTACACGGCAGAGCCAACGTGTCCTCCCAAATTTCCTTGGCATAGGCTTTGCTGGTCCATGACAGGAAAGTGCTCCGACCTGCCCACCCTAATGGTTATTATGAGATCCCCCGCAATTATGGGGAAAACATCTAACCCTTACCACTTATTACCACCGCCATGGAGGTTATGTTTTCGCCAGGGTCTGTTTGTGTCTGTTAGCAAGATAACGCAAAAACTACTGGATGGATTTACATGAAAATTTTACCAGAGGTGTGGTTTGGTCCAAGGAAGAAGCCATTACGTTTTGGTACTGATCTGATCCAGATTGACGTCACAAAAAAACATTTAAGTTTATAACGGCATATCCTATTCATTTACTGCATTATGGGAATTATAGTTATTTGTAAACTGACGTCTAGTTTTCAAGCCTATGTCACTACATTTCCCAGCTTCCCTTGCAATGCCAGGGGAGGAGTTTTCCACGCTGCTCCGTCTGCTGTCTCACGGAACGCCGAACAGCCAATCGGCAGCGAAAGCTGTGCATGTGGAGTTCTGCTCACAGACACAGCTGGAGGGGGAAGAAATTCCCGATGGAGAAAGCCCGGCGCTGTTCCTGGAGCCTTGGTTTCTAAGATAAATTAAGGCAGCAGACTCTCCCGAAATTGTAATAAACATCCCAGTCCTCTACAACTCATAACTACTACTAAAATTCCTGTGAGCCCATTAATGTTGTAGAAACAAACGCGGCAGCTCTGCTCGCTAGCAGTCCTTTAAGCTGTGCCTGTTAGTCACTCCAAACAAAGCTGCTTATAATGTCAATACAAAAATAGTCCATCACAGCAGAAGTCTGTGTGTGTGTGAGTGTAAAAATCTAACCCCCAAACTCCACATAGAGCAAACGCACCACACACCATAAGCAGCAAATTGGTTCAGTCAACAAGTTACAAGACCCACTACTGACTAGGTCACGCTATTGGATGATACTGATATCAACAATAATCACGCTTCTTGCAGACTGATATTTTTCATTCCACAATGTGCGTATAAAATAAATATGGGACTATAATGTTGTGTGGAAATCACAATTTATGGGTGGAACTGAGCTGCTTGGCGGAGGTCTGTGCTCTCAGAGTGCTTTTCTAGTTTTTTATAGAATTTAAAAAATAAAATTGGCTAAGCATGGAAAATGCCACTTTGCACAGAAATTTAGAACAAAGAAAAAAAAAAAAAATGTTTAGGCTGGAAGTTGGCTGGTAACTGGATGAAACTCGGCTGGAATTTGGCTGGGAGTGGAAAACTGAAGCGGCTGCATCTGTACAGTCTGCAGGTTTAACAAGAGGAAACAATCATTACCAGACTGGATATAGGGTGATTATTGCAGCCAATATGACTGTTGTTTAGTTGCAGTGCCTCCCTGTTGTAATGAACATTTATACTTGTACGGATCAGATTCACAGGACTGGATAAAGTATATTTAACATATGATCTTTAATCCTTTTTTTGTGCTAAACGGGCTCCCAGCAGCCTCGGCAGTGACATTTTGTCGGCATTCCCACAGAATCTGGCTGTATCTTTAGCTGTATTAGCAATTAATGATCATGTCTTGGCAAATCAGACCTGGAGTAACTGGGGTTTTTTGTCCTGCAAGCTTGAAACTAAGCTATCTCGCCATTGTTGCAGAAATATCTATGACAGCATCACAAAAATGCAATCTGTATTCTGAATTCTATGACAACTTAGCTGATGAAAGTACGATAAAAAGCTGAAGAAAGGAGGTAAATGAACCAGGGTGAGATTGTTTTGTCAGCAGCTGTTTCCAGCGACAACTGAAAGACAGGACAAGTGTAACACAGAGAGAAAATAAAGCTACGTCTCTCCTTAGTGAAGAACAAAAAAACATTTTCAGGCAGCATTTTCTTTCCTCAGACAGGATTTGAGTCACATTTGTAATCTTCTTCCTTGTTAAAAAGGCAAACACTTTTATCTTCCTTCTTTCTTTCGCTGAGATCCAAAGATTCAATCGGATCATTTACATACAAAGGGATGATCCCTCTTCTTCCTTGTAAACAGGATGGGAATTATCCGCTGTAGTGCTACTTGTGCTGTTGGCATGTTTTCACCACAAGACGCGTGAACAACACTTCACTTGTTTCCAAGCGGGCCGACACTACAGTCATTTTCATCAGCACTCTTGTTCAGGTAATGTTCCTTCAAGCTGCCTGATTTCAGGGCTTATCTTGTTAAGAGCCCCCCTTCCTCCGCCTCGCCGCAGGTCTGCACGGCTGTCACAATCAACGGTCCCGCACATTTCAGGGGCTGTTACTGGCGCCGGTAGAATGACACTAATTAAAGCCATTGATGTTAAAAATCAGGCGCCGCGCGTCCCGCTTGTTTTGTCACAAAAGCTCAGATAGCACCTCAACCTGGCCCGCATCGTGTCATTATCATGTCATTTGTTTTCAAGCCATGTGGAGGAACTAGCATGTGTGTGTCACTTCATTAAAAATAAAACACACCTCAGGATGGCAGGGAGCTCTGCTTGAGCTATTTACATTTTAATTCGAGTCGGGGCCTTCATTCGCTTATGTGACGTGGAATGCTATAGCTCAGTGAGTCAAACTTTAATCTAGCTTTTATTACAATGGAGCCAAATGGAAATAGCAGAGCTTATTTATAAAATGCCTCTCCTGCCTCTCTGCTGGCTGTGGTGACATAATTCATGCTCCATTCATTATTTGAAGTAAAGATAAGTCAGATATCTGACAGACCTAAATGTAATTGTTTTTTTAATCTTGTATTATTACTTATTTTAAATGTGTCCGAGCAGGAACGACTGATACCCATATTTCTTTTTGACAGAAGCAGCCATACTGTTAAAAACAACACAGAATGAATGAACTGGATTATTAACAGTGATACTTCTACACTGCCTGGCCAAAAAAAAAGTCGCCACCTGGATCTAACCAAGCAAATAGGTACGAGCCTCCTATTGGATAATTACTGCATGGGCGATTGTCTTTCAGCTGGCAACAAGTTATTAAACCCCAGCTGATGCAATGAGTAACTTCTCATTTCTTAAACAACCATGTGGAAAGACATATCCTGTGTTCATGGAAAAGATGTTTGTCTGTTCAAGAAGGGTCAAATTATTGGCATGCATCAAGAAGAGAAAACATCTAAGGAGATTACAGAAACTACTAAAATTGGATTGAGAAGTGTCCTGGAGGAAGGTCATGTGGTCTAATGAGTCCAGATTTACCCTGTTCCAGAGTGATGGGCACATCAGGGTAAGAAGAGAGGCAGGTGAAGTGATGCACCCATCATGCCTTGTGCCTACTGTCCAAGCCTGTGGGGGCAGTGCTATGATCTGGGGTTGCTGCAGTTGGTCAGGTCTAGGTTCAGCAACATTATGGCCCAAAGAATGAGGTCAGCTGACTACCTGAATGTACTGAATGACCAGGTTATTCCGTCAATGGATTTTTTTTTCCCTATTCCAAGATGACAATGCCAGGATTCATCGGGCTAAAATTGTGAAAGAGTGGTTCAGGGAGCATGAGACATTTTCACACATGGATTGGCCACCACAGAGTCCAGGCCTTAACCTCATAGAGAATCTTTGGGATGTGCTGGAGAAGGCTTTGCATAGTGGTCAGACTCTCCCATCATCAATACAAGCTCTTGATGAAAAAATTAATGCAACACTGGATGGAAATAAATTTTGTAACATTGCAGAAGCTTACTGAAACAATGCCACAACGAATGTCCACTGTAATAAAAGCTAAAGTTGGTCCAACAAAATATTGGTGTGTGACCTGTTTTCGTGGTGGCGACTTTTTTTTTGGCCAGGCAGTGTATATGAATTGCCGCCTTAACCTTGCACAGCAGCTGGATCAGCCTGATTAAATGTTTGTAACCATGTAAATCCATCACGCCAAGCTCCAATAAACAAGATTGTGAGTGTCCTGAAGCGGCACTGTCCAATCAGAGTCCTTTAGAGCGTTGGTTCTGAACTGGTTTGGCTTCTGGACCCACCATCACCCCTTAATGACAAGCTGTGACCCAAATTGAGGAAAATTCTCAAATTCTCAAATTTATTCAACAGTTTGAGCCTGGGATAGAACAGAGTATCACAGTATGCCGACACACACGAAAAGAAGCTAATAATAAATCAAAAAGACCTGCATGTGGCGCTGCTGCATTTTAATCAAAACCAAAAAGTGCATGTCAGGAATACAAGGTTTTAAGACTATAAATGTAACTGTAGCTGTGATTTCCCTGCATCGGTGGATACATACTGAACAGCTCTGTATTAATAATATTCAACCAGCAGCACTAAATAAGCAAATAAGCCTTTTTAAAACACTCAACAGAGCTTTCACGCACAAACATGAAATGAAAAAGTCCAGCTGCTGAGAATTGGTTTTAAAAGTCCTTAAAATATGTTGCTTTACCTGAAAATCCACTCCCTGAATATATAAAAAACACTTTTCTATTAAAACATGTTAATTAGCATTACAGGGTATAATCACAATCTATTGTTAAGGACTGTAAAAAGACGACACTCCACTGCATCATAAATCTCCTTCAAAATAAAATCACAGGATTTTTTTCCTAACATTTAATTTTGTCTCAGGCAAAGGCTCACAACCCACTATAAAAGGGGTCGTGACCCAAATAAGTGCTTCAGAGCAGGAAGAGGAACGAGCAAGATGACAGCAGGAAGTGACTACAGGTATTAGCATAGATGCTAACAGCTTCAGTAGCAGTTTTATCAGATTTTGACTGCTTTTCTTTACCAAATGATAAACAAATATCAGCACTGCAAACTTCTCTATAGTAAGGATATTTTAGCTCCACTTCTGATGAGTTTAATTTACGAAGTGGCTCACGCTCTGTTGTGCAGTATCTTTAGCCTACGATATTAGCTTATTTCCCTGAAATGAATGTTGATTGACAGAACAATCGTCCAATACCCAGCTGGATGTGCTTCTGAAAGGTTCTGCCCTCCCCAAATACTTTCTATTGCTTCATTTTGGTGAGTTTGAGTGAATTGTAGCCTCAGTTTCCTGTTCTTAGCTTACAGCAGATGCACCTGGCGTGGTCTTGTTGTGCATTCTGAAATGGTCTGGTGGAGGAGAGAAAGCAGGCAATGACATGCAGGGAAGGGGTCATGGGCTGGACCCCTACACCAACTGTCAGCCTCTGGGCTAAGCTATTGGTGCCCCTATAGTGTTTTTTTTAACATAAACTATACTCGGTAAGTCTGTGGTAAGTTTGGACCCAATATTGTATCATGGAGTCCACAATTTCTGGTGGCGGACCTCCATTTTAGGGAAGGAAAGTATCTTCCTTTTTATCTCTAACCAGCAAAATAACAAGTTTCCTCCCAGCTTAACATCATTATAATGATTTAAAAGCATAAAAAAAGATGCAAAGCAAACTAAGTTTAAAATAAATGAGATCAAATGAGCTTAATGTTCCTCAAAAATGAATCACTCTTCAAATACAAATTGAAATTAAAGGGCGAGTACTTCATCATTTAAACAAGCTATGAACAGCAATTAGAGAAAACTTCAACTTACCATAACTTACATTAAAGACGTTCAGGAGCAAAGGAAGACTCAATCTTTGCAATGTGGTAAAAAAAATATATTAAAGATAGAAAAGACAAATGACAAAGACGACTTATTATTCGTGGAGCTCTTTGTTAAACATTTGTGTCGGATCTTTGCTCTAAATAGTCATCTCACTTGTCAGTCGTGTCAGCTTCGAGTAGAGCTGTCAGCTTCGAGTAGAGTGATGTTTAAGGAGTGAATCTATGGGTACATTTCCCCTCTTCGGTCACTTAAAACTGAGAACACAGCAGCACCTCTGATGTGCATGATGCCCAGGCTTGTCACATATGGTGAAGCCTGCAGCTCTAACAAACATGAGCCCGCTCAGCCAATGAAAGAACAGCAGAACATGAAGCCTCGGCTGTCATCTCCCTGAGAAATCAGCATACTGAGCGTTTCCAGAGTTATGTTCATCACTCCAGGAACAGGAAGGGCAGAGGAGGACTCAAAGACAGTCTGTGTGATTCCACTTCACCAACCATGCACGTCAACTTCCTAGTATCGTTTTTGAAGTCTTATGTTCGAACCGTCATGTAGTTTGTGTCAGACTGCCCGTTTCTCGTACTTTTTTGGCAACTGAATCTCTCTGTCAGTGTTGTTATTCCCCTGAAGGCTCAAGTGATGCACACAGTGTGTTTTTGGTGGAAGGTGAAAGTACAAACATGGGTCAAGAAGAAGGGCTGAGGTGGTTTTATATGGAGGTAAATCCAGGCCAAAAGTGCTGTAATCTGAAAATAAAAAAAGATTGAAAGACAATTTTAAACTACAATTTTAATGTTTGAAAGTTAGAAACAGTAAAAATAAGATCTGGAGATTACAAAAAAAGAAATCTGAAACAAAAAGATGAGATTTGAACCTGAAAATAATCCTGCAACCAGAAAAAATGACACATCGCATGCTAAAACATATTTCAGTGTAAAAAATGAAAATAAAATATTTTAATAAAATAACTACAGAGCTGATAAAAAGTATATTTAAACTGAAGAAAAAAATCTTACAATCACTTAAATTCAATTTAATGTTTTCTTTAAAAAAAAAAACAGGAACATTTTTTTTTTTTTTTAGTCTTTTTTTTACTTTCATATTACAACACTTTTGGCCTAGATTTAGCTCCATAGGTGTGTAAGTTTGGTTTGACCTTTTCCCTCAAGGACAAAGTGAGTTCTTGCTCAGGTCCAACCACAGACAAATATCCAATAATGCTTCCCCACGGCAACATCCCCAACTAGTGGCCATATTAAATAACATTCGACAGGCGTTGTTCCTCTTTAAAAAGAGCAGTTTGAAGCGAATAAAAATCAAATGAGAAGTGGAATAATGTTGAAACTTTAACCCCTAAACCTAGACAAGTCTGCCAAATTTTAGGTGTGAAAGTGACCTTAATCTCAATGTTATTGTTCCTTAGTTAGACAGCCCTTGGGTCAACGTTTGTGCCTGAGAAATGAACTGAACTTGACTTTGGCTCCAAAACTGTTGGACAAATTTTGGGCAAATAAAAATTCATTCATATAAAGCAGAGCTACTCTTTTTGGGATTAATATGGTCTACTTTCTGGATGTTGTACCTTTCACTACAACCAAAGACATTGGCTTTTAAGCTTTTAAGTGTATTTATTGGATTTTCTCTATTTTTTTCTCACAACAACAACAACAACAATAAACAGCTCGGACAAACACTGATCTGCACAGTCATTGTGGACAGAACATACAAATGTGAAAACAGAAACAAAGCAATGGTACAATTCATAGTTTTTCCTTCTCTTATCCTACGAGGTCGTCATCCATGGTTAATCAAACAATGCGTTCAAAGCCACAGTAGTATTTGAGAAAAGGGGGTATGGAGTCCATATTTGCATAAATCATCCCTTTGTAGAGTGAAGCAAACAAGTCAGGTATTCAAGAGGAATATGACACTGGATTTTTTAATGGGCTAAAGATAAATATGGTTATTTTCTGATTAATCATGCCATTTTCTAACATTATTACATCCACCAAGTCAACAGCATTTTGCTATTTTGTCCCACTTTGTCGTGAATAACAGATCTGCAGTCCTGCTCTTGTACTGACATTGTAAACAATGGAGCTGCCAAGATTAGTACTACATTATCTGCAACAAATTGCTCCTGGCAGGAAACTGAGCCCATTATCTGATCAGATTTGACCACACGTTCCTCACTCCATCCAGCCGACGAAGACGGCACAAGTGGGTAATGTGCCGACCCCCGCTGACCCCGGACCGAGGGGGAATAGCTCTCCCAGCACTCAGCGACTCCTCTTTCCTCCCACTCTGGTAGTTCTTAAATCAGGTCCACGGTGGAGACTTCATGAATGAGCCTTAATGTGACAGAGAAATTGGGGATCACTTTCTCTGTCTGGCTCTGCCAACGGTCTGATGATATCGACGACTAGATGGCGTGAACGCGGGAGACTCCAAAGAGAGGATTAGAGCGGGGAGATAAGGCTATCCACTGTAATTAAGCCCTATCTCTGCACAGCCAGTGAAGAAAATAAATCACCCTTCAGAGCCTGCCACTGTTGAAATGCATGAACAATTATTCAATAATTAATCATCATACATGCAGGCTCCAAACACTAATAGGACAAATTTTAACTACAGCATTATAGCACTGTTAAATTAAATTAAGTCTGAATGCATTTAAGATCAATGTAATAGATCACCTATTTAACCTTTGTTAATCACTCTCATGTAATTGTATTAGCTCTCTTATCAAGCTTTTTATGACATGCCCTATGTTAATTTCCCATTTCAGCCATGTTTAATTGAGAATAGAGATATATAAGGTGTGGCAGCAGACATTTTCATGGAAACATTAAACAGGGCCCTGAAGGAAGGTGGTGGTGTTACTGAAGCAATCCAGATCTGGTGTTGTAGCAGGGTAAGAGAGGGTTAATGAGATTTAACTCCACATTCATTATGTTGAAGTCCTGAAGAGACAGGCTGCCGAACAACAGTGCCAACTCGACTCACTTGGCTTCTTCTTTTAGTGCAAGTATTTGGATAAAAAGTAAAGTCAGAAGCACTAAAAGCAACTTGGTAGAGCAGGTGAATATTCACTAACTAGGTAAGGTTAACCAGGTTTTGAAGAGTGTCCTGGCCAAGATAGGCAGCAGTACAGCTAAGCTACACTAACAATAAAAACATTCATGATATATAAAACACTAAAGTACAATGAGATAGGATACATGACAGTGCATTGACAAGCTGGGCTATGAAGTGAAACTAAATCATCAGTCAAAACATCTGCAGCCAGTCTCCAGCTCATCCAGTTTCAGCTTATTCAGAGCAAAGGAAGTACAAATAAAAGGCTTTTTTCCTGCTCAGTTTGGACTTCAGGAACAGACAACAAGAGCAGATTCTGGGAGCGAAGATTATAAGATCCTGAACTCCCTTGACTGATAAAGGTGAGAAGGTATGATGGAAGCAGACCTAAGTTAGCCGTGTAAATTAGAAGATGCCAGTATTTCAGAGATGGCCATCCCATACATGCATCCGAACAACGATGAATGCGGGATTTAAAGTTAGTGATAAACCTCAGAGCTCCGTGACAAAAAGTACCCAGAGCATGTAAGCTCTTAAAGAGGCATGTACAAAACATCCCCATAATCAAGCTATAAACGTGGCAGTAAGTCTCAAGGTCTTAAGGTGTGTTGACATGGGACAATTTCAATTTGCCTTCTACACTCTAGTAAAGATCACAGTATGTAGTAAATACTGCAAACTGCATACTACAGTAGCATGTACTGTAATTTCTCGATTTTAACACGAACTCGATTATAACATGCATCCCATATTTTCAAGATTGTTGCCTGGAAAAACACTGTACTTGAATACAACACGCACCCAAACTTTGCCCAAACCTTACTCTCTCAGACAACTCAAAATTATCTTCATTCAAAGTTTTAATCAATGAAATTTCAGTATTTTCACAACAAACAAACGATTCTCTCTCTCAAACGGATGCGGAAACACCTTTTGCTTCACGCATGTGCAATTACTCGATTTCTGCCCGAGAATGCCCAGTCGTAGTGTACCGACCAATCAGAGCGCAGCTATCAACATGCCGATGTCTATTTTGCGTCCCCTTGCTCACAAGATGGCAGAGCTCTGTGTTTGTCAGTGAGTGGTAACACTTGACAATTAAATGATGATTACACAAAGTTAAACTAATTACGACCCAAAATATTTGATTTGAACAGTTTAACAGTCAGTTTAATAAGAATTATGCAAGTTTGGCAGGAATGTTTCGTAGAGAAAGAGAATATTTCGGCTTTTTATATCAGATGTGTTGCAATTGTGATGCTGGTAAGACGAAATATTTTAAGAATTTTGCTTGTACTTGTGTATAACACGCACCTGAAAAGCTAGAGCTTATTTAAAAAGCAAAAAAGTGTGTTATAATCGAGAAATTACGGTAACTGCCAAAATGTATCTTGCAGTACGCTAGACGCATCTAAGCTAATTCTTCCTCTTTTTGTTCTCTGCCAGATAGCAACAGTTATATAAGGTGCAGTGCTGCAGTCTACCGTGTTCAAGTTTGAAGAGCAACTATTTATACAGTACAGAAACTATGTAAAACTCATATAAATAATCCAGTGTCTGTTGATTGGGGTGTCAGTGGTGCAGTCTGATTGTGTTCTGTCGATAATTGGAAGGTTGCAGGTTGAGGCACAGCAACGCCTGTCACATGGTGATGTGTCCTTGGGCATGGTAAATCACTCCCACTGCTGTGTCAGTGGTGTGTAAATGGGTATGAAAGGGCAAAATGTGATAGCTGATACTGATGGACTGCAAACAAAGCCACTCTGAACCATCAGTGAGCGAATGTGAGATTGAAAGAAGGGTCAATATGACCTGCAGCATAAAGCTGCTGTCAAATACACTAGAAAAGTGCTATGTAAGCTCAAGTCAAGATTTGCACCTCTAGTCTTGGAAACATAGGTAAATAGTCATTTAGCTACTGGCTAGTGCTGTTAAACTAGAACCCTTTTTGGATTGTAAAAAAGTCATTCAATTGACATATTTCCACAAAATTTCCACACAATTTGGAAAAGAGGGCTTTTCACGTTTGCAGGTGTCAACAGCGGATCATCGAGGACACCAGATAGCACGATAACTATTACCCCATAACACCTGTCAGTGATGTGGAAGCGTTGACAAAGATAAATTGCTGGCCAGTGTCAGCTGGGATTGACTCCTGCCCTCCGTCAACCTGACAGGGACAAGCGTTTTAGATAATGGATGGATGAACTTGTCAGTGATGTGGAAGCTTTAAAACAGTGAATTCTCCTGCTTGAATAAGCTTGACTTAATTCTGGGAATCTAAATTAGCTTTCAAATCTGTCTGCGCTGTTGAGTCTTGTTCTGATTTGCTGTAGAGATGGTGAGTAACTTTAACCTGTTGATATATTCATGGTATGACATGCATGTGCACAAAAAGAAACTCTTTGGGATCCAAAACATTATTATTAAGCAGTACTTTGTTATCTGCCTTGTAGCCAAAACACTGCTTCATTCAATCCAAACAACTTTGTTAATCCCTATTGGGGCAACTTGTTTCAAGTAGCTTATACTACTACAGCAGTGTGATGAGATAGCTCGTCACCTTGTTTGCAATGGTAGCTGGGTTGATTGTGTCCTTACTGATCTGGGAGTTGACTGGTAGCAAGCCAAGACCACCTCTTTAAAGCAAGCCTGGTGCAGTTGTTTGTACTGAAACAGGGATTGATTGCTGTTCATATATGTTAAATAAACCCTGCCAAACACATAATGCCCACTCATATTGGAACAACTCTCCCAAACGATCTTGGTTTTGAAACTAACTAAAACAATACAAGAATAAAGTTTAATTAAATTTTATATAATAATCTAATCTATCTAACATCAGAGCCTCCCTGATCAACGTAGCTGACCATACCATTTCTACTCTCCTCTGATGGCTACCTCCAGCAGGATAATGCTCCACATCAGAGAGCTCAAATCAACCCAAACCGATTTCCTCAACATAACAATGGCTTCACTGTACTCCAGTGGCCTCCAAAGTCACCAGATCTCAATCCAGGGGAGCACCATTGGATGTGTTAGGGCAGGAGATTTGCACCATGGAACTGCTTGATGCTATCATGTCCTATTATGTCATTTTTTCAGCATCTTCTTGAATCTACGCCACGAGGATTTCAGCCAGTCCAACTCAGAACTATAAAGGTGCTCCTAATAAAGGGATTTCTTAGGTTTAACTTGGATTTTAAAAACAGTTTTAATGAGAACTTTTCCCATCACTTATGTCATTTATTTGCCATATTGTTCGACAATTAATCAAACAATAATGTGCAGATTGGTGATAATAAAAACTGTTAATTGCAGCCTGAGATAAATCATTGTAATTATCTACACTTTCTTCACTAATTGCTTCTAAATATCTTGCTTGAGAACAGAAACTAATTACACCACCATCCGTGTTATTAAGAAAAATACTCCCTATTTCAAACTGATGAGGGATAACTTGAAATGGAATCACAATGTGTCAGAGCACAAGACAGAAATATTCATATCAGCTGCCTTTCATTTTTCAAGAAGCCACTGCAACATCTGTTCAAGCAACAAATCCACTGTGGCAAAAGGAACAGCTGGTTGAACGACGAGGGAAAAGGGTGGAAAGTATTGAATTTATTCTGCTTTTAAATAAGTGTAAATAAAAGCTGTTTTATATTTCAAAAAGGGAAGTATGAAACAACTTCCTCCAGGTCGATTCGGAGATATAACATCAGCCTCAAAGCAGTGTTTCGAATCCATACACGAGAATTTATTCAGCACAGAGAAGAGTTATATTATCCTTAGGAGTAAACAGGTATATGCATTCTCAATTTCAGACTTTTTTATATTATCTGCAGAAAAACAATTGCATATGCCTCACACTGTATCTGGTACAGCAAAGCTTTATTTGCCTTTTGCTTTATGGCGGCCCTCCCAGGCCAGTGTTACAGGAGCAAAAGTAAAAGGATATTAGACATGAATAAAACAGAAGTTCTCTTTGAAATGATGTGACATTTCCATATCAACTGAAATAAGGGAAAAGAAAAAACACTGCAGTCGCCTTGATCTGTTCATGTGAAACTGAGGCAAGCTGGGAGATACTGTGATGTTTGATGTTCTGCTGAGGGGTCTGAGTCGCTCTGGCCTGCCTGTGGTTAGATGCACGAACGTCTGAAATGGCCCTAAACACTGCGGTCAACAATGTGCACAGACATCTGAGGCCACGCACATATGGCTCGGTGAGACGCCAGAAACCAATACGTTATGATAAAAGAAGCCTGTGTTTCTGATTTTACGTCTGATAGCTCTGAAAAACACACAACATATGTAACTAGTATATGAAAATTTTAAGACTTAGACATGTAATGAGAATATTTAAGAGCATTTGTCATAATAAACAGAAATAAGGACATGTTTTCCGGAGCAGTTACAGTCACTCATCATGAGCATCAGGAAACATTAATAACTCTCTGTTTGTTGTCAGCTAGTGTTTGCATAATAATTTGTATTGATTGGATGCCTGGTATTGATAGAAGACTGAATTTGATTTTCTGAGAGGGAGTGTTTACTGTGTTGAGAGTCATTAATCATAGACATTACATACTAGGAATGATGTATTTGTATAGTTTAATTCTAATTATAGCATGATAAAGATTATTTTCCAAACTTAAGTGACATTTTAAGGATGCACAAAGTACTACTTCAAAAGTTAAATGCCTAAATTTAGTTTGAAAAAGACGAGGATCAGGACAGTTGTGTTTAAGGGTTTAAAATTCTGTAAAAGTCTGAAAAAAAGGCAAAATGTTGGAATAAATGTCTGAATTCTGGGATTCCAATCAGAATTTTGAGATTTGAGTCAGAATTCTAAGATTTGGGTTAAAATTCCCAGAAAGAGACTGAAATATGCAAAAGCTCAGAATTCTAAGATTAAAGTCAGGAGATTAATGGCTAAGTCAGAACTATAATGCCAAAAGACAAGATCAAATTCTGCAAAGAAAAAAATCCGGGATTTTGAGATCAAAGTTCGAATTTGGAGATAATAGATTTCTGAAGTTTAAATAAAGTCAGAATTCTTAGATAAAAGTAAATAATGTGAGACTGAAGTCAGGATTAAAGTCAAAGATATAAGATTTAAATCAGGAGATTACAGTTACATTTCTGAATTCTGATGTAAATCAGAATTTAAGATAAATTTCTGAATTCTTAGATTTAAGTAAAGACTGTGAGATGAAAGTCAGGATTATCTGAGTTAAATCAGAATTCTGAGACTGAAATCAGGATTCTATGATTAAATACAGAATTTTGAGATTCAAGTCAGAATACTGAATAAGAAGCCTTAATTCTGCAAAAAGGCTGAATTTTGAGATCATCAGAATTCTGATTTTTGAATTAAGATTTGAAGATAACAGTTATATCTATGAGTTCTGAATTAAGTCAGAATTTTAAGATCAAAGTCAGAATTCTTGTATTAAAGTCAAAATTCTGAAACTGAAGTCGGAATTTTTGTGATTCAAAACAGAATAAAAAAAAATGTATTTAGAATTCTGAAAAAGTAGTCCAAAGTTTGAGATTAAAGTTAAAATTCTGAATTTATGGCCAGAAATCTTAGAATTAACTCACAAAGGACCAATTAGAAAAATAGAATTCTGACTTGTTCTCCATATTTTGACTTTAATTCTTGATGTGAGAGGCCAAACCTTTATGATAACGTTGGTTTGTATTTCTAATTTCAAAAGTTATATGATGGTCACATCTTTAGAAAAATATACCACATATGTCTCACAGCATATAAACATTGGAGAGCAAAGATTAAAAGGGAAAAACATTGATAACTCTCTGTTTGTTGTCAGCTGGTGTTTGCATATTAAATAATTGGTATTGATCTGTTGCTTGGTATTGATAGAAGCCTGAGTTTGAGTTTCTGAGAGGGAGTGTTTACTGTGGTTTGATTAATGACAGAGATATTATTCACCTACGAATCAAAATGATGCTGACCTTTCTGGTAACTGAAAGACTTCATGAAAAGAAAAGTTTTTGTTTTGTTCACAGTTTTTTGTACATAGTGTTTTTTTTCCAGAAAGTGCACATGCCTCATGACTCTATATTGCTCTTAGTTATGAGTGTGAGCGTGAATGATTGTCTGTCTCTCTCTATGTGGCCCTACGATTGGCTGGCAACCAATCGACCAATCAGGGTGTAACCTATGTCAGCTGGGATAGGCGGAATAGATAAAGGATGAATGGATGGATTTTTGATGTTAATAATTAGATATATGGACAAGATATTAAACTATAAGTATTCCATCTCATTCTACACAATGGAATTTTATTGACTTATGATTACAATTACAAAGCATTATTAGTTACATTGGACAGCATTATAAGTCAATTATATAGTTTCTAAACATTTGTATCATATGTTTATGCTGCATTATAAAGAGAAGCTTCTCAGCAAGTGATTTATCAGTATGGTTTTAACTTTCTGCTACACTTCTCAACACTTCCCTCTGGGTTTTTTAGTGGTGTTGTAGCATTTGCTATATCTTTAAGCATCCAGAGAACACGCAGAAAGACATGATTTACCAACTTGTTCTGACAAAACCGCTCCGTCTGTAGGTCTAAACACTCAAAATTAAAAATTACCATCAGTCTTTCCACGGAAACATAAGGTCACGAAAGGACAAGGCTCTGCAGAGTGCTTTCTCAAACATCAACCTGCAGCAGCAGACTTTTAAACTAAGCTCATGGAATTTGTAAATCCTGGAGTTGAAGGATTTTGCTTTCGATCAGTATTATTGTCATTGTATCCCATAAAGTCTTTAAAGTCGGTTTGTATATCTGTGAAATGTCAGGGTTTTCAGTTTGAGTGATTCATTAATAAAAAAATCAGCTTCATACCAAACTACTGGCCTTGATTATATTCCACAACCATCCGCACTCCCCTTAAACTTTTTCATTTTCACCTTCTTTCCACCTTTCCCTGAGGCGGTGGTTGAGTCGGTTGGAAAAGAGGACGGAGAAGCATTTTGCCAGGAGCGTTGAATCACTGGATTTAAGTCGGCGGCGGCTCCACTCCTCAGGAGAATGACAAGCACAAAGAAACAAAGGCTGCGTGATGGCTTGACTGACAGCCTTTTTAAGTCTGCTCACTACAAGGTCAGATGTATCCTAAATAGAAAATAGAAGCGAGTGATCCTGAATTTCTTAAAGGGTGCCCTTCGCGTTGGCTTCAGCCGTGTATGTTTTTGGTAAAATAAGATTATGAATTAAAAGTGGGGGTGAAAAAATCCCCTCTAAAGTGTCGGCGTGGAAAGCCAAATTGCGAGTGGAGGAGAATAATCTAAATATAATTGTGTGACTGCTGGCATGTCAACTTCAACCTTGTCTAATAAATGCCATAAGGAAGAAATGTTCTCCGAGGTTAATTTCACTATATTACCCAGAGAATTAAGGCAATTACCAACAAATGACGAAAAGGGCTATTCAGAAGCAATTCCGAGGATAACTGACCGTGCTATGTCCTCTCAGCAGGTGGTTATTCATAATACAGCAGGTGATTCATATGAATTATTTCCTACCTGTCATTCACTTTGCTCTGCAGCCTCGCTCCGTCCAAGTAATTGTAGTCCTGTAGATTTCACTTTGGCACCTACGGCGGGATTCTTGGCTGACCTTCCCGGGCGCTTCCTTCCAGCAATTATCTGTGGGAAAAGGGATGAAGAGAGGAATAAATATTCCAGGGGGGAATCCCGAACAGACAGGGCTCAATGGAAGAAGAAAAGGCGTGGTAGAAGCAAAGGGTACAGTGGCCCTGAGGCAACATGGGAAAACACATCAAAAAGTCATAAAACATGGCCAAACATTAAAAAAACAAGTTTAAAAACAACAACAACAAGAGCAAAATCTAAAGAAAAGCAGACAGAAAGTCAAGATGACGACAAAAAAAAGGAGAACTTTAACAACAATTACTTCAAAACAGAGAAATCAATACATAGGACACCAACAAATTAAAAATCAAAATGACAAATTAAAAAAAGCACAAGTAAGAAAACACAGACGAAATTTGGCTAACAGCAGCAAAAAAAGAAGAGTGAAAAAACCCTTAAAACCACGGCAACTAGTATGATAATAAAATTAGAAAAATCTAAAAAAAAAATAAAACATCAAATCTAAAATTCACAACAGATAAAATTAAAATAGGAAATAAAAAAAACACATTAACAAATAACAATGCACAATAACTCAAAAGACCACAACAACATATTTCAAGTCAAGGTGACAACAAACCAAAAGAAAAACTTTAACAATTACTTCAAGACAGAAATCAATACATGAGACACCAACAAATTAAAAATCAAAATGACAAATTAAAAAAAGCACAAGTAAGAAAACACAACCGAAATTTGGCTAACAGCAACAAAAAAAGAAAAGTGAAAAAACCCTTAAAACCACACCAATTAATATGATAACAAAATTAGAAAAATCTAAAAAAAAAAGAAAACATCAAATCTAAAATTCACAACAGATAAAAAGTAAAATAGGAAACAAAAAACACATTAACAAATAACAATGCACAATAACTCAAAAGACCACAACAACATATTTCAAGTCAAGGTGACAACAAACCAAAAGAAAAACTTTAACAATTTCTTCAAGAGAGAAATCCATGAGACACCAACAAATTAAAAATCAAAATGACAAATTAAAAAAAGTACAAGTAAGAAAACAGACGAAATTTGGAAAACTGCAAAACATGGAAAAGAAAATGTGATAAAATCCTCTAACACCACACCAGCTACTATGAAGACACAAAAGGAAAAAAATGAATCTAAAAAACAAAACAGATAAAAAGAAATTACATAGGAAATCAAAAACACCTGTCTTTTACAATCGTTGCATTTAGAGCCATTTGTTTGTTTCTATTTCTTGCTATGTTGTTTGTCATTTTAGTTGTGTTTTTTATTTTGTCATTTTGTTTGCTTTTTTCTTGTCATGCTCTTGATTTGCTGTTTTTGTAATAGGTGTTTTATATGATTTTCTGTCAGAATTATTTGTGTCAACTTGATTTATTATGTGTTTAAGTGATGCGTTTATTTGTTTTTGTGTTTTTTCTGTACTGTTATGTTATTTTACTTGCAGTGTTTTTAATTTGTAGTTCTTTAATTTGGTGTTAATTTAATCATAGCTGTTGTTAAATTGTATTTGTTAACTACCTTGTTTTTGATATGTCTTTAATTTGTTGTTTATGTGGTTCTTTGGAGCTGTTATAGTTTTAGATTTATTGTTGCACCTTTTTCTTTGTTGTCTTCTTTATTATTATCTGTTATACTATTTTTTTAAATTTTCTTTATAACTCAATTATTTTATACTGTCGTGAATTTTAATTTGTGGCTGTTTCTTTTAATTTTGTTGTTGTGTTTCTAATTTGTTTGTCAGCATATGTTAAAAAGTAAACTAAGAAAAAACAAGGAGAAGGACCCAAATGCAAATAAACAAACAAGGATTTATTATAAACTTAAATAGGATCAAAAAACCAAACAGCAATCCTTTACAAAAAGTCAGAATACAAACTGAAAACTCTAACAAAAGTAGCAAAGCAAAACAGGCTAAAGCAAAGAAAGAAAACAGCAGAAGCTAAACTGAAAAAGACAAATCAAAGATACAAAACGGTTCAACAAAAACAAACTACAGACACTGGGAAACACTGGAGACTTACGCAGAGGGTGTGACATGGAAGACAAATGAGCCGACAAAGACAAGGGGGAACACAGAAACTAAATACACTGAGGAATAATCAGACACAGGTGAGACCATCACACAGGTGGAGGGAATCACAATCAGAGGCACACAGAAGGGAGGGCAGGAAACACCACAGGAAACACAGGGATTTCAAAATAAAACAGGAAAGACAAATGACAAGAGGAACAATAGGTCTAAACTAAGAACACAAGGAATAAAACATAACTAGCTGAACCATGACATTGCTGTTGTATATTAACTTATTGTAGTCTTTTCAAGCTGATTTGATTTCATTAAATCTGATGTGTTTTTTAGTGATTGTTGTGCTTTATCATTTGTTGTTGTGGTTGATAAACAGTTCAATATCTGTTTTATGTTTTGCAATTTGTTGCTGGACCTTGTTTGTTCATTGCTGTTTCCTACTTTCTTCCTTTGTTTCCTTTTTAACTCTCCAGATATAAATCTGTTGATATGTTTTGTGAATCAGGGCCACCGTAACGGACCAAAACATGCAGAAATCTGACCTGCTGGTTAATTGTGGAAATGCTCTGCTGTCAGATGTGTTGTATGAAAGGGTCATGGCCATCCTTTAGCTAAAATAACACATCAAGCATCAAACAGCGTTGAAATCTGTTCGGTGCTGCCTTCTACACCCTGTTTCCACCTGATAAAACGCTGCGGTACCCTTGACATTTCACGTGTTGATATCCCCCCGGACCCTTTAGAGGCGAGGAAATACATCATAATCTGTTTTCAAATGATGTGCTACAGTACCACGCTTTGGTATTTTCCCACATTTTCAATATCTCCACCATAAAACCAGCAGGACCTCAATTTGCCTTCCAAACGTTTAATCTCGGAAAAGAAAACACTTCCACACAAAGAAGCTAAGTAACAGTACAGGGTCATTTGGCACCAATGAAATATTGGTTTAAAAAAAAAAAAAAAAAAAGAGTTCCCATGGAGACTAATATGCTGGAAACTAAAGACACATGGAGGGGATTTTGGAAACGAGTGAAGCGAATGGTGGGGCGCAAAGATAACAGGATTAGACAAAGGGGCTTAATGTCTGCACAGCCCTGTAAACAAGGGGCTCAGGGCAACGGTGGCTCAATGGTAGAGTCGGCCATCTCTCTGCTAAAGGGTTGGGGTTTAATCCCAGCTCCTGTGGCCACTTGTCAAAGTCCATGGACTAAAAATTTAACTCCACTTTACTCCCTCTGCTGCTCACTAGCATGTAAAATTGTATGAGTTTGTATGAATGTGGTTAGTTGATAATGATGGACACTGTGCTAAAGGTTGTTTTCACACCTGGACTGTTTGGGAGCGTTGAGAGCTACAAGCAAGACGACAGCAGGAAGTGACTGAGATTAGCATAGATGCTAACAGTTTTGGTGGCAGTTTTATCAGATCTGGACCACATTTCTTTATTAAATGACAAACAAAAAAACAAAATCATTTTGGAATCATTTGAAACTCAACCTGAAAGAGTTTTAAAGAGGACCCAGACTTGTAGTCATTAATGATCATGCACTTCCTGTTTTACCCGCTTTTTGTATCATTGTATATACTTGTTTTGTATTGTTTTGTCTGTATTAGTTGAGCTTGGTAGGTTTTCTGTCTGTTTGTTTTAACAGTATTTATTGTTTCAAATGCTTTTAAAGGCTCAACTCAGGACAGGCATTGCAAATTAGCTCAGGCTTTAAATGCTGCAGTGTGCGGCGACATTCCCTTGCTTCATACTGTCCCTATACAAATAAATATTAAACAAAATAAATAAAACTGAAAACAATGCTCGACCCAAGAGATATAAAATCCCCTAATTGTTTTTTATGTGTTACTCACTGGATAATTTACATCCCAACAAACACTTTCTGTCACTCCGTCACTTTGATTCTGTGTTTAAAACTTAAAATAATACAAAAGCTGGTGACGTTTGGGACGAGATTAGTGTTCTTGCCTCACAAGTGACCGTGTTGACAGGTGACATCTGTGATTACCAGTTGCTGAAACCAATAAGAGTACCCATGAATCTTTTTAACAACAGAATTTGATTATCATGTCTGAAATTGAAACATAAACAAATAAAAATATACTCAATACCCCTGCAATCACCAGCTAACATAGTTGCAAGTCATACCGTAACACCAGTAAGACTTAGTCCAGCTTGTTGATTTACTTTTATTTATTGTTTCTTGTTGTGTTTTAAGTTTTATGTACGTGTCGTGTATTTCTATGTATTGCCAGGACACTCTTGAAAAGAGATTTTTTAATCTCAATGAGCTTCTTTTCCTTGTTAAATAACTTGTGGTTGGAACAGCTATGAAAATAAAACCACTTTTGCAACAAAAAAAGAAAGAAAGATGCACGTCACATCAAATTCAGAGCCTTGAGATATTTGCTTCACATGGCCAATATGGACTTAAAAGTTGTTTTGAAAAGCAAATATAAAGTTAAATAGCAAGCTAATTCAATCAGTTGCAATTCGTTTTGGGAATAAATGTGTTTAAATGTTAAATTGTTCGACAGTCATAGTTTGGAGTGGTGATTGTTAAAATTTGACTTAGTTTTGGCCTGATGTGTCACAACCCTGAATTATCTGAAGTCTTAGCTGAAGTTGAGAGGAGTTCAAGTACAAAGAAACGTGTGAATAAACCACATACAACAATTTTTAGAGTCTGGAAACCCAGAAGAAAAAGTCTTCTGTGTGTAATTGTAACAAATTCTGACCTTTTGACATTTTCGAACATCATTTTCTCCAAAGAGAATAAAGACCTGATCTTACACAGTGTTCTGGCCAAGATGAAGGCCAAGGGTGGAGAAGCGTTGAGGGACATGAAGTCAAACTGAAAATATAAAAACAAAATCTTCTTGAGCGGCATACTTTTCACAACCTAAAACCTTCATCACTGAACAACTGGCTGAAAGGTACAATATTTCTTCAAGGAATGGGTTTTTAGAATAATGGTGCCTCTTCTTTATTTTCCTCTGGATATTTAATTAAGTCTTCATGATGGAATTTGTATTTATTTCTCACAGATTCTGTGAAGGTTCCCTTGGTTAAACTTGAATCATCGCTCCTGGCCTTTGCTTTCAGATTAAAAAAACATGGCAACTGCCGACCTCCCTGTAATGCTAAATATTCTTAATTCTCAGGAACCATGAGGGTAATTTAGCCATTTTTAAGTATATGTTTGACAAATTAATTTGAAGTGAAGTTCAAAATAAATGAGGAGCAAGTGGCAAAAATAACTCCATCTTACAGCAGTATAGGTGAAAGACTGATTTCATTTTCAATGCTAAAAAATTAATTCATTTTAGAGGAAAATTGAAATTTACGGACCAAATTTTTTTTTACTATTACAATTCATTTTATAACTGCACCCCCCTGACATGAAAAAAACTAGCCCTTTTACACATGTATTTGATCATCTCTGCTCTAATGTTTACTTTGGTGGCGCAAACACCATACTGGAGGAGTGTCTCTTATCACTTAAAAAGTGTATTCTGCATGATATAGGACATACAAACAACTCATTATTTTGAAGCAACCTGGACCCCACTTCTTCTCAGAGCCCTACATTTAATGTCTTAAAAACATTAGCTTTCTTGCTATTTCTTCTCTGCATTTTTTTTCCAATGCTTATTAGTTTGTTTGCTTTTCTCTTTTTGTAGTTTTTTTTCATATATTTAGTTGTATTCCATATAAGCTTTTGCCCTTAAACCACAAAAATATTATTCACCCACACACTCAAGCAACAATATTCTTTGATATACGAACACTTGTGATTGATACCCCCTACTCCTATCTCATGTTTTATCACTTGTCCTGTTTGCCCTTTTATTCTCATTACTATCGCTGTCTTGTTTTTTTGTTTATTTGTCTTGTTTTGGTCTCTTGTTATTGTCTGATCATCTTCTCCTGTATTTTCCAATTTCTCGTTATTTCTTTGCACTGTTCATATTGCACTTTACTCTTTTGAATGTCTTGTTAAATAATTGCAAATAAAAAAGCATATTCTGTACAATAAAGAATAAAATATACAAACAACTGACCACAATTGATCCAACTTAGTGGGTCAGAGGGGTTGCCAGTGATGTTTTAGGAATGGCAGTGGCCCCCCCAGCCCCCACTTGATGGTGAAAGTGTTTGGAATTGGTGTTAGAATAAGCTCAAACTACATCCGACCTAAGTGATAAACAGTCTAATACATGCTGCACTTTGAGACTCCTGAAAGAGCTGTTTATGCAGGTAGAACACACAAAGGTGATTCAGATTCTGATACTGTTCAACAATAAATCAGCCCACATTCCAATAAAACTGATATAAAACTAATAATGTGCTGCTCAGAGTTGACCTTTATTCTGAAGAGCTGCCGTGTGACATGCTGCGAATTAACCAACATGGACGCTTGAAGAAATTTATGTCTTTGTGCGGCTTGACCTCCAAGCTAACAGTACAGCGGGAGCAACCAGAGCGATTGTTAGAAAAACAGAGGCTGCACACACAGCAATAAATGTATGACAAAGCACGCCCAAAGAAGCGCTCTGATGTCGATCTGCCAGCGAGCCACTGCGGCCGCTGTCATTGGTTACAAGGTGAGACACCCACGTTCACCCCTAAAACTTATTGATGCCATCGAGTTGGGATTTTTGCTTATCACGGCAATATCAAGTCACCTTGTTGTTCTATTTTTTCTAATCAAAAGTCAACAACAGTGCTATCTAACCCTGATATGGAGCCAATTAAATCCTTGTCTCAATCTATGGAGCTGTGCAGTGAATTTTAATGTGTTCTGAATTCAACCTTTAACTCATCTCGGTGTTATGTCCTGGTTTTGAGCTGGCTGAAATAATAATAATCATAAAAGGGGGAAAAAATGTCTGTGGACAACATAGTGCCACATACAGATACAGTCGCTTCAATTTTCCCCTTCCAGCCGAATACCTGTTGAGTTCCAGCTAACTACCAGCCAAGTTCCAGCCAATGGGAGTGCCGAAATTCCACCATAAACATGCCTGTTTGGTGCAGTTCAAGAGTATTCCCATGAGATGGTGTTTACCTCACAAGACTACATCCAATGGGCTTCCACCTTTGCCCTTATTGGAGTGGAGATCACAGGGGGCCAGTCAAGGATGGTGGGGAAAATTTAAGTGGCTCCATCTCAGTGTTCATTTTGACAGCACTTTTTAATTTTGTTTAAGTGACAGTCTTTTGCCTAAAATATACTTTAGTTTTGGTGATAATTTAGTTATCTAAATTACTTTAATTTTAGTCTAGTTTTAGTTAATGAATTTTCACAACATCTTAGTCGACAAAATCTACGTAAATTTAGTCGACTAAAACATGAAGTGTAAAGTGGAAGGGCATTTTTTATGTTTCCTTGAATGTCTGAAGTCATGTTTTACACTTGGATAAAATTAATTAGACAGAAACAAATTTAACTTTTGTGTGAAATGCAGTCACCTTTATTTAGGCCACCTGGCAGAGCATCTCAGTTACAATACCAGAACTGACAACAAACAGTGAACCTGCTCTACATGAACATATCAATTCATAAAGAGAGTAGCCCTGATTGGATCGCTCCACAACTTATCCCGCTGCCACAAAGCTAATGCAGTTGTGATTGGATGTCCCTCTTAACTCACCCAACCTTTCCACACAACCAAAGTAGCTGTGATTGGATATATTCCTAACTTGTCCCTACTTTCTACATGACCAAATTAGGTCTGATTGGATTAAGTTTCTGTCAAACATTTTAGTCTAATTCTTATTTGTTGACGAAAATGGCAGATAATTTAGTTTTTGTCCATGAGCACTTGTTTTTATTAGTTACTGTCTAGTTTTCATCAGTGGAAGAAAAGTTGTTAACGAAAACTATAACAAAAAAAATTCCAGTTTACCAAAATCTCCTGAGCAAACTTTGGGGTTCTACCTTTGCTAGACTCTCTTTGAACCACCCCCAGTCTTCCTCCTTTGTTCCTCACACAAGAAGCCTCACTTAGTTTGAGTGTGTTTCCTGGCTCCGTATTTCAAGCAGGAAACAGATGGCTGCTTATTTGCGGTTGGTCCGGCGTCCAGCTCAAATATTCCTCCACAGAATCTTTTAATGTCTGCACAGGGAACTTCAGAAAGCCTCAGACTGAGAACTTGCAAATGGCCCGTGACAAGGAGATTGGAGAAGAGAGCCTTTTTTTTTTTAGGTATTTGACATTATTACACTGAATTCAAATGGCGCCCTCTTTACTTTCTGTAACTCCGGCTAATCCCTCCCTGGAGGATGCCTATTAACCTGGGCCAACACTCTGCCCCTCCTGATGAGGCCGAGGACGGGCCTCCTCTATTTGTTCTCCAGATCTCTGTCACTCAAACGCTCCTGTAATTATTTTGTGTCTTCGCAGGTTACACAGCGGATATTAGCTGCATTGTAAGCAGACGTTAATTACATGAGAGAGTGGGCGCAGTTAATAAGGCCGAATCAAACTTCCAAGGATGCACCTATGGAGTCGTGTTGATGCTGGTCCACAAATGAACCGGGCTCTTGGATGTAAATAAAATCATGGCGCCATGATAAGCCCATTCATGACATGCCATCTGGCAGGCGCTGACAGTTTGAAATTACATTAATCCTTATCTATTCATTATGAAATTTGTGTGTATAGGTGTATGAGGTGTCTTGTCGAAGGTATAGCGCCTCAGCTGAATTTGAATTGATTTCGATCTCCCTGGAATCCATTGCAGATTCCTCTCATGGCCGGCAATGCAGGAGGCGGTGACTCGCTGCTCACAGGTCAAGTCAGATTCATCAGATCAGCCCGTCCCGGAGCTGTGTGCGATGTGTGAGAAATAGCACATTTCAGATTACAGCACTCCCTCTAAAAGCCTGTAGCTCACGTCTCTCAATAGTTTGGTACAGAGCATTCATTTCATCTCTGGGCGCTTCTTTTAAAGGCTGTCCCGCAAGGTCCTATCACGAGGAGGTTCAAGGGCAAAATAAATCAGCGATGACACGTCCCATCGTTGTTATGTAGGGCGCAGAGGTCTCCTGTCTGCGGCAGGAGCAGGTTGAGAGATCCCTTTTGTGTCTGAGGCGGGATCACATTAACGGCCTGACTCATTACATTAATAGCAGTGCCACAGCCACAACATGAATAATGCCGTTCCTTCTGTGACGGGGTTACAAACCAGTCTGACAGCAGGGGAGAGCATCGGGCTATTGTTAGCTATAAATCCAAATGTGACACTCAGTGCTCATCCTGGAGCATCGGTATGGTAAGGGCTAAACTACAGTATGCAGGAGAGTCTATTAACTGAGGATACGACATGATAGGAAGATGAATACTGGTAGACAAAAACAACTGAGGCAGAGTTTCCAACCAGTATAGCCGCACATGTGGACACATCATTAAGGATTTGTACGGCCCTATAAAATCCGCAATCATGGAATCGCGGAATATTTGGAAATTTCTGGACAAAATCTTCAGAGGTATCAGAAAGAAGCAGACAGAAAGGTCTCCGGTATGCTTTTGAGAGATACGTTCACCAAATCAAATTAAGAGGACATTAAAATAGAGGGGAAAGCACACAGGTGTCACTGCAAGCGTCAAGCACCTCATGTGTTGACACTTCACGTTCAAAACAATCACATACAAGAACAACAATGTTCTTATACAGCAGGTTAAGTCAATATATATTGTTTGAATTGAAATTAATATTAATTTAGCTTCCATTAGAACTAGTCTCTATTTGTTACTAGTATTTCTTTTGCTCAAAAATTTCCCAGTGGCTCAAGGTTTAACAGAAGTAAGCTACTATTGAGACGTCTTTGTTTGCTATTGTTATCTTACCTTACACACAGAGCTAATGTTAGTTAGCACCTTACTTAAGAACAAATGTAGGTGTTCTTGTGCTTTATCCACACCCACCACCTTTCTTCTTGCGTCTTGGGCTTGGGGAAAGCTAAAAAAAAATCAACACCACCCTCCAAACTTCTTGTATATCGACTGTTGGACTTGCTAGTCCTGTTTGCACAGCGCTGAGGTATATTGCGTTCTGCCAAAAGCTTTGAAAGGCCTCCGGTGCATAGTTATGGTTGCT
The DNA here is from genome assembly GCA_037902135.1 of Cetoscarus ocellatus. Classification (NCBI taxonomy): domain Eukaryota; kingdom Metazoa; phylum Chordata; class Actinopteri; order Labriformes; family Labridae; genus Cetoscarus; species Cetoscarus ocellatus. Next base: position 793,904 of record JBAMNC010001161.1, read on the forward strand.
AACGTAGGATTGGACCGTAGTTGTATGCGGGAGGGGCTTAGCAAAGGGTCAATTCAATATATAAAGCAGAATATCACAGAAATGGCCGACATTTTTCTGAATATAAAGGAACACATCTCTTGGGAAAACGCTCTGAGGGGGTCACTAAGGCTGATGCACGGTTCACTTCCCCTCCCCCTCCTCCTCCCCTCATTAACAATGCAAACATGTCTAAGCGGCTGCCTGAGACAACAGCTAAGTTTGCAAAGAAGCTACGAAAGTCCCGGCTAACTCCAAAGTACAGGGCAGAGCAGTTTCCCAACGATTATTATGTGTCAGGCGGTCAAATGTTCAGCAAATTTTGTCAACATACTGTTGACTGGACCCGTAAAGATATGTGTGAGTGATTGTATTTCATTTTTTTTATACAGTGTCTCTGGGTTAACTTTGTGTAAAATACTAAAAACCGAATGCTCAAAAAATTCAAACAGTTCTAGTTTTCGTCAGGGGAAAAAAGGTTGTTGACGAAAATTAACAATTGACGACAATATCAACATGATCCTGAGTGCTAGTTGTGGGTTTTCAGGGTCAAGGAATCATATTATGATGGTAACTTTATCATGGAACTATTGCTTATAGATGTAACAGCAATATGTGAGCTACCTTGGTGGAGGTTTGGCTTTCCGAGTGCTCTCTAGTTTCTTTTTAAACCTTTATTCGCAGTCTTCTTTAAATAAAGATATTGATTTCCTGTACCTGCTCATATGAAATGACTGGATCTTGGTTTCCAGCCAGATCAGCTCCACACATGCCGGTGCAACATCCTGGATTTGGGTCCTACCTCGGCACCTCGCCAAATGCCTGTTCCTGTTGTCGTCAAATAAAGCAGAGATGACAGAAATATAATCTTCAGGGTAAAAAAACGTCAAGACTGCAAATGCTGCGTACTTCCATGCCCTTCATTGTTATGAATCTCAGGAAAATGCTTGTGGCAGCTCTCCTGGATCAGCAGAATTTAGGGATTCTTCAAAAGCTGAATCTCCTCTAACCTTACTCCCCCTCTCACGCACCTTCCCCCTCACACCTACCGCACCTTACCCCAGCACCAGGGGATCTGTCACAAATCAAGGCTGGGAAGGTCAATAAAAGCAAACCATGCCAGAGTCTCTGACTGACACATCAAAAGTTCCCTCGGCGGTGCTCAACACTCTGCCTTCCTTCCCTTCCGGCCAATTTAGCAGAGTCCGAGGGGAGCCCCCTAATCCATGCCTCTGAAAGTGCGCTTAATCAACCTCTGATTAAGAGGGAGCACGCCAAGGTGTCCGGCAACCTCTCCGCAGAAGGAAACAGGATTTATTTGTCTCCACTTCCTTAATGCTGTCTCTAAATGCCTCACATGTCTTAAATCCAGGTCTTCATTCATTCTACATCCATGGATAGCAAATACAAAGCAAACATTTAGTTCCCTCTAATTCCTCCCCTCCCCCCGTCTCCCTCTCTCCCCCGCCTTTTGTTTTTTTCTGTTGTTGTTATGAGTGTCCCCCAGGTGTCCGGGAATGAATTAAACATCAGTATGTTGGTAGGAAGGGCACAGCTTCTCCTGAAAAGATAGAATGCAGAGTGTTGTTTGAGAGGAGAGCCGCAGTGGAGGTGACAGGGGAGGCTTTGCTCAGCACGAGGACGTGGAACCATCAGGGAACCACTTTGACCTCTAACATCTGACCGGCTTCATGAATAATCATTCCTCTTCTTCCTCAAGTCTCTCACAGTAATTGGGGTTCTTTAGAGTTTAGAACTGAGAGGAAACGTTTGTTTTCTTGGTCAGTTTGTTAAGACAGTGGGTATGTAAAGATGCAGTGAAGCTACTTGTATCGTAATTTCTCAATTTTAACACGCACTTTTTTGTTTTCAATCCTTTGACTGGCGTTGTAACCATGTGGTTGACTTTTTGCTGCCATACCACTGTATTTTAAACTCTGAAATTCCATATTTGTCTGTTTTTCCTTAATCCCCCGCTCTTAATGGTGTTTGTAACACCAATATGTATCCACTAGGTGGCGCTGCTATACATTAATTTAACTGATCGAAAACTAGAAGAAAATCAGAAGTGAATCATTGCTGCATAGCTCCTTAGAAATCTAAATCTTTGACCAAAAAAATGCTATCTAAATTTGTCTCTCTGTGATATATTTCTTAGTTTGGAAGTCAAAGGGTTAAATAAGCTCTATTTTTTTGTGTGCCTATAATACAAGAGAACAAGCAAAATACTTAAAATAATACTATATCTCTAATAATATATCTCGAAATATTCTCTCTCTGCAAAACATTCCCGCCAAACTTGCATAATTCTTATTAAACTGACTGGTAAACTGTTCAAAACAAATATTTGGGTCTTAATTTGTTTAATCATTGTTTAATTCTCAAGTCTTACCACTCACTGGCAAACACAGGGTGCTGCCATCTTGTGGGAGCAAGGGGACGCAAAATAGCTGCGCTGTGATTGGTCAAAGACATCGGCATGTTGATAGCTGCTCTCTGATTGGTTGGTACACTACAACTGAGCATGCTCTGGCGCATGCATGAAGCAAAAGGTGTTTCTGCATCTGTTTGAGAGAGAAAATCGTGTGTTTGTTGTAAAAATACTGAAATTTAATTGATTAAAACTTTGAATGAAAGGTAATTTTTGACTTGTCTGAGAGAGTAAGGTTTGGGCAAAATTTGGGTACGTGTTATATTCAAGTACAGTGTTTTTCAGGGAAAAATCGTGAAAATATGGGGTGCGTGTTAAAATTGAGAAATTACAGTAAATTGTAGTGAGCCATGAAAATAATTCAGCTTAACTACAATGCAAAAACTCAGATCTAGGCAAGATTATTTGTCTGATTTCGAGTCAAAAATATCCCACTGGACTTATTCCAAGCCACAATTTCCTTTATCACAAAACTAAACTGAATTATCCTCTAACAATAAATGTTCATGCTGTAATTTTTGGTACCAAATCCTTATTGTGTAGTTGGGACAAAGGCAGGCTTGTCTAAAAGGACAGTGAACGCTACACTATTTGCAGAATATATTAACATGGAACTTATTTGCTTAAATCTAATGTGAAAAAAACTACATTTAATCAGCTTCCAATTGAAAAAAGCTCCAGTTTACAATGATTGTGAACACCCCAAAGCTGCTCAGCCCAATACATTTATTTCAATTCTATAAGTTCTTGTATTCTGTTTAATTTTTCACTTTTATCTTCAGTGTTTTCTCATTTTGAACTCACGATGTCGTTTACACTCCCTCGCCTGTTTTTGCTTAATTTGGGTTTGTTTATTCTTATTATTTATTTCATTTTTGCTTTGCAAATACTTTCTCTGATTTGTTCTCTGTTGATGTAACACACTTTGTGCTGCATATGTTGTATGAAAAGTGATATACAAATAAAGTTTGACTGATTGATACTTATGAACAACTGACATAGAAACTCTCCACTATCAGTGGATAGTGAGTAGATGTGACCTGTGGTGTAAAAGCTGCTTTAATTAGTCAAAGAGACGGCGAAAGTGCGATATAATCTTTCAAATTACTGAAATCCTCAAAGAGAACTACGGAAAAGGAGAGAAACCCAGTTCACCATTTATTTTTAGTCAAGTAAAATCATATTGTGGACTCTGATTATGCAATCATTACATAATCACTTCAATGTTTTAACTTGAACAGGATCTTCTCAGCCTCTCAACCATACATTTACTCCATCAGCCCTCATCTACAGGTAAGCAGATCACATCAGGTAGTAGCACAGGAATGGCAGACTGAAGGCTGTAGTCGATTAATTTGCACAGGAGAAAAAGAAGCCCAAGGTTTACAGCCGAACTCTGTTATAAGCAGTCTGAGCTTTAGATGGACAAGATTTTATGTGGAGTACACCATAAAATATCTGCCAAAAGTATGAAATTCTAAGTAAGAAAAAAAATATCAACATAAATGAGTTCAGCTCACACAAATATTTCTTCAGTGCAGTTCTATATCTTGCTTGACTGCCAAAAACAGAGTACATTTCATGACTTAATGAGATGTTTTTGGAGACCGTATGTGTAGATAATTAGCCAAAATATGTCCTTCAGCAATATTTTTTTTACCCAGCAAGGTGTTATTGTGTTAAAACTTAGCATCTGACAAGTGCTTCATGTGTATTAAATAATTCGAGCCATTAAAATAATGTGTGAAACCAAAAGAAGATGAGCAATATTCAACAACATACTGGGATCTCTGACAGTATCAGGTGTGATTTATGCAAATTCAACAGTGTTTTCTCTTTCCATGTGGCAAGCATTAAAATTCAAATGAACTTCATCTGTTTAAAGAAGGTGTATTTTTTTTAACACAACTTTCCTGAACTTAAGAGGGAGAAAAACACACTTTTTCAAAGGGAGACCAAAACCGAAGGGAGACAGATTTTGAAAAGCTCACCTTGTTCAGTATCTTTGCACATAAATTTGGGAAAATGAAGGGCTTGCTGCTTAAATCCTGGTTTGGCATCAACTGTGTTGGACAAATCAACTAAAAAACTTCTTCTAAAACTTTGTATGTTGCATGTTTCTGCGAATATCAAAGCAACAATTTATGAATTAGGTTTGGTGAGCTCTGGTTTAGTGCATGACTCTAACTAAATCTACTGCATATTGTGTGTTCGTTGAGCATTTGATTGCCCTCTGATTGGTTAACAAACCAATCAAAAAAAAAAAAAAATCACCTTCAATATCATTCACTAAGCTGTCGCCAGTTACAGAAAAAGACATGAGTGTTTCAAACTACCGTTACTCCTCGAGTATCCATGCTATCCAAATAATTCTAACAGATTCTGAAAGCTGAGAAGTAGAGCTTTCCGAAAATATATGGTACATTACGTTAAAGGCTGGACTGCCTGAGGAGGAGGGGCTGGAACTCGGAGAGCAGAGTGAGATGATTCAGTGCCAAACGTGAGGATTTATTTAGCAGTGTTTTCTGTGTAAATAATGTAAAAATATTGTTAATAATAGCATTAGTATCAACCTGGAGTTTTCTTGCCGTTCTTTTGCCGTGCAATCTTAGGCTCTATCTTGAGCTGGACAGGAACTGCTTCAGGGACAATCATCAGTGGAAAAAAAAGCCTGGACATGGTCTAATATAAAAAAGCTGTAACATGGACTTTAATGCTGTAGGCAAACAAAAATGTTTGAGTTTATGTAAAATAGGTTGGGTTTATGTTTGGTCATCTCAAAAAATTTGAACATGTTCATTTACGATTGTTTATGGAAAGAATCCTGTTGAAAATATAAACCCGTTTTTATCCTTTTCTTGTAATGACACACTGTTTAAAGCATTTTATAACATAATAATGACAAATACTAGCAAGAATTATTTACTCCTATTTCTCATAAAAAAAGGGTGAAAAAACTTAACTCAAAGGACACAGTTATTGACAAAAATAAGGCCAAAAAAAACAAAACGAGCAGCTTGTTACAGTTATAGTATTAAAAGGGTTGATTACTAATAACTCTTAAAATGAAAGAGCTTGCATTGATTCAAATATAAAGCAATGTCCAATTACTATTACTACAAACGATAATATCAAATAAGTCACTCCTCGCACCCCCAACTATAGTTTTAAATAAGGTTGTATATAGGTAATTTGTATGGCTTTTTTATAAAGTTATTACCTCTGCCAAGGAGGTTATATTATCGTCAGGGTCTGTCTGTTTGTTTGTCTGTTAGCAAGATCATGGAAAAACTACTGGAAGGATTCACATGAAAATTTTACCAGAGGTGGAGTTTGGTCCAAGGAAGAAGCCATTACATTTTGGTGGTGATACAGATTTTGGTCTGGATTTAAAAAAAATCCCAACATTTAAAAAAATCCCACAGGTTAACACTAAAAAAAAAATCATGTCTCTGCCACTTCTCAATGGATTAGCTCCAGTTTTCCAGGATAATATGGGGTCCATGTTTCTATCATCAAAGCAGATTTCATCTGGATCCCATCCAGATTGATGTCACAAAAAAAACACTGAACTTTATAATGGGAAGTCCCATTGAAGACATTCAGTAAGTTATATAAAATCCAAATATTAAGTGATGTTCCTTAAACTTGGTGTGTTCGTACAGGATAACAACCTCCATGTATGTGCTGAGTTTGGTCTGGATCCTGGCACTATTCTGGATCTGGTGATCCAGAATTGTATCTTTTACAGGGGTTGTGGAAAAACCACTGCTGGAACCGAGCTGCTTGGTGGAGATCTGCGCTCTCTGAGTGCTTTTGTAGTTTTATTTAGTTTTTGTATACATTTATTGCATAGTGTAAATGTAGCTTATGTATGGAGTTACTGCATGCAAACAGTGCAGTTATTTAAATAGTCTGATGATTGTTGTATTTATAATTTATGACCATTATTATTTATTCATTTGTTTACAGGACTTTTATTTTGTGGTAGGGAAATTTATATTGTATTTCAGATTATTTGTATGTAATTTGTTACCCACATGAATTGAGTGACATGTTGTCTTATAAATTGAAGACAATGGTAGGTGGGGGGCGCTGCAACCCAGTATTAGCAAGGTGTACTAAAAAAAGGTGGCCTGGACTGCTTCCTCTGGTTGACATGTTTGTCTCACAAAGGTGCAAAAAGAGCTTCAAGCTTACCACAAATTTAGTCATAATGTCAATGTTTGATTTATGTTTAATTTCTGTGTAGCTCATTTGTAGGCAAAGTTGTCCAAAATATACAGAGTGTGGTCCAATTTGCTGCATCTGCTGTCAGCTCTTCCAGAAAGAAATCAACATTTCAATTAATAAGATCTTTCGAGTAGATTTATTCATCTGCTTGTTGGCATGCACAGGGCGGTATGCATGAGTTAAGAGAAGCAATGCTGCAGAACTCCAGCCCCTTTTTTTCTAAATTTCATTACTTTTCCTTCAGCCCTGTATAATCAGGCACGAGCATGACGAGTTAAAAATCCCACGAGCAAGTTATGAAGCATTTCAAGGTGAAATATCAGATTTTTTTTCCTTCTCTCTCCTCCTAAGTTGATTATCCAGGAGGGAGAAATGAGTCCCATATTTCAAGGCAGAGTTCAGTGAACTGTAGTCATGTGATTAATACCCCTGTCTGAGACTTTGCCAAGGAGCTAATGCCTGGCTTTAGGTTTACAACAACAAAAGATTTGTGTTGTGCACACGGTCAAAACAAGAACAAGAAAAGTCAAAAGGTTTTTTTTCGAGCGAAGGAGTCGACTCGACGACGAGAGTGTGGGTTTAAAGTAAACATCTCTCTCCTCAGCCCGGCTCCTCTGTCAAATATCTGCGATGCTGCAGAGCGACTTTGATCAACAAAGTGCGGTGCTCGTCCATGGCAACACCCACATACAACACACAGTCGAGGTTGTGTAATCTCTTTTGCATTACACATAACTGAAGAAGAATCTTTCCATTTGCAGCACTTAGCAACAGAGAACATACCCATTGATGATGGTGACCTGCAGAAATGGATGGCACGCTTACAGGCTGCTCCAGAAGATGCAATACTGTTGAGATGATCACAACTATGATGTTTATTATAGGGTATAAAAAATAGACCTGAAGGTGTGCTTAATACAATCCAAAGTTCAGTAAGAGGTCAATCAGTGTGCTCTCGCCCAAACACTCAGAAAGGAATAGTAGAGCCCACAAAATGTAGGCTGTTAAAGGTGATTTCAAGAGTCCAAATTTTTGCCTTTACTCCGGTGTTAATTTTGACAGCACTTTTTAGTTTAGTTTTAGTCTTTTGCCTAAAACATCTTTTAGTTTTAGTCACAATTTAGTTTCCCAAATTGTATTAATTTCAGTCGAGTTTTAACTGATGAAATTTTACAGATTAGTCGACTACAATATGCTAACTCCAGCTAACTGCCAGCCAAGTTCCAGCCAACGGGAGTGCCGAAATTCCACCATAGACATGCCTGTTTGGTGCAGTTGTAGAGTTTTACCATGAGATGGTGCTTACCTCACAAAAACACATCCGATGAGCTACAACCTTTGGCCTTTTTGGAGTAGAGATCACAGGGGACCAATCAAGGCTCAGTCAAGGACAGTAGGGAAAATTTGAGTGGCTCCATCTCAGTGTTAATTTTGACAGCACTTTTTAATTTCATTTTAGTTATAGTCTTTTGCCTAAAATACACTTTAGTTTTAGTCATAATTTAGTCATCTAAACTGTATTAATTTTACTCTAGTTTTAGTTGGTGAAATTTCACAACAATAGTCGACAAATTCTACAGTGAATTTAGTTGACTAAAATGTAAAATGTAAAGCATTTTTTTTTAATATTTCCTTAAATTTCTGAATTCATGTTTTACACTTGGATCTTGCCACCACGAAGCTAAGGCAGTTGTGATTGGATGTCCGGCTTAACTCATCCAACCTTTCCACACAACCAAAGTAGCTGTGATTGGATATATTCCTAACTTGTCCATACTTTCTACATGACCAAATTAGGTCTGATTGGATTAAGTCTCCGTCAAACATTTTAGTCTAGTTATTATTTGTTGACAAAATTGTCAGCTAATTAAGTTTTAGTTTTAGTAGTTACTGTCTGATCATTGTTAATTTGCTGACAAAATAATTAGTCAGCAAATTAACACAGCTTTATTCAGGTTCATATATTCAACTTTGATGACAACTAAAGTTTGTCCACAATCAGCTATGCTCAAAAATACTTTCCAGTCTGATCTAATTGGTCAGCTCCGTGGCGACTGGTCAGTTCAGCGCTGCTCAGCGCCATGTTGTCAACAGCTCTGCACTCATTCTACAGTCTCTGCTTTGCACTCGGCTTGCTACTCTGACCTTAAACTGCCCAAGAGAAAAGTGGCCCAACATCACACAGGTGAGTCTTTTGGAGGGGTCAGGGAGTGAGAAGTTGTCAGATCAGATTTATCAACAAAGCAGGATTTCGAAACTACACAAACACTTCTTAAAACTAAAAACTCTAAAACTTCAAGATCTGATCCAGTTTAAAAACAGCACAAATATATTCAAAGCAAGAAATAATTTACTTCCAGACAACATAAGGAAACTGTTTATGGAAAGAGAAGGAGGCTATGGTTTCAGAGGGGAACTGAACTTTAAAAAACATTACAAAGTCAATCTCAGGGGTTAAATAATGGAACAGTTAAACAGATGAATTCAAGAAAACGACAGCCATAAGCGAATTTAAAATAATATTCAAAACACAAACTTTAAATAAATATAAGGACAAAGAGCAGCAGTTTAACCCAGGACGGTAATGGCTGAGTCTAAGAAAATATAGATTTATTGTTTTGATTATGTAATGTCTTTTTCTGTGTTTGAGTACGGGTGAATTATATGTATACAAATTAAGTATATATATAGCTTACAACATTTTATAGTCACTATATTATAAGGAACATTGGCTCCTAAATAGGTGGTTGATTATTGTAAATATAATAATTAGAAACATCACTGAAGGACGTGATTATAAAAGGGGTAGGATTAAATAAGTTTAGACTTCTTTCTACTCCTTTTTGAGTATGTGGACTTGCTGCACATGCAGGGTGTTGTTAACGGTTTACCTTGATTGTTTATTTTTGTTTTTGGTATGATTTGTTTATGATGACTACGCACGTTTGTTTTTGCATGTTCGAAATAAAGTATTCCATTCATTCATTCAGTCAAAAAATGTAACCTTAAATAATTTGCTTATTAGTAAAGAGTCAAATCAAAATCCTGCAGAAATATTGCTAATCATCCATGTGAGAGTAAATTATAGGGAGTGTCTATGATTCATGTAGCCCTCCTTTGTTTAAGAGCAGAGTGCACAGCTGTGTTTATAAAATTAAGTATAAAAATCCCACATTATGCAATGTTAAATAAGAGTTGTGGAGGAAGACATCACCTCCCACATCTGCTCAGCCCCCATTCCTTTCAATCCCTGCTCCTCCGCCTTGTATCAATTTGTTTTTTTGCATGTCAAGTCAAAGGGAGGTTGTCACAGGAGACAGCTCGCTTGTCTCAAGCACATGATTGAGGTAGCTGCAATTTATAACGTCCCAGCCGGAGCGACAGACCTCACTTATCTTTCCGGCCCCCGCTCCCTTTGCCAATGCCCTTTCACTCAGCCAGCCAGGATGAAAGTTGCAGGTTGGGTTACTTTGTCAAAAGAAAGGAGGAGCCATTACAAATCTACACTATCCATCCTTCTGCAGGGCATGGAGCCTTTCCCCCGTGGCGCGAAGCTGCCGCAGACCTGCCTCTCCTCAAAGCCAGCCTGTCTATCTCGCTCGGCCGAGGAGCTCGCAGGGGGGTTGTTATCACAAAGGGCCAATTTGTTATCCCGGTTTCACTCCATCACAGAGGCCATTATTTGGGACTTTTATCTATCAAGAAAAAGCTGTTAATGTGAGAAAGAAAGTGTGCACTCTGTCATTATGCCACTGAGGCTACAGATTTCACCTTATTCTGATTCAAGCTGAATGAACCCGAGGCAATTACTCGGAGAATAAAAAAAGATCACAACTAAGGATAATGTGAACTACCTTGAACTTTTAAGTTGCGCCTCGGTGGAAACGCCACGTCTGATCCTTATGTTAATATTTTGTGTACTAATTGCACTGCAGCACAAAGCCCTTGATGGAGTAGGCACTTCCACCGTAGGCGGATCCTCCTATTAGTGGCAGCACATCCCTGCCTACGTGCTCTGACACCCAGCACCTTAAAGCCCAGAACACTGACTGCCAGATAATGCATCCACACCTGCAGGATGGAGCATATTTCATAAACCTGAGTGCAAAGCCGTGATTTATCACTTTCACTTATTACTTGAGACACTTGGAGTGATCGATTGGTTTATCCTCCAAGTAGAAGCTATGTATATATATCAGGGTGGGAAAAAAGAGGGGAAAAGACAATTACCTGGCGAGGTACCGAGGTGGGAGGATATTTCCTGGGAGTCAACCTTCACACGACAGTCTCATGCCCTTTGTGTCTCCATCATGCACTGTGACTTAGCCGTCATTATGAGATGGACGGCTGCTCCGTCTATGCAAATGCTTTCTGCTCTGTCTCCTGCATATTTAAATAGGTTTGGGGGGGTTGGAGAACCAATGGGCTGTTTTTTATGTCTCTATGTCAGCAATAGCCAGGCCCAGAGGCACTATGTTCTCAGACTGCAAATCTATACCTTCAACATTGTTTTTATGTCTGGAATTATTGCTCTTAATCCTTTGACTGGCATTGTAACCGTGTGGTTGACTTTTTGCCAACATACCACTACATTTGAAAGTCTGTAATCCCATCTTTGTCCGTTTTTCCTTATTCACCTTTCTTTGTAGTGTTTGTAACACCAATATGTATCCATATGTATAAAAAAAATGGAAGTGAATCGTTGCTGCATAGCTCCTCAGAAATCTAACAGTAAGTGCGTACATCACAGTAAGAAAAACTATTTTCACATATTTCCAGATCCTCTAACAATCATAATTTAATTGAAGGAGAAAATAATATCTAAATTTTACACTCTGTGATGTTTTCATACAAAAAAATCAAAAATTTAGTTGCAGAAATTAAAGAAATCCATTTATCCCCAGGATAACCCTTAACAGGCAAGCCAACCAGCAGGTTGACCAACATATCTGCTTCCTGATTGGGTAATCTGAAATATAAATCCTAAAATGTTGCTAAATGAAGAGGAAGGAACACAATTTTACCAACAAATAATTTGTTGCAGATGTACGTATTTTTTAGTTTGGAAGTCAAAGGGTTAAAGCCAAACTGTGTAGTTTGTTCTCCCATTTAGTGGTGAAACTGTATTTTGCATTCAAATGAATAGTGCTATCCAGCTTGGCTATGACAACATGTCATCCAACACTTTGAGTTTTCTTTCTAGTGAAGACGTACGTTATTTCAAACAAACTGCACTGAATCATTAGTGTTAGGCTTTCATATTTGCAGGGGCAGTGACTAGTGCTGTGCTCCTTCTCTGTTTCAGTCACGCTGGCTCTGACGAAAATGCGTTTAGCCTTAGCCAGTAGTACTACGTAGTGCTTTATGTCCCTCTCAGCTGTTCGTAGTTTTTATAGACCGGAAGAACATGGAAGCCTCTATAGGACTTACGCCTTCTATGTAAATGCAGATAAGAAATTCTTCACTCAGGAGGACAAGTCAGATTGTTGGCAGAGGCAATTTGACACAAATGAGGACATATTTATGAATGTAGACACTGTTTTTAGCTCATAAATTACTTAAAATGCTACACATTGTCCCTTTCATGCAAATTTTGTTTCAACTTTGCATAAATATTCACTTTGACCCAACTAATTGGCGTTGGGGCGTCTTGGGTCAAAGGGCACACTCTAAGCCTGATGAGTCTCAACTGCCTAAGAAACAATGGTACCACACCACACTCGCTGTATAGGCCTTGCAGTGCAGCTGGATGCCCCTTACTCCATCTTTGTAGTCAATCAGATCCATTTTGCCAAGCTCCAGTCATAAGGATTGTTCTTGACCTGTGGTAGCACAGCCACATTAGCGTCCTTTAACCCCTAAAGCCCGTTGTATCATATTTAATACTTACTTTTGTGATACCTCGATCTAGTCAATATGGTTAACATATTACAAAAAACATCTGAATAAAATCAGATAAATGATAAAAATGTCCTCAAGTGGATTATCAGTTTCCAAAAACACCTAATGTATCAAATGAGATAGAAAAAAACATATATATGTTAAATTTTATGGAAATTTGATTTTTTTTGGATTTCAGGAGAAAGTGAAATAAACACTTCTGCTCCAAAGAGACAGAATTTTCCGGCTACAATTTGTGTTTTAAGGCTTTAAAGGGTTAAAGAAAGGGAGAGGCTAGAGCTATAAGCATGACGACAGCAAGAAGTGACTGCTCATACATACATTAGCATAGATGCTAATAGCTTCATTAGCCAGTTTTGTCAGATCTGGACCACATTTTTTATCAAATGCAAAACAAATAAAAGATAAGAACATGTTTTGGTGAGAGTTTGTTCTTCAAAGTGGCTCAAGGACCAAGCAAACCAAAGAGCTTTGTGACTTAAATTTGGCCAAATACAACAATTGTTAGCAAGCTAATGTCACATTCACCGACAAAATAAAGCAAGGTGCTAACATTGCTAGCACTGCAGCAATGCTAACATTGCTGCAGTGCTAGCAATGTTAGCATTGCTAGCACTGCAGGACTGGTTCTTTTAAGTCGTTCACTAAAAATACTGAAGAGCTGCTTCAAGCTAAACAATGTTGTGGCTCCAAATGGGTTGTGAATAAAAGTGCGACAAAAAGATGGAAGGCAGAACTACAGACCACGGCTACAGCCCCAACTAGTGGTGGTAGCTATATTTCACAAAATTACACAGACTTTGGCCCTCTTGACAAAGTGAAAGATAACAAAGCAAATAAAAAATGAAACAATAATACAACTTTACCCTTGGACCGAACAGTCTGTAAATTTTAGGTGTCAAAGCAATGTTAGCTCCAGTTTGACTCTCATATAATTTAATGTAGTCATACTTTGAATACCATACAAGAGATGGAAACGTTATAGCAGCGTAATCGACACTGGCATGAGGTGATGGTAGCTGCATTATCTGGAAAGCAGAATCCATTACGTCTAATTTTGAAGTAAAAAAGGCCTTAAGGGAAGAGAGCCTTCACCTTCATACCTCTAAGAGTTGCCGCTGCCTCTTGCAATTAGGAGGTAGGGTCTTCTCTTCAACATCAACCTTTGAGTCTTCTCTTTGGCCTCCTGACATCTGATCCGGAGAGCCCTGGCACCCACAAACCATCCTCAGTCCATCCCAATCACTCTCCAAACACTCAGTGTGGGCTCTCAGGCCCCCTCTGCACTCATCACAAGCCATCATTACACCACAAGCTGTCAAATTAAAACTTTTTAAATTGTGAGAATGCCTCCTCGGAACTTTCCCTTTTTCCCAGCAACATATTGCCGAGATAATTGAGGATATTAGCAGCCAGACTGTTACCGGGAGATGAAAGGCAAAGGAGGCAGCGGTGACAGCTCCTCCCGGCTCGTGGCGGTAACGAGGGACTGTCAAAAGTCTCTCCGTGTTTATCTCGGATCATCTAGGGGGATTTAAAATCCTTACCTTCACTATTCCATTCTTTATGGCGCGTCCTTTATCCACAGTGATTTACGGAGGCTCAAGCCCCGCGCCGCGTGATGAATGAGCACTCTTCACAAGGTGTCAGGGCCAGGCAGCGGTGGGCGGCGGCGACTCCCCCCACCCTGCAAAACACTTCCTCCCCCCTGTTTCATTTCTCTCTGTCTTTCTCTTCCTCTCTCTGTCCTCCCCTTATTCCTTTTACAAATTAGGCTGATTAGTCAAGACACATCAGGTGAGTTTCTCTGAGAAGCAACGGCCAGATTTTAAAGCCAACCATGATGGAGTGGCAACATTTGGACGATGGACTTTTGATTTTGGGGACCGAATAGTTTAAAGGAACACTCCAACATTTTTGTTGTTTTCATGTCTTACTGCACTCCAGAGTCCATGACAAGCAGATAGACACCATTTTTTCAACTGTGCGTGCAGTAACAAGGAAGAGACAGGCAGAGCTCACCCATGCTAGTTAGCATAGCTCAAACACTGAGGGTCATTGGGAAGTGTTAGCCTGCCTCTGCCAACAGTCATCAGATAAACTCTTCAGCAACTAAAAACAGTCCTGTGTGCTTGTTGTGACTCATTTTTTACCCCTTTATGCAACGTTATCTTTCATTATCTTCATATTATCTACTTCTACTCCTAAACAGGGGCTTCGTTTTGTTGACCTACTTCTGCGGTGGTTTTCGTGAGAGATGTGATGTCCATGAATGAGTCGAGTCTTTTGAGAAGCTCACAGTTCTGAGTGAGCCATTCGTTTGTGAGCCATTACTAAACGCAAATTGTCTGCAAATTTAAGACATTTTTGGGAAAACAATTCAAAAATATGGTCTGAGAAAACTTTTTACTTTCTTCTCACTCTTGTTTTATGCTATAAACCAGTGTTTCTCAACCAGGGGTCCGTGGACCCCTAGTGGTCCATGATGTAATTGCAAGGGGTCTGTAAAATACAATATATAAAAAAAGAGATCCTGTGACATTTAAAAACACACACACTGTCTGAATAAAAATGCTGTTTTGTTAAATATATCAGACAGCTACAGCAATTAAATACTGTTTTGTTACACATACTACGTTTATCTAAGTTACAACTGTTGTAAGCTCTTATTTTTGCCACAAAGAGCAAATAAATGCCATAATGAGATTCAAAAAGCAGTTTCTACTGTTTCTATCAAACAGATGGGTCCCTCAGGGTAGATCAAAAATATACAGGGGGTCAAGGATCCCAAAAAGGTTGAGAACCACTTCTATAGACGACCATTCATGCTCATACCCTGACGGACAACAGGATCAAAGTTTAAACTAATAAAGATATTAAAAAAAAAAAATACTCAAAAAAAAAATACTAAGGTCCGAATCACAATTTTAGTTCCAAAAAGTACATTGCCAACTACAGAAAGCCAGATGCAAGCTGTTACACATCCCATGTTGATTTTTGATATAAATACATAACTCTTTTTGACTTTGCACCTGGGCAACCAATCAAATTTCCCTTCCCTTGCTCGGACAATCTCACTTTACGTGTGACCACGCCCCCCTTGAAGGTGGCGCCCCAATTTTTTGGGAAACAGTGAACCAAAGTAATAAAAACTGACATAAAAGTGCTTTCTAGAATCCAACCTCCTTTCAGCAGATGACAGAGTAAACCTCAGCAGGGAAGGAGAACTGTCTACACCAATTACCGCCTGGTACAAGAAGTGAGACACTCAATTCTGCAAAATCAATTTGACAAACTTTCCTCCAACTTCTACGGCACAAACTTGTCAATAAAAATAGAGTTTTAAACATTAATAAAATATGCCTGCGGGTTTGCCCTGCGCAGCGTGAACGATGATTATAGCAAACATTTAAACAACAAGGAAACTTTCTGAAATGAGTTGGATTGCATTTGCATTTTTTCACTTCATACATTTTAATTTGTTTTAGGGCAGCTGTCAGGCTGATTGTAGAAATTGTGTCACAGATTTAGATAATGTGAAATGCTCGAGGGGGGAGAACCAGGGAGGGAGGGCAGGTTCCTATTGAAGCTTTCCCTGTTTGGGGAATGAAAAACCACCTCGCTGACACAGAAAGTGAAGTGTCATTTTATTGACATTGTTATGCTGACAACATGTTAAGATTTGTTTTAAGACTTTGGAAATCCAGCCTAAGATCCTCTGGGAGTGCGTACGTGACTCTGCATAAACATCACCTATTTACTATTCAAGGACGAAAGTAGATTGCGGCTGACAAGTCATGGCTCAATCATTTTAAAACCAGCCGCTCCTTTGTGTTTGAGCGGCTGGGAGTTCAGTAGGTTAGTCCATTAAGCAGAGTTCATCTATGTATGAACGCCGAGTATAATAAAACACAAATACAAGAAAACACAACGCTGCAGAGCATGGAGAAAAATCAAATCAAGGTTACTTTGGTTCCACGTTTCCCAATCAGCTTCGCTCTGCTTTAGAATTTCACTTTGTTTTCAACAGTTCTCCTTTTTTTGAAAGTACTTCACTGTGAAGTTGGGTTTTGTTTGACTCATTTTGGGGAAAAAGTGCAAAAGGAAGTAAGTCCAGAATGTTTCAGAACAATGAGAGAATAATGAAGTTGGGACCTTTGACCTTCAAAGTCCAGTTGATTCTAAAGACAAAGCACTATAAAGAACCAATGAATGCAGAATACCGCTTTCTGTATTTGGTAGTATCAGGGTGTCCATATTCTGAAAACCCAAAAAAAAAGGACCCTCTGGAGCATGCAGGCTCAACATCTTGATAGGTAGGTACATTGGAATAATGCCAGTGGTCCAGTGCGGCGCTTTATTGTAAATATTAACCCTTTTACCACTATGAATATAAATGGCTGCCTGGTTTTTTTTGCCTTTCATTGTCAATCAAAAAGGCAGAAAATGCCCTTTGAGAAAATTATTTTGCACCTTTTTTCAGGTTAAAAATAAAACACTCTAGCAAGTATGTGTCATTATTAAGTTTAATTCCTTAAAACAGTGTGTAATTAAAAGAAAAGAAAAAAGATTCCTCTTTATAAACAATTCTAAAAAAGCATGTACAACACTTTTGAGAAGATAAAATCAAAACTCAGCCTATTTTATTTTACTTATTATTGTTATTTATTATTATGTTTATTATTATATTATTTAACGTTTTATGAAATCCATAAAACACAAACTATAGTAAAAAGACAATGACAAAAAAGATGAACTAGGCAAGAAAACTACAACGCTCCACAAAAATAGGGCAAAAGAACAGCAAGAAAACACTCCATAATGATACTTATGTCATTATTTACAATATTTTTACATTATTTACACAAAAAAATACCACCGATAAAGGACTCACGTGTTTGTACCTGAATCCTTTCTCTGCTCTCCAGCTCAGTCAGCTCACTTTCCGTACCTCCCCCTGAGGCAAACCAGCCTTTACCGTAATGTACCGTATATCTTGGACTTATTTGGATAGCGTGGATACTTGAGGAGTTACGGTAGTTTGAATCATGTACGTCTTTTTCTGTCACCGGCGACAGTTTCGTCTGTAGAACAAGCTGAGCACAACCCGGACATTTTTGGGAATTTATAAAATCCCCGTGGACATAATTTAATGACCAAAAAGGAGGACAAAGCCAGGCAAAACAGGACGTATGGTCACCCTAGGTAGTATGGCAGTAGTATGTAGTATGATTGCCAAACAGCTGTTATTCTGCAGTATGTTAGACCATGATTCTTCTTCATCACACCAGTCCTTAGATCACCACACTGGCTGCCTGTAAGTCAAAAGACAGATTTTAAACTCATTCTCCTGTTTTATAAAGCTTTGAAGAATCTTGGGCCAAAATACCCATCAGATCTTTTAGTCCCCTATCAGGCACCCTGTTAAGTTCTGATCCTGGGAACAGTAATTGAGCCTGTCCTTGGGGACTGGAGGGGTCTAGATGAAGCAGCATTTAGTCGTATTCTCCTCACCTGTGGAACATTTACCACTGCCTTCTCATGAGTTCAGCTTCTTATTTTTCTTCTATTTTATCTCTTTTGTTCTTTAAGTGAAATATAATTTACATTTGCTTTGAATAAGGATGAGAGAAAGAATTTATAGATGCCATTTCCATTAATGGTGCTGCTTATCAATTAAATTTGCTTATCAATCCCTGATGACATGTCTGTGTCGGCAAAAACTGGCCTACAAAGATTTTTTGTTGGCAACAATGTCAAACGCATGACACTCCTGACGTTCAGAGCTGTGCTGCACAGATAAATGCTCCTACAAGTTGCAGGTGTTGTGCAGTAACTGGAAAAAGCGGGCAATTTCTCCATTTGCCATATATGATAAATTGACGCCACCAGGAAGGAAAGTCCTCAAACTGTACATTTAAAGCCACAGGCCACAAATCAGACGGAGAAATGGGAAGTTGAATGTTTTATATTCATATTTGAGCAGGCTCAAAAATAGGAGCTTGATGGGTTTCAATGAGCAAATTTTCATGCAAAGGGACATCCATCCATCCTTCATCAATACTACGTATCCTTTTAGGGGTTGCAGGTGATTGAGCCTATCCCAGGTGACATTAGGGAAGAGCCGGGTTCATCCTGAACCGGTTGCCAGCCAACCACAGGGCCACATAAAGAGACAGACAACCATTCTCACACTTACAGCTAAGGACAGTTTGGAGCCACCAATTAACCTAGTAAGCATGTCTTTGGTCTGCGGGAGGAAGCCAGAGTGCCTGGAGAGAACCCACATATGCACAGGGAGAATATGCAAACTCCTCACAGGAAGGCCCTGACCAACACAGTGATCGAACCAGCAACCTTCTTTTTGTCAGGCAAGTGCACTACCTTCTAGGCCATGGAGCTGCTGCAAAGGTCTTTTTCACACCATGTTGTTTACGAAAGAATAATAAAAAAAAAAAAAATCAACTATGATAATACTCAAAAATGCACAACCAATAATATGCATGATAAAAGATAAAACAGCAAAAAACAAATAAAATGTGTTTGGGTGCATCAATGGGTTAAATCCAGTTGGACGTACGGTTGAAGTTTGGAGAAAATTCCCTTGGGAGTTTCCAAATGTCAAAGTTTCAAGCACAACTTCTGGATAGAGACTGGCTTCATGATAATTAAGAATGAACACAAATTTCCAAAATTCATTATCAGTCTATTCAGATGTGTGAATAATTGCAGACTTTTCATACCTGCAAACCTTCAAAACTTAGACTTAAATGAACCTGAATCATCATAATTAATACTAATGATTCTTTCCATTAATACAAACTTTGACTTTTAACAGTATAAATCACATTAGAGATGAATTTCAAAGCGATTCAGACATTACAGGCAGCTTTTAACAATAAATAGTAATCAAAGCAGTGGCTCAGCCTTCACTCTCTGCAGTCTGTCTGCCTCTGCCTGTCTGAAGGTTATCCATTCAGAATCAAAAAGTGTTGGACATTTCCCACATCTTTTCTCTGTATTAGTGCCGTCTTTGATTGCTTTTTATTTCTCATTAATTTCACTCCAAGCCGACAAACATTTTCAATGTAAAAGTTTGAACATATGTCAACTTTAGCAAAGGACGCTCATTTGGAGACATTGACGTTGGAATGGAAATAAAAAAAACTAATTATGGTGCATTTTCACTCTCATTGTTTAGAGATGATGCCGAGTGGAGATGGAGTTTTAGTTTTATAAAATATAAGGTTGGAAATAAGCTGTAAAAGTTGTAAGTGATCTGCAAATGGGAAAGAATAAAAAAAACATCTTTACTGCAACTTATGATGCTGTTGTCAGTACTGCAAATGTTGAAATCTTTAAAACGCAACATAAAAACTCATTTATTCAGACTGGCTTTTATGTAGAATTTTATATTTTAATGACTACTATAATAATTCAATTGTTTGTGAGTACTTTTTACCTTACTTTATTATAAAATTTAAGTTTAACATGTTATTGTGAGTATTTGCTTATATATCTTATCATGCTGATTTAGTTTTTATCCTTTTACGCTTAATCATTTTAGATTTTCTTTTAATCTTTAGACTTTTTCAATTTTTTTATTATTAACTTATTTATTTTAAATGTAATTTTAGTGAGGGTTTTTTCTGTTTGATGAGTCTTGGTTTTACTGCTTTGCATTTTCTGTTATTTCCTCTCCTTTATATTTTATCAGTCATCTTGATTTAATCATTTCTTTTACTTTAGCTTTTCTGATGTGCGTTTTGAACCAAATTCTCTTCATATCCTACCTGCCATCATTACAATTATCTTTATTTATGTATATGTATATGTGTTTGTATGCGTATGGATGAGTGTGTGTGTATGTAGATTAGATTAGATTGGATTAGATAATACTTCATTAATCCCCTTGGAAACCTTCCTCAGGGAAATTCAGATTTAGTAGCAGTTCAGTATTACAGATTCAAATATATATAAAAAACATATATCTAAACAAAACTACAAATAAATATAAATAAAATGAAAATATAGTAAAAATATAAAAATATATGGCTACTGGCTGGCTATTGCTCCTTCCCGTCCTCCGTCTTCCTGTTACTCCTCCTCCCCCCCAGTGAGGAGTTGTACAGTCTGATGGTCTAAGGGACAAAAGAGTTTCTCAGTCTGTTGGTCCTGCACTTGTGAAGGAGCAGTCTGGGGCTGCACAGGCTCCTCGGGTTGCTGATGACGGTGTGCAAATGGTGACTGGCATCGTTCAAAATGTCCAGGAGTTTGTCATGCGTGTGTATATCAAATGTATGTATCAAATGTGTGTATATATGTGTGTGTTTATATACACACACATATATATAAAAATACAATTTGATTGATTAATGCCTGCACAAAGCATTTAAAACCCAGGCAACATAATTATACGTCTATACAAGAATTTCATAAAACATTGACCAGAGCACTGACCACAACTAGTAGTTTCAACTCACTTTTTCCATTAACCAGCTAACCTGAGGAATATAAATGTGCTTTTTTGAACATTCCTCAACTTTGCTAGGCTTTTGTTGCCCCTGTACCAGCTTTTTTGTAACAAGCCGCAGGCATCAAATTCATCCAGCCATCCATCCATTATCTACACCACTTATCCCTTACAGGGTCACAGGGGTTGGAGTCTATCTGAGCTGACATTGGGTGAGAGGCAGGTGCACCCTGGCCTGTTGGCCAGCCAACTGCAGTGTCCAGAGAGAACCCAGGGATGCACAGGGAGAACATGCAAACCAAACACAGAGAGGCCCTGACCAACACAGGATTGAACCTTCCTTCTTTGAGGGATTTGCACTACCTGCTGCACCACCATGCCGCCTACATCAAAATCAAAGCTAATGAATTCATTCATTCACTCATTTTCTACGCTGCTTATCTCTTTCGGGGTCACGGGAGGCTGATGCCTATCCCAGCTGTCACTGGGCGAGAGGCGGGGTGCTTCCTGAACCGGTTGCCAGCCAACCACAAGGCCACATAGAGAGACAGACAATCATTCTCACACTCATACCTAAGGACAGTTTGGAGCCACCAATCAACCTAATGAACACGTTTTGGTGTGTGGGAGGAAGCCGGAGTGCCTAAAGAGAGCCCATGCATGCACAGGGAGAACATGCAAACTCAACACAAAAAGGCCCTGCATGTGAATGTAATGTAAATTTTAACAGTCTCAACAGATGAAATATCATTGGATTCTATTTAATTTATGGTTTACCCAACGTCTTAACTTTATTCTAAATTGGGGTTTGTAATAACATGGTACACAGCTCAGCAACAAAATAATGTATGTCATGCCTTTTGCCTTTTCTGGTTAACTCTACCGTCTTTCTGTCTGACAGCCGTCATTCCCCTCCATCCTGTGAGAGACGTACGAGCCTCTCCGCCCATCCATCTCCCTCCTCCACTGTTTGTCTTACTGAGTGTCAATGTCACATGTTAGGGCATTAGCTGTGAAGACATCAGTGGATGAGGTCAGCGCTGACAATGTGCCTCTATTAAATCAGCAGCCCCCTCAAAGTGTAAGAACAAGCCTGGCTGTCACACCGGGTCCTCGCCGTCTCTGAGCCGAGGGTGACGGGCGTTTCATCCTGCGTGTTGGAGACGCTGTCTGAAGGGTGTGGCGTGGGAAAGCTCTGCTGAGGCTCACCTCCACACCTGGCTTCAACACAAAGCTACAGCAGCCATATGTTGCTGTGCTGCCATCACAAACATGGAAATAAAGCTCACTTTGATCCTTCTAACCTTCAGATGCTTTTTATCCCACCAGCCAGCAGATGGTTAACCCTTTGAAAGCAGATGAGGGAGTTCTTTTAAACATGGAGATATTTTAATTAATGATGAATTCAGAGCATAAAAGCTAAATCCTCATTATTTCCATAGGAAAAGTTTTGAGCTTTATCTACCATGTGCACCAGCAACATCAGCTATATTAGGTTGCATGGAATAGCTGAGAAGAAGCAAGACTCACCATGGACAAAATGCGATCTTATGCGGATTCTGACCCAAATTATTAAAATGACTTGTGTTAGTTTGTGATTTTAAAATGGCAGCTGCTGCAGAATATAACAAAATGGATTACGTTACGAATGCTCACCCCAATCTGTTGCTTGAGCTAAGAACATTCACTAGCTCCACCTGTCCAACTACTTGTTTCACAAATTAGCCAATCACATAGCAGCAACTCAGATCATTAAACACGTAGACATATTCAAGGTGGCCTCCTAAGTTTCAAACCAAGCTTCAGAATGAGGAAGAAAGTTGATTTGAGTGGCTTTGAATGTGGCTTGGTGGTATATAGCCTGGTCTAGGTATGTCAGACACTGCTGATCCACTGGGTTTCCAAGCGCGATTGTCTCAACGGTTATAGAGAATGGTCCCACAAAGAGAAATTATCCAGTGAAGAATCGTTCTCTGGGATAAAAGTACCTTGTTGATGCTAGTAGCTCAAGAAGAATGGACAGAGTGGTTTAAGATGATAGGAAGGCAACAGTAAGCAAGATATGAAAAAGATTTTTAAAGGCACAACATGCCAAATCTATCTATCTAGCTACATATATATATATATAAAGTAAATATAAAGCCGGTTCACTAAAAAGGGCGGTATGGTGGCGCAGAAGCAAGTAGTGTGTTTGCCTCACAGCAAGAAGGTTGCTGGTTTGATCCCTTTGTTGGTCAGGGCCTTTCTCTGTGGAGTTTGCATGTTCTCCCCGTGCAGGAATGAGTGTGAGTGTGAATGACTGTCTATCTTTTAATGTGGCCCTGTGCTTGGCTGGCGACTGGTTCAGGGTGTACCCCTTCCTCTCTGTCAAAGTCAGCTGGGATAGTCTCCGGCACCTCCTTCACTCTGAAAGGGATAAGTGGTGTAGGTAATGGAGGGATAGATGGATAGTTTAAATACCCTCTCTTATTCAATGACAATCTGGGTAAGTTTTGGAAGTCAAAGGTCAAGGTCAATGGATGTCAAGCTCCTTTGATTGTAAGGCTATTACAAACCACAGCAACCACTAAAGCCTTATCTCTTTACTTTCACTGTCCATGAACAACCTGACAATCCAACAGATCCACAGCATCATATGTTTCCTCTCTGGTTGTCTCACTTCCATCACAGAGTTCAAAGGTTAAACCAACAGCAGGTTGGTGGTATCTCGATACTAAAATGCTCTCAAAGGCAGTCAATGCTCAGTGAGACGTAATGGTATAGACTTCATAATGATGCCAGGAATTAATCTGATTTATCAAACTGTATAAGAAACTACATTCAACAAAATGAACCTGATAATCATTAATTCTCACATATCCCCTATATGCCCTCTGGGAGCTTCAGTCGGTGTTAAGTTCTGCCTAAATACGTCTTGTTTAAACGCATGCCCGCCCCTATCTCTGTACAATAATCATGGTTTTAGTGCTCGCCGAGTGTTGCAGTGCATTAAGATAAAAGCGCTAAAACAGTGTTTGTGCTGTATCCCAAATGGAGGCTGCTAAGTGAAGTAGCATGCTGTTACAGGAGTCGAGGGATGATGGTAGCATGAGTGCTTTTCTGAGTGGGAACACTTCACACTGCAGGGGTTTGCACTGATGCCACGGCATAAATTTGTCATATATCTTTTTTTTCCACCCCTCCCATGCGAATCTCTCTCTCTACAGCATGAAATGTATGAGATCATTTATCACATTTGATCATTTAGCTTGTGTTTTGATTCAGGGAACATCACTCATTAGATTCTGATTTGATGTGAGTTCACATTATTCTCCAATAACTGGTTTCTAGTAAGAATGATATATTTTTTTAAATGTGTAAGACTATACAAGTTTAGAAGGGTTTGGGTGCTGTATGGGTAAATAAGAGGGTATTTACTGGTGAGTTTTTGTAAGTAAAATGATGAAATGGAAATATCAGTTTGGACTTTCGGACATTTGATCAAATTAATTTAAAAGTGTGCTTCTTTTTGGGATGCACAATACTGAAATTTTGACAATTTCTGACATGCTATATACTTGGGGTCATCAACTAAAATACATAGAAACATTTTTTACATTTTGGTATCATTAGATTATTACTAGTTTTTCTTTTTCCAAAATTATATGTATTCCTAAGCCTTAAAAAGTGACATAAGTCCAAAGCACCCATACATATGTTAGCCACATGAGGCAATTGAGATATTTTGCATACTTCATTTTAGGGTCATCATATTTTCAATCAAATTTCTCTGCTGGTAAAGGGTGGATCGCTCCCTCCAGGTGGGGAGTGAGTCCTTGTCCCGAGTGAAGGAGTTTAAGTATGTCAAGGTCTTGTTCACAAGTGAGGGTAAAATGGACTGAGAGACGGACAAGTGGATTGTTGCAGACTCTGTACCGAACTGTTGTGGTAAAGAGGGAGTTAAGCCAGAGAGCAAAGCTCTCACTTTACTCTCTGGTGGGTCCAGCTGGCTGCGCTGTGTACTAAAGTAGTGCCTAAACAAAGCGGCTCGGTAGTGGAAAAGTGAGTTGTTGTAAATTGTATTTACATGCTGTTTTGTGACTTGTTTTTAGGCCCATTCAGTAGCACCATTAACAGTAATGTACAGCACTAACTAGGGCTGAATGATTTTAGGAAAAGATCTAATTGCGATTTTTTCTCTGAAGATATTGCGATATCATTTAGATTCCCGATTTTCTTCAAATGAAGCTTCAGTGCAATATTCACTATGTTTACAGTACAGACAACAGTAAGTAAATCAATGATCAAGAGCACATAACACATTATTTATCATCTAATATTGATGATAAATAATCTGTTTTTGTTATTTAAGGGATACTCCAACTTCTACACCTAAACAGAGGCTTTGTGTTGTTGACCTGCTTACCAGCACTTCCACGAAGGAGATGTGACGTTCATGAACAAGTCAACTCTTTTGAACGGCTCTTTTAAGTGAACAATTCTTAAATGCAATTTGCCTTCAAATTTGAAAAAAGTTGACACAACAGATCCTAAGTCAGTCAGGCGCGCTGCATAAAATTGCAGCTTTGGCAATCACGTGATCGCGTTGTCTGAAACTGTGATTTCGATCCGAAGACGAATCTTTCAGCCCTAGCACTAGTTAACAGAGCAGTTTATATGGATCACACATGTTCATTGTTTCTTCAGTCAACACTGTACAAATTTACTGATCAAATAGAATATCAAACTATGTTTAAAGCACAAATAATCAACTACCAGGAAATATTCAGAACGTGTTACGTAAAGAGAGGGAAATTATCACTTAATTAAGACTGTAAAAGTGAGAACTACCAGGAAAAGCTTTTGTGTGTCTGTGTGCAGTGTAAAACTTAGGAACGGTCTGAGCGATGAACTAAAACAATGTCCAAACATAGAGCAGTTTAAGAAAAAGGATAAAAATCATAATTTTTAAAAGGTACAGGGATGAGACTGTATAAAGATCACTGAAGGTTGATTTAGTTTCCCTTGTTCCTTTGTTTATTAATTTATTTTTTGATTGCTATTTGTGTTATTATGTTATTACCATTTGGTTTATTTTGTTTGTGAGTAATTATTTTTAACATTATTATCATTATTATTTGGAAGTGGGTTACTCACTGACTACTTGTGTAAGGTGAAGGGGTGGGACCAGATAAGTTTCGACTTCTGACAACTCTTTTTTGAGCATGCAAATGTCAAACTTTGTTTCTTTGCACTTTGGTTGTTGTTTCTTATTTTGTTATATTTTCAATCATTTGTTTATGTAAAACATAAATACATATTTTTTTAAAAATCATGCTGAGTATTTTGGCATGGACTGAGAGATGCTGCCTTCCAGTGTTGCTAATGTTCAGGCTAATGCTATGTACCTCATACAACCCCACTTAAAAAATCCTGAACTATCCGTTTAAAATACATATTTTATTCTCCCATGTCATCATGTCTTGGGTGTCTATTGAGCAGGAATTTGACTTCAGTTTAATTAAAAAAAACGAAAAATTTTATCTCCGTCAAGGATCAGATGCAGCTCCTTTTCTGTCCTCTTTGGAAACGCTCTGATCTGAGGGGGCAGGGAGGCTACGATAACGAGGTCTGCACTGATAGACTGGCCAAACAATGTCTGATAGGAGGATGGGGGTAAGAGGTTACGGGCCACATCCTGACTTTCAAAACAGTCATGGCTTCGGCGTGGGTCAAGCAGAAAGCACACATGTAGGTGTAGGCTGTATAGCCATGACATCATAAGCCCCGGGAAGTAGAAAACAGAGTGTTTTAAGGGGTATTTTCTTTAAAGAGGCAAAGAACATTTCTCACAAACTGAGATTTTGCAGGACATGGGATTTAAGAAGACCAAATTATTAATATTATTTCAAAATCTGGTCCCTGTAGCATGTATTATAAAAAACAAAAAATGGCCTTTGTGCTGATGTAGTTGATGATCACTGCTCTAGAATATGGTCAGTCAAAATGAGATACCTCTAAGTTAATAATGACTAATGTGCCGCCAAAATGCTATTAATTAGCATCTTCGGCAACCAGATAATGTTAGCCATTGTGGCAGTGAAATAGCGTTACCCTCAGTCTTCGTGCCTGTTGCAGATTTTATTCATCAGACAAATGATTCTGCAGACTGTGAATTAAAGAATTCTTCAGTGCACATGAAGAAAGGTAACTTATGATGAAAAATCCACAGTCTGAATGTGTTGATGGGATATAAAAGCCACATCAGAGCAGTTAAAGGGGGGGCTGGAGCAGAGACTACTGTTTCCATAATCCAGTAAGTCACACCTTCAGCTGGAGTGAACTCAGAGAAAGACTATCAGCTTTACACCCTAATTCACCTTCCAAAGACTGTTTTTTTCTTCTTCTTGAGGAGCTTAAATGGATTTAGCTCATAGACGCAGGGACGAGAAATAACAGAAAGGTGTGTTTCATAGAGCCATCAATCTGCTGCGTGTTAAACGATGGGGGCTAATCATCCTGAGAGCCTGTTTTCTGCCTAAGATAAACACCGCTGAAGCTGAGGGATGATGGAGGCAGATGGTGAGAGTCCTGTTTGGACGCCTGTTGCTGGTTGGGCTGTCCCGTCTAAAACAACACAGGGATGGGAAATATGGGCCAAAAATTATATCTCAGGATTTTGTAGATAAATGATAATAAACAATATATTTCTTTATCTTGTTTTTTTTCTGTGATTACCACTGCCAAAGAGGTTATGTTTTTGCCAGCGTTTGTTGGATAGTTTTTGAACATAACGCAAAAAGTGATGCACAGATTTTCATTTTTTTTTTTTTTTTTTTAGAATATGTTGGTCATGGAAGAAGGAAGAAAAGAAATGTTTTGGTGGTGATTTGAGTCTGGATGCAGATTCAAAAACCTTTAAAGGGTTTTTTAACCCTTTGACTTCCAAACTAAGAAATACATTTGCAACAAATTATTTACTTGTAAAATTGTTGTCCTTCCTCTTCATTTAGCGACATTTATTTTTCAATTACCCAATCGAGAAGCAGATATGTTGGTCAACCAGCTGGTTGGCTTGCCTGTTAAGGGTTATCCTGGGCATGGATAGATTTCTTTTATTTCTGCAACTAAATTTTGTTTTTTTTTCCGAATGAGAACATCACAGAGAGCAAAATTTAGATATTTAGCGGTTGACCCAGTTTTCTAAGGAATCATAGGTAATTTTTTTTTTTTATCATCAAACTTATTTCCTTCAACTAAATTATGACTGATAGAGGATCATATGTGAAAAGATTTTTTCTTACTCCATTGTATGCTCTCACTGTTGGAATTTTGAGAAGCAATGATTCACTTCCAATTTTTCTAGTTTTCAAACAATTATATTCATGTACAGCAGCGCCACCCATTGGATACAAATTGGTGTTACAAACATTATTAAGAGAGATGAATAAAGAAAAACAAAGATAGGCTTTCAAAATTTTAAATACAGTAGCAAAAAGTCAACCACACGGTTACAATGCCAGTCAAAGGGTTCATTTAGACAGTTTTTACCGTACTTAAATTATGTGTTCAAATCATGAACAACATTTTAGATTTATTCCTCATATTTAACACTCATGATGACTACATCTTGAGGCCCCACAGAGCATGAGGCCCCAGGTAATGGCCTGCTTTCACCTCACGATAAAACCCCCTACGTCTGCTTGCTGTGAATATATCACCTGTGTGGAGCTGCACTGAGGAGCAGGTCTTAAAACCCCCTCGGACCGCTCTCCTGCTGATTCTGAAACATTCTTGTAAAACCGGGGGAGGATGAGGAAAATAAATTTGTTGTGATGTTTACGAGTCTGCGCCGTTGAGGCATCGGAGCATTGCATAATGTCACCCTACAACAGGGGACGGGGAGGAGACCTTGGCCCCCTTACTCTAGCACACAAATGCATACATGCAAGGAGCCCCGATAATGAGAATCCACCTCACCAAATCTTTCAATTCAAGGACTTGCTTAGATTGACTGTAATGCCTAAGTAATCAGCCTGTTCTGACCCACCTTGTCCTCGGCCAGGATTTATAGCACCCAATTACTGATCTCTATTACCCGGTGTGCCAGGGGGATGGAAATCAGACGTGTGGACAGACGGCTGGCGCTCTGTCTGCCTGTCTGGGTGACCAGGTGATGAGAGGTTGGCCTCCACTCCTCACCGCTTTCCGCCCCATCTTTCATATCACATTACTCGGCCGCGGACTGGCAGATAAATTTTAATATTCTTTCAGGTGTTGGAACACTTCTGCATGTCTGGTTTTCTTTGACATTGTGATGAATGTCTGAGTTTCATCCAGAGATAAATCATCCTTGTAGATCACAGAAAGTACAAAACACACTAATGAGACAATTATTGTATTAACAGAAAAGTCTGCCTCTGAAAAGTTGAGCTAAGATGGACTTTTTTTTACTTTCTAACCTTCCAATATAAAAATAATCTAATGCCAAACCACTTTTACGAGTCAAAGTCAAATAAAATCTCTTCAATATAACTTCAACAATAAGAATCCTTGAAACTACAGTGAAGGACTTATTCATGCCTCAAACTTAGCTGCAACTGTTATATCGTCCACAAACTTGCTTTAGTTTAGAACACTGTAAAAAGGTTGCTGTAAGTTTCACAGTAACTAACAGTAAACGTGCTCAAACTATTAATTCGGCAAAATATTGTCATTGCCAATACGTGTATCAATATGGATTTGATAGAATCCATACAGCCCCAACTGCTGTGACAACAGATGCAAAATACGAAATAGTACATGAGAAAGGTTCAAACGGTGGTATAAGCCCAACTACACGATGCACAAATGACTTCTTAGACGTCTAAAGAAATGAAATTTAGGCAACTTAATAAGTTGTAGGACCCTTCAAACATTGGCCATGCTGCTTTTGTATTTACAAAAAAAAAAAGTTGTTAGAGATTTGTTTAAAGGTTTAGTCAAAGTCCACAATTAACACATATTGTGATACCCACTGTTCAGTGGCCTCTGTATCAGAATTAGGGATGGGAATTGAAAACCAATATCAGTTGAGAATCGATAACAACTCCCCAAAGGACTCGATATCATGAGTCTTCTTGCTTATCAATTCCTTCCACTTTGTTCTGCATGCCTTGCAAATCAAGAACCTCACACCCTCATTACTAGCAGTCAGCAGAAATGAAAACGAAGAAAAAAAACATGTCAGGAGTGGTAAGAATCTTGCTTTAATATTTTTTTTTAAGTTGCTGCCTACACAACTTTCAGAGAGTGGGAACACCAGCAACTTGCAGACACATTTGTCAATGGAGGACAGCATTGACGTCAGGAGTGTCATGTGTTTGACATTGTTGCGACTGAAAACCAATGTTCATCAACTTTTTTCCACACCGAAAACAAGCAGGGATAAAATAGAAAAGCACTCCAGGAGCTCCAAGCTGCTCAGTTACAGCAGTGGCTTCTCTACAACCCCTGCAAAAGATACAATTCTCACCACCAGGCGCGCCGATTGGACGGCTGAGTCTCCGCTCATGTCTGTCCATGTGGAGAGTTCGTCCACTGGCATTACAAGGGAGGCTGGGAAATGTAGTGAAGTAGGCTCGAAAAAAGTTGACTTCAGCAAATAAACTACAATTCCAATAATGACATAAAGGGGGCAGAACCCTCAGAGCAGGCGAGGAGAAATGAATGGGGTTTGCCATTATAAACTTCAATGCTTTTTTTTTACGTCAATCTGGATGAGATCCAGATGAAATTAGCCTTGACGATAGAGTTATGTTATATATATTATCCTGTAAATTCTGAAATGAAACCATCAAGTGATGTCAGAGATATGATTTTAAAAAAAATATATTAAGTTATGGGATTTATAAAACATTTTGGGAATTTTTTGCATCCAGACAAATATGCAGATATTTACGCAACATTCAACGGCTTCTTCCTTGGACCAAACCTCACCTCTGGTAAAATTTTCATGTAAATCCATCCAGTAGCTTTTGTGTAATCTTGCTAACAGACAAATAAACAAACAAACAGACCCTGGCAAAAACATAAACTCCTTGGTGGGCAGTAGTAAAGTTTTAGCCGATACAAAGAATTGTTAATGGCATTGGAATCAATTGTATTGATACCAATGCCATTAACAATCAATCCCCATCCCTAATCAGGATATGCATCGTATCATGAGGTTGCTGGAAATACCCAGCCCTAACTTACTGGCAGCTAGGTGCCGTTTGTTTTTATTACCTCCGCCAAGGAGGTTATGTTTTTGGGAGGGTTTGTTTGTCTGTCTGTCTGTTAGTTAGCAAAATTACTCAAAAAGTTTTGGACGGATATTGATGAAATTTTCAGGGAATGTCCGGATTGGGATAAGGAACAAATTATTAGATTTTGGAAGGGATCCGGATCTCCGTCTGGATCCAGGAATTTTTTAAAGGATTCTTTAACATTGGGAGATAGGGCCATTTTCGACATTTCTGCATATAACTCCACAAATAATGGTCAGGGCACTTGGGAAAAAAATACAGGACAAGTTTCTAACATGCTCTACAGTGTATCAAAGACTGATCCGGATAAAGGAATAATTCCGGATACTATGATCCAGAAT
Source organism: Cetoscarus ocellatus (assembly GCA_037902135.1). Taxonomy (NCBI): domain Eukaryota; kingdom Metazoa; phylum Chordata; class Actinopteri; order Labriformes; family Labridae; genus Cetoscarus; species Cetoscarus ocellatus. The sequence goes on from JBAMNC010001161.1 coordinate 825,566, forward strand.
ATGAAAAATAGGGGACCTTTGGAATTTTCATCATAGGAAGAGAACAAATTAAGCTATAAACATGCAACAAACCCCATTATATAGCCAAGGCATTGTGGAATTTGGAAGGTGCCAACGGATTTGCTGTATCTTCTAAAGCTAGGGAGCTAGATCCAGAAGAAAACCGCCATTTAGGAAAATTCGATTTTCGTGAATAACTGCTGAACTAATGTTGATATCATTATGGATTCAGTTGCCAATGGTATGTTTTCATGGTCAAGGAATCTAAAAATGTAGTCAAAATAAATGTGGGACTAATATTTATGGTGCAAATGACAAATAGGGAGAACGGTGGCGCTTGGCGGAGGTCTGCACTCTGAGTGCTTTCTAGTTCGTATCATCACAATATTAGAATGTACAGCATAACTATGTGTTTTCAAGAACATCGTACTTAATGTATTTTCACATGTATCGTACTGCATTTTAAATTACAGTACACTCACTGTATTTTCACTTATATCTATATTAATGCATTTCTTATGGTTTTAAATGATAACTTACTTGCAATATATCCATCCATCCAATTTTCTATACTGGTGAAAAGCAAAACAGAGCAGGAGAACTTCTACTGTCTCTCAGTCCAACGGTCCACATGAAAGAGAAACATTTCAAGTAAAGGGAGGAGAGCCTAACACCCAAAAAGCAGACATAAACTAGAAAAGCACTCAGAGAGCGCAGACTTCCACCAAGCAGCTTCAGTCCACTTTGACAAAAATGGTCCTATCTGGCAATGTTACAGAATCCTTTAAAAATTCCTGTATCTGGATGGTGATCCGGATCAGTCCCAAAATCTAATCATTTCTTCCTTATCCCATTCCACACATTTCCTGAAAGTTTCATCCAAATCCGTCCATAACTTTTCAAGTTATCTTCAACACAAACAGACCCAGTCCCCAAAGTCTCCAGCCACACAATCAAAGGCCCGTCATATTCCCAAAGCCATACCTAACACCCGAGGTAAGATCTTTTTCATTTTATAGATTCTTCTCCAGGAAAAGTTTCAGGAGTAATATCTGCTCAGTCAAAAAAAGTTAAAAAGTCTAAAAGCAGAGTTTGAACTGTATTTTTCAAAGGCAGACGCCACCCTGAAGAACTCAAGACCCCAAACAGTTTTAGGCTAAAAATATTCAATTTTCTAAGAGAAATTGTGTAAAACAAAATCTGCTTTTGACATTGTTTTGATAGTTGACATCAAAGCTGTCAGGGTATCCATTAAATACCAAAATATTGGACAAGATTGTATGGTAGGGTGTGCAGGCTTCTCTTTTAAGTATTTAACTGTACTTCATGGTTCATTCATGCACTTCATTTGAGCCCAATTTCCGAGATTTTGAAGTAATGAAAAAAACATTTGCGATATGAAAGGCTTGTGTGAAGTGTTTGTCAGTTTTTTGAAAGAGGAACGGCAGCTCCAGGAGATAATTTGGAGGTACGGCGGTGCGCATTTTAGATAAAGTAAAGTAATATTATGAAGCTTTTGAAAACAGGCTTCACATACAATAAAAGTGCTTTTCAGTAACTCCAGACTTCCTTTACAAAGTCTCCATAGTAAAGCTGTCATTCTTCTCTCAATAAAAACTGCAAAAATAAAGCTTTGTCAGCCTCTTTTTCTTATGTTTCGGACTCATTTTGATGTATCAAATGTTTTTCTTCTTCAAAATAATATTATCTCGGAGTAACACAGGGAGCCAGGGACACAGCATATTGTTAAGCTCTGAAGTGGCTCCCTCAGACAGCTCTGTGGCTCGCACTGAAAGCATTAATCATTGATTAGAGAAGTGATGGCAGTGTAACAGGTCTGAGGAGCAAAAATGACAGATTTTGACAAGTGCGTTTCGTGAAATGCTTTTGGACAGCTCCAGGGTAAATGTGAATCAGGTGATGTAAAAACAACTGAAAGTTTCACAGTTGGTTCGAAGGAAACTTCAGATAAAAAAGGGCTGAAGTACAAAGACTTAAAGAAAAGGCATTATTAAGTCTGAGCTCCGTCAAGGCCACGAGATGTTGCACAACCCAAACTTCAACTCTCTGACCTCTCATGTCAACCCTGGCTCTTAAACAGACTGTCTATTCTCTAGACATGCAGCTTTCAAACTGAACCATAAGCTTTGTTGGTGTTTCTTAAAGTATCGTTTCTTTAAGGTTAGGAGTCACAAGTAAGCATTGGGCTTATAATTTAAAGGCACTTAAATACGTTCAGTTCTTCGGTAAGGTGTTGGATTTGATGGGGTTTTTCTGTTTGTTTTCTTTCTTTAAAGTTTGCTCAGACAGTATTACAGATTGTCATGTGAAAGTTCTTTAAAGGGATAGTTCAGGACTTTTGAAGAGGGGTCATGAGTTACGCAACCTTGCCACAGTGATGGAGATCAGCTCTGCATCTGTACAGAGAGAATCGGCATGAATGCTAGAGCTAATGACAAATAACACTTTATGAATAGAGCAAACAAAAATGAACGATAAAAATGCACAAATTCGAAACAAAATATTGAGTTAATCTTTTAAATTCTTGTATTTCATTTTTGTTTAACAATACATTTTCTTTGTCATTTGAAATTTTGTTTGCGTTTGTGCTCCAGCCTTGATCTTTGTGCTTCCTGGGTTTCTGTGTAAAAATCTGTTCTTCCTGACCATGGGCAGGCCTTAGGAAGCTGCCTGCTGATTGGCTACTAAGTTTTGGAGTAAAACCTCAACGGACCGGAAGTAGTCACAGGCCTGGAGTCATTGATTGTCTAAAACTTATTCCCCATAGCACATAGGTTAATCCTAGCATCAGTTAACCCTTGTACTGTGTTAGCTTTCTCTATACACGTTCCACAGTAAGGTTGGTATTGACCCGTGCCTTAAATCAGCTGTAAATTACACTAAAAACAATTATCTATCATGCAAGTTTTTTCCCTTATCTCGTGGTTAACTGGTCAGGCTTCATTATCCATGAAAATATTGATTTTAGTATCTTTTGGTGTGGGCCTTTGGGTCTTTCTTTGTCTGTATACCCCTTGAATTCAGTAAAAAAATGTAAAATGAACCTCAAGAAAATCATATAAATAAATAAGAGGTTGTATTGTCACCTCGCTATTACTAGGGGATGTTAGAACACATATTGTAGAAGTATATGTATATACACTTTTCCATTCTAATATTATTAACTACAGTAACTTCTGGTGTGACGGGTCAATTTTGACCCATATATATTTACTTAAAGAAATAGACAAAACAATATGCGCATGAATATTTGTGAACATTTATCTGTTTATCTTCACAGATGCACCATGTTTCAGTTTTGGCTCTAATTATTGCTTTATAATCTTATGGGTCAAAACTGACCCTAAGAACACAGATGACACTATTTCAACAGAGCACTTATGATTTATTGTTTTTATTTTTTATTTTCTTTTGTTGTTTAAATTGAGGTTCCTGAAAAAGTCAAAAAGCCTTGATGCAGTAAACAAATATTAAGTGGTTCTTTTATGCATATAAAACCTAAAACAACTACTCTAACACAGGAGAAAGTTTCTAAGCACAACAGAGGAAAGCCTTGTATTACTTTTACCTTCACATGTTATTATAGTTATCATGCACCTGAAGATATAATATCTCAACAATAATCTGACAAACTTCACGTGCTTACAACTATTTTATGGAGTACCTTGACAGATGACGATGGGAAAAACTTGGGGGAAAGAGTTTTAGATGTTGGTCACAGCACCAAGAAGAAGTGATAACATTTTGTTGGTGATCCAAGGACAGATGCAGACAACAGAATTTTACTGAAGTCTTTTTAATACTGCAAAAAAGGAGGGTTTTCCACATTTATGCCACTAAGTTGAAAATTTAAAAACAGATTTCGATGAAATATTCTTGGGATATTGGTTCAGGCACAAGGCAGGCATATATATACATATTTATTCACAGTATACACACTTCACGCTCTGTAGTGCAGTAGCAACCGCCAACAACATCATCTGATTTTCCCGTAATAAATGTGATTGATGGAACAATCGTCCAATCACCTGCCGGATATCGTCTTAACAGTTCTGCCCACCCCAAAAACCTTCTATGGGCTCTTTCCCAGATGTACTAGCGAAAATATTTTTTGCATTAGATTTGTAAATCAATACTTTTGACTTTTGACAGTTTCAGGGAGACAGGGCAAAATGCAGATGTTAAATGTGTACACCTGAAGCATTTTTAAAAGTCTAAAGTCAGGCATCCTATTCCAAAATCATCCTGCTCACACTTGGTCAAAGTTGAAGCTCACTTCATATAAAATAAAAATCACAAAATGAAAAAAAAATGCGGCCATAAAAGCCAGATATTTGATCTGATGAGACATTGATTGGCCCAGGACACAAAGTGAAGTACTTCTATTCAGTGTGTTTGCCAAGAGAAATCTCAGTGTGGAAACATATTGACTCAACAGGAGACCTGAATCTTCTCTGCCAAACACCGCAGAGCTGTTATAAGAGAAAAAGTCTCGCCCGGGAGACTAAACTCATAAGAACTGTCTCATAATTCCTTTCACAAAGTCAACTCTATCTAAAGGAGCTTTTTTGTGCTCCATTGATCGTGTCGACAACAACAACAAGATGCTATCAGGAGTTCTGAGGGAAGGTTAATGTTGCAATGCGAGAAGTGCAGGAGAAGTACTGGAGAAAAGGATGAGACTATGAAGAAATAACAGGAGTGTGAACCCAACAAAGGAATGGGTCGCCAATATGGCCGGCACTGACTCCCTGCTTGCCAAAATCTTTCACTTTCAACCTCAAAATTATCAGGGGTGCAACAACCCTCAAGTGAATGTTGAATATTACAGTGAAAATGTCTACAGCTCAATATGAATCTATGAATGTGGTATTTTTTATTTTAAATACAGCTTTCATTCATTGTTGTCCATCTTTCTCCCTTGTTGTGCCTGTGAGTCATTGCACAGGGTTGAGGAAACTCCTGTAGCGAGTAGAAAGAGCCCAATTCATACTGCTGTTTTAAGGTGTAATGGGGGAACAAATTAGACAGAATGGGCGGAACAAATTAACCCCCTCTTCGTTCTGTCTCCAGAGGTAGTAACAGAGGCATGATATTGAAGGCACGTAGACTCAGCGGGAGACAGGAGCGCTGCAAGTGAGCATCTCTGCCTTCGTGTGCATGCGGGGGCATGCTCATTCAGATCGTAATGCAGCGTGAATTGACTAAGATATTACGGAATCAAAATGAATGAGTCTAGGTGTAAATACAGCAGAACCTCGATGCAACCCTTTTCCAAAAAGCCACTGTGAATTAGGCTAATGTGCTAATGTTGAGCTAAAGTACCACACTATTGAAGGTAGTTGTCTGAGCTAATCAATTCTGCTATCAAGCCTCATTAGTCTTATAACTGATTGTTGCAAAAACATTCCTCATTTTGCTGGGGGAACATAAAATCTAAGCACATCAGCACAGTCCATCAAATTAAGCATTATATGGTGTAACTTTTGACCTCCACAAAGAAAGACCCTGGTCGACACAGGGAGTTGAACCAAGGATCCTGTTGCTGTGATATATATGCACTAACCTGTTGTGCCACAGTGCCAACCCAAAATGTCATGTTGATGTGTTTAAATGTAATTTCAAAATAAAGAAAACTTTGTTTTTGTCTAAAAACATGAATAGCTATGATTTTTTTGGTCAAATTTGTTGATTTGTTTGTTTGCATTTACAGCATTGTAAAATTGATATAAAAGAAAAATGTACAATGTTAAAAAGAAGAAATCGTTTAGGAAAAATAGAACCACTTAAACATTCCTTTCTGTTCAAGAAAAAGTTGCCTTTAACTCCTCAGAATAACACAGACTTTTTTAAAAAGCACCCCAATTGCCAAGGTTGTCGGAGCCAAACTCTTCATGGGCAAAGAATATTGTTTGTACCTTGGCGTGGGCTAAGTGTTTGTTTGCATCCTTAACAAATACCATGAAATGTTGCACAGTTTGTTTCTCTCTCGCTCTTTTCACAACAAAATCCATTCAATGCAAAAGCAAACTTGTAAAAAAAAAATACTCAAAATTGTTATCGTGTACTGAATAATTTTCCTGGACTTCATCTTGACTTGTGCCGTTGTAAAAAATTATGTAGAATTTCTCCAGATGCTTTAAAAGCCTTTATCAAAAGTGTCCACACAAAACATGAAGGATTTAATGAATTTATTAGCCGATAAAGCAGACTGCATTTGTTTGGTTGACCCCATCCACCATTTCCCAACTGTAAGCCCTCAGGATTAATCAGACATAATCAGATGAAACAACCGATCAGGCCAATCAAACCTTTTAGGATCCACCACCACATCAGACATGTCTTCATAAATGTAGCATTACGGACTTAATGTTCATTCATCCAGAGAGGCAAACCAACAAATTGAATCTAAACTCAATCACAGACCAACAAATGAAGCCATATAACCTCAGCCTGACAATCGGACTGAACGGCCATTTGGTTTCACTTAATTATTCAGCCTGACATTACGGTCCTGCTCACCGCTCACTGTTTATTTGGGGTTGTTAGTGTCGTGTACCAAGAGGCAGAACTTTATTGTACAAGAAGTGAAGCAGTTTTATTCTGCATTCATTACATGTAGTTACATTCTTGCTTCCTGAACACCATTTTCTTTCCTGTCATGACCTCCTAGCATATCTGTATCTGGTCAATCATTTGTCCTTTCCATTAACCCTGAAACATATTCAGACCAATAACAGGCAAAGACAAGTTCATAGAGGAATCTGGAACAGGCAATCATTTGATAAAGTTTTAGTCTTAGGGCAATGGGAAAATATACAGATATCAGGGTAGTCAAATCATCATTTGCCAGTGTTGAAAAATTGAGTTAATGGAATGGAATAGATGACAAATCTTCAAGTGTCCACTTGAGATAGGCTAGCATTATCACCCACATCTAAATGCAGTTTGACGGCAGTAATAAACATGTTGGTGGCCTGGTTACAAAACAGACTTGGTCTCAGTAGCTGAAGTCTTTATTGGCAAAAATTTTAAGGGTGATATAGTCTACAGTATAGACTCACCAGTCATTACAATTATACCACCACTCGCCTGAACCATTGATACGAGGCAGCACATATCCATGATTACTTATTGTTACCAAACTGTGAACCAAATTATCCCCTTGGTATTTAAAGTGGAAGTGAAACATTTCACACGTGGGTCAGTGACAAATAAGAGTTTGCATTAAGAGAAATTTAAAAAATGTTTTAATAGGTTGTTTTAAAAGCTCGTATCAGCTTTGCAAAAACGTATATTTTGTATTTCTGTTGGTTTCATGTCATTTCAAATAGCTTTTGAACGATATTTTACAAAAGGAAAGACGGATTGCCCCTGAAAATGTCAGGTGGTGTAACTACAACAAAAGGAGAAATATTAAATATGTATTTCCACCTAGAGTGTATGCAATAAAAGCGCTTACTTAATCTAATATATCACTTGAAAAAAAATGTATTAGGATTATTTTAAAATAATTTTAACAGGCACTATGATTGACATCTGGGCAAGCACAAGGCCTTGATGTGAAGACTTCAAACACATTATAACAGCTACTATGAATTATAAATCTTTTTTAAGGTCATAACATGTGATATGTAACCCTAACCACACCTGACCATACCCTAAAAATGTCAAATTATCGAGATTTCAAAGAGAGCTAACCTTGGCATGCAGCAGTTAGGTTAGTCAGGGGTCCTTCTTTGTGAAATCATTTCCTGCCACTCGATCTTCTTACTAAAATGAACAAAATGACTCCACTGCTTCCCTATTTGTCTATTAATTTTTTTTTTTTTTTATCAATGAGAGCAATCACAACATGAAATACATATTTTATTTCAATTGATTTTTGGATTTATTTACATCCTGTGATTTACTTATTTACTCTTGTGTGTATTTATTTTAATTCAACATCTTTGATTTGCAGAATTTGATCCTTGTTTTGGATGTGTATCTTCTCCCTTTCTTTTTTAATTGTGTTCCTGGTGTTAATGATATTAGATGATCACACACTCAAGTGTTACAAACGCTGAAACATGTCTGTTTTGTTGCTGCTTCAAACTTTAATAAAAATCAAAGACTTTATTGTGAGTACTGATGCTTTTGTCATTTGGCACTGATAACATGCCATATCCAAAGTCACTTAAATTGTCTCCATTCTGATACTCTTGATGATCTTGACCATGCCTGCATGCTTAAATGTTTTGAGTGTGCCATGCGATTGGCTGATTAATTCATGAGCAGTTAATCATGTGTAGCCAGTAAAGTGGTCGCTGAGTGTAAATATCAAATGCTGGAATTTCAGTGACTGAGAACAACGGCAAATGATCCATATGTCAAGACATCAGCAGGGATAAATGCTTATCTTCAATGTGCAGCGTTGGAGTCAGTTTAACGTCAAAAATCCTTAAACATTATTTTATTATCTGCTGGACCATGAAGGTAAAAAGTTCACACTCTTATTTGTGATCCATTAGATATTCTTACAGTTTTCAGTGTGAAAGAGAAAACACTCTGGCTCCTTTTTAACAAGTCTTTCAGATAAGGCTGAAGCATCTGTGTTTATGTAGCTGGAGAAATATTATGAATAATTGGAGGAGTTGAGGTGCAGAATTTCTCCGGCATTAATCGAGCCTCTGAAATCTCTGATATTAGCTCCGCATGAATCATTGTTAATTCCCATGAATCCATTACTGTTCCATGTGCAACTAAAAATAGAGTCCTGATAAATCAATGGGGACACTCGAGAGTGAAGACGGGGGTTGGTGCTGAATGCCTCTGAAGCTTCCTCTTTTCTCTAACACAGCTCTACGTCCTTGCTTCTCATCAATAATTATTCTCCATAATTCACACATAGATTTCTGTGTTACAACTGATGGGGGAGGTAGAGCAGTCCTTGAATAGTTTCAGCCCATCGTTTGAAAAAGAACGTGCGTTCGTCAAGGCTCTTTGATTGTGCACAAAAACACCTTTTTCTTCCATCCGCTGCATCCTTGACTTGAGTATTTCTGTAATGACAGCCACCCATTCTGTGTTTACGCCGACAATGACTGGAGCTTTTTGCCAATTCCTCCCTTATGCTGAAAGGAAGCATAATCCTTTTGAAACGGCGTGGCGATCTCCCCCCTCGCCGATTGTATTGGTCACAGCTCGACAAGCATGCAGCCTTGTGCGGAGAGACAGTGACCCCGCCAAACGTGGCCTCCTCTCCGCCCCGATCTGCAGAAGCCTTCCTGCAGACGATGGGCGTAGCGCGGCCTCACTCATGCGCGGGGCGCCAGGGCAGACGGGTTCATCTGCACACAATCAGGACGGACGGCCGCATCCCATTCCAATTGCATTTCCGCTCACGGGGAGGGGGAAAAGATCCCGCGGTGCATATTACTGCGGCTGAGGCAAATTTAGCTGAAATGGAAAGGGAGATGGAAAAGGCTCACCTCTTACACTAATCTAGGCAAACAACACAGCAAGAGCTTCTACCAGCAGAGAAAAGATGATTTCTGGATGGCAGAGTCGCCCTGCGTGTTTCTGAAAGAAGACAGTCAATTAATTCACATCATATTTGTAATCTTTTGATTTTATTTAATGAGGTGGAACATTAGCAATGGTGTGTTGGAGTTGTTTTTATAGAAACTATTGATGTAGGGATCCAACTTTTGTTCATATTCGAGTAGTTTGGACATTTACCAATACATTAAATAATCAAAATACACTTACTTTACTAGGTTAACCCTATTTAACTGCTTATAAGCCAATCACATGGTTGCAACTCAATGCATTTTGGCATTTAGGCATGATCAAGACAACATGCTGAAGTTCAAACCAAGCATCAGAATGGAGAAAATAGATGGATCACATGACATGTGATAATATCATGTACTGGAGCCAAATCTCCAAAAGATGTGTCCAGCACTTTGTTTAATCTACAGCGTGAAGAACTAAAACCCAATTTCCCAATTGATACAGACACAGCTGCTTCAATTTTCAGCTCCCGACCGGCTGCCTGTCAGCCTCCAGCCAGTTAAGAACCAACGCCAACTCCGTACCAATACTAATGAGGACACCAGTCGTCTTCTACAAATGTTTAGTTTCAAGTATTACAGTAATTTCTTGATTATAACACGCACTCAATTATAACACGCACCCCATATATTCACAATTTTTGCCTGAAAAACACTGTACTCGAATATAACACGCACCCAAATTTTGCCCAAAGTTTTAATCAATGAAATTTCAGTATTTTCACAACAAATACACAATTTTCTTTCTCAAACGGATGGAGAAACACCTTATGCGATTTCTGTCCGAGCATGCTCAGTCGCAGTGTACCGACCAATCAGAAAGCAACTATCAACATGCCGATGTCTTCGACCAATCACAGCGCAGCTATTTTGCGTCCCCTTCCTCACAAGATGGCAGCGCTCTGTGTTTGCCAGTGAGTGGTAACACTTAAGAATTAAACAATGATTACACAAAGTTAAACTAATTAAGACCCAAAATATTGGATTAGAACAGTTTAACAGTCAGTTTAATAAGAGTTACGCATGTTTGGTGGGAACATTTCACAGAGAAAAAGAATATTTCGACTTTTTGTATCAGATGTGATGCAATCGCGATGTTGGCGAGATGAAATATTTTAAGTATTTTGCTCATGTATAATACACACCCGAAAACTTAGTGTTTATTTAAAAGCAAAAAAAGTGTGTGAAAAAATTGAGAAATTACGGTTGGTCAAAGAAAATCAATTTAGCTGATATTCTGCTATTAATGTTTTTATTAGATGACTTGATTATTATTCTCTTAATATAAATAAAACAACAGTAGTAATGTAGGGCTATGCTGTACTAATTTATAAATCATTTTAAACTGAACATAATCAATTTTACATCATTTTAAAAAGTGCCCTTAAAATATATTTTCGAGATTAGCAATGCATTAAATTGTTTTCTTTCTGTCATTCCTACTTTGTCACAGAACTGTGATATGTTTCTGTGTGTAAGTTTGCAGGTGAAGCTAAAAGCTGTCTGATCAGTCTCCACAGCCGCATGACATGGAAAGTGATGCTGTCTTGGCATGAAAAGAGACAGAAAATTCAGGGTAAGGCAGCTCTGCAGGCAAAAAAAGGGTTGTACCTGGTACAAGCATGGGGCATCATACGAAGCAGTCAGTGAGTGCACGGTGACCTAGCTTCAGATCAGTAAAACCAGGTAAGGTGCCAAACTAAACAGAGGACGGATGAAAGTTCTGACATTCAGGTCTTGTTGAATCAGGGTTGTAGGGCATCCTGGATGCAACACTGTATAATGTTTGATGGCAGGAAGTGGCTAAAATGGGACTAAATTTACAGTATGCTTGATCCGGCTTTCTGTTATTAGTTTCCTGGACATACAAAGACTTAAGGCAGGGGTGTCCAAACTTTTTTCACCGAGAGCCACCAACAAAAAAAGTGAAGAATGACTGGGCCACATTGATGCCTTAAGTGTATCAGTGTTAGTAAAATTGATTTCATGTACTTTAAGATATTCTTGATCATTGAAAATCCTTAAGAAATACAGCTCCCATCACAGTTTCCATTAAAGGCTCAATAAGTATCTCTCTTTATAAAAGATTTTGGGGTTGCCAATCAGATTTCAGGTGGCCCTGGCTGGCCCAGACTAACCATTGAGTAGGCCCTTGGTCAAGACCAGAATAACCCTCCATTTCTTTATTCAGACTCAAAAGAAGAGCAAACTGCACAAAGCTGAAAAATGTAACAGGAGCTTATTCTTTGCACACTATTCTTTGTTTATTGACCCTTAGAGGGAAAAAGAAGCAAAGAAAATGAGGGCTGTTCATGTTGTGATTGGTTGGACTTTATTATCATCAGTCAAGCACAAGCTTTATCTTCTAGTTCAGGCAAAATTTATTTTTTGTAACTTACTACGGGCCAGCTAAAGGTGGGCTACAGGCCGCATTTGGCCCCCTTGCCATAGTTTGGATACCCCTGGCTGAAGAGATGCTTGCTGCAAATACAGAACGGCAATATAGTTTTGCCTCAAGGATCACAAATACCCAGTTTACCTATCTGAGTCTGGAATACCAGGATCAGCTCATCCATAGTAAAGACAATACCCTTCAAAAGAGAGCTGTTCAGCATTAGAAGCAGAGTGATATCCAATGCTGACTGATATTGAATATATATGTCATGTATACATTCATGCTTCCTGCTCCTGTGTGGATTCACTGACAGACATGAATGCAAATGAAGCCGAGGAGGAACGAGGGAGCGAGAGACTCTGAAGTCTGCATATCTGATGGCAAAGCACACTGATTAGAGTTTTGTCATGCCACAATTTACAAATTAAAACGAATTAGATCTTCCTCGGCCTGACCTCCATTAAACACACTTCATTGTTGATGGGCCATGATAGCATCTGCTATTGATTGGAGGAGCTTCAGTGCAGCCAATCCTGTCTCTTTTAGAGGAGGTCGTCCGAAGCAATTTAGGCATATTGAGAGATTGATCAGAGCCACAGCGATGCCACTTGGGCCCACTCAAGATAGGAAAAAAAAAAAGGAGCCTGTGGTGTGACGTAACCACTCCCCGCTGCTCTGTGGGGGGAGCGTCTCAAATCTAAATGCTAATGGTTTCTTTAAGAGCTCGGCTGCCCTTTAACCACTACAGTCAGACTTGAAGGATGGCTCTCAGTGTTTCGACAGCTCCGTCTTGTTTTGACCCCTCCCCGGTCTCCTCCAACAACGCCAACATCAAGACCCCATTTTGTGGATTTAAAACTGAATATGCTGAAAATCAGTTTGTCTGCAGGAGTGATAAAAAGGTTTTGTTTGATATATTACTAACCTGCCTGGTGGCTGATGGTTAACTTTTACCTCAGCAACGGCAGATTTTACAAATACTGGTGAAATTATTTTCAAAGGCTTGGAATACCTCAAAGTGATTTTGTTTTCACTGACAGCTGAGTTAAAGATATTGAAGTTCACAAGATTCGACCCTCTAACGAACTTAACATCCACTGAGAATGAATCTCAAGCACTGATCAATACTTTAGATTTCTTATAAGCCTGCCTGGAATTTTTGAAAATATTTCTTTCAAATGATTGTGAATGTTTTTGATCAAATGTCTGGTGTAAGGTTGATTTTTATTTCGTGTCTTTAGGAATGTCATGAATCTAAAATGTTGTTTACCAGCAACTGGTCCCAGTAGAATCTATATTAAAATGTACTCAAGTCAATCAAGCAATCAATCAACCTGTATATATTTAGCAACAGAGACTGTAAATTCCTCCGCCTTGTTTATAGTCTCACTTTTACTTATTTTATTCTTTCACAAGGAAGATGATATAGCTTAAAGACTCTGCATGTTGCAACCTGCTTACTTAATTGTTCACTTAATTTTTCATGCTTTTATCTATTTTAATGTCTATGTTTGATATTCCTACTGCTATGCTGTGTACAAGAAGCAAACAAAACAACGAATTTCCCCTCAGGGATTAATAAAGTATTTCGAATTGTGATTCCTGTTCATTGGGAACAGTGTTAATTTTGTTGACTAATTATTTTCATTATAGTTTTCGTCAACAACCTTTCTTCCACTGATGAAAACTTAACAATAACTAATAAAAACAAGTGTCCAAGAACAAAAACTAAAACTGAATTAACTGACTTTTTCATCAACAAATATAAACTTGACGAAAATGTTTGACAGAGACTTAATCCAATCAGACCTAATTAAGAGGGACATCCAATCCAGTGTTAATTTTGACAGCACTTTTTAATTTAGTTATAGTCTTTTGCCTAAAATATCTTTAATTTTAGTCATAATTTAGTCATCTAAATTGTTTTAATTTCACTCTAGTTTTAGTTGATGAAATTACACAACACGAAATCTACTGTAAATTTAGTTGACTAAAACATGACGTGTAAAGTGTAAGGCATTTTAATGTTTTCTTGAATTTCTGAAGTCAAGTTTTACACTTGGATCCCACCACCAAAAAGCTAAGGCAGTTGTGATTGGATGCCCCTCTTAACTTATCCAACCTTTCCACAAAGTAGCTGTGATTCCTAATTTAGGTCTGATTGGATTAAGTCTCTGTCAAACATTTTAGTCTACTTTTTATTTGGTGATGAAAATGTCTGTTAATTAAGTTTTTGTTTTTGTCAGTGTACACTTGTTTACTTTAGTTGTAGTCTAGTTTCAGTCAGGGGAAAAAAAAAGTTGTTGACCAAAACTATGACGAAAATAATTAGTCGACAATATTAACACTGATCCTACACCCTTTCCAAAAAGAGAAGAAAAAACAGGACTCATAGTGGCAATTTTGTATTGATTTTGATCTGTTGGAACTGTTCTCTGTTTATTTATACATTCAAACTGTACTAGTATTCAGTAAAGGGTTATTAGATGTTTCATTTCATGTTTTAGTTGATTAAATTTACAGTAGATTTCGTCGACTAAAATGTGAAATTTCATCAAATAAAACTAGTTTAAAATTAAAACAATTTCGATGACTAAATTATGACTGAAACTAAAAGACATTTTAGGCAAGAGTCTATACATAAAACTTAATTAAAAAGTGCTGTCGAAATTGATTGGGAACCAGTGACCTTGTGCTAAGGCTGTGCACCATGTTTAGGGGCTTTATTCTCTTACTTGTACCTCTTTATACGAGTATATTCACACACAGTGAATAGCAGCAGCCTGCCCAATCAAGCATTTAAAAAGCATGAGAGACATATTTGAAGACCAAAAATGTCTTTCAAAACGCTGCAAAACCATTAATGGAGTTGTTTTTCAAAGTTTTTCATCATTTGGCACTGTTAAGAGTAAATTAAGAAACACTACAGGTCAAAACAAGCTCAGAAGATTTTTGAAATGTGTCCAAAAGAGAAAGCTGGGGGGGGGTCAGTGAAACACAACCACAATGTTTGAATTAATATTTTCCTGCCAAAAATGTTGCTAGGATACTGCTCAGAGTCTTGGCTGTTGGAATATGAAGTGTTTGTTTACAAAATGTTGAGAATCATGATCCTAGGAAGGCAGTTTCTCCAGCCTCTTGGAGCAAAGTTGCCCCCTGTGGTCGGAGGAGGATATTAATAAAAGTTCAGGAGGCTTGGGCTGCAACGGTGGGATTTTAAATTTCACGAG
This sequence comes from Cetoscarus ocellatus, assembly GCA_037902135.1. Lineage (NCBI taxonomy): Eukaryota > Metazoa > Chordata > Actinopteri > Labriformes > Labridae > Cetoscarus > Cetoscarus ocellatus. Next base: position 840,769 of record JBAMNC010001161.1, read on the forward strand.
AAGCCATAAAAATTTGATCGACGAGGCTACATCAAACACTAAAGTCTGAAGTTGCTGAGACAATCATTGTGATGTCCCTGTTCCTTTACCTCAGTCTTAACCAGTGTTATTTTTATTCAGTACCTGCTGGAAATACATCAAAAGCACACCGAGTTAACATATCATATGTCTATTGTGCCTGAATTCGCAGCATTGTGAGCTTCACCATGGAAACAGAGATCAGAAGGCAAAGGTCGAGCAAAGCGTTGGTAGAGGTGTCGTTCGGCGAGGGCAGGGTGGGGGCGGAAAAACCTCCACATGGGCCTTTTTCCATACACTGAGCACGCTCATCATCTCCTGTCCTCCAGCAGCTCCCTGCAAGGTTAGCGAGAGTCAATAAGCCTTCCGCAAAGGTTAAGGAGACCTATAAGAAAGGTATTATGCAAACAGCCTTCTGTCCGGTTTCAGCACAACCACAAATAGAGCGGCATAACTATCTTTGTTCGTTTTCCATCTGGAAATGAATCACAGACAAGGTGCTCTGTTTTTCCTGCATGACTGGCCGGTGAATTCAATATGAGCCATCTATACACTTCAAGACGGAGCACTTTGTGAAGGCAAAGACTGAGGGACTGCATATCTGATGGCATAAAAAAGAAGTCTCATGCAGAGGGCAGTAATTCTTATTAAACAGTGAGTCGTTGGTGATTGGTCACTTTAACTGGCACTGGAAAAACTGCCTTCAAAATTTAAGAAAGCATACATATACAAAACATTAAAAATTTAAGCTGTATTTTTGGTAAAAGTGATAGTTTTATATTTTTTTTTACTATGTTTCTGTTTACTAGGGGTGTAACAAAATGTTCATGTATATATATTGATCAACTGAATGTCCAAACATCAATTTAAACCATTGTCAATCACAGAAATGGGCAACTTAATTTATCTGAGGAGAGGACATTTAAATGACTTTCCATTATCAGGGAGCCAAATTGTTGCAAAACTGACAATCAAAACTACTTATGATCTAACAAATAGGGCAATTTATACAGCTGTTATAAGAGGCTATCCGTCAGCATCTATTTATTTTATCTTCAACCTTTTTACGCCTGTTGTAACATATTTGATACATACTTTTATGATTCCTCTATCTAATCAATGTGATGAACAAATTACTAAAAAAACATCTGAATAAAATCAGATAAATGATAAAAAAAAATGTCCTCAAATGGATTGTCAGTTGCCAAAAACACCTAATGTATCAAAAGAGATACTGACACTGGAAAAGCTGGCTTAAAAATGGCTTAAAAATGTAACAAAGCATAAACAATAAAAATTGAAGCTGTATTTTGGGAAAAAGAGACAATTTTATAGCTTATTTACTGTATTTCTGTGAAGTAGGGGTGTAACAAAATGTTCAGGTATATGAATTGATATATCAATTATTCAATCAGATCAGATGAATGTCCAAGCATCAATTGAAACCTTTGTCTATCGCATATTTTGTAATTTCATTTATTTTAGCTTTCTGGTGTGCATTGGTCTTCTATGATTTCAATTACAGTGGAGTCACACTGAGTAGATGGGCCCCTGCTAAGTGTTTTTTTATTATTATTATTATTATATGTGTGTTAGGGCTGTCACCTTATACTGGACATTCGAATAACCGTTCGAGCATGGGGATGAATGTCCATACTGAAGAGCAAATAAATATTCCAATGTAAAATATTTAGTGCAGCACCAAACCCGGGCACCTGGAGCAGTGGACTGTTCCATCCAACAGAGGGCACTCTCAGCGCAACTTGACCGTCAGCACTCTTGACCTCAGTGAACAAAGAGTTGCCACTCCGAGCAGACATTAACAACACCGAATCATCTGAGAAGCGCTGAGTGGTAGCATTTTTGGTTCTACACTGTTGATGGCAACTTTAAAATCAAAGACTGGGCTGTGTGTCGGTAATGTGCAAACCAGTTTACTCACTCGTCCTCCACGTCAAATTTGCGAGCTCACTTGTCAGCTTTTCATTCAAGTTATGCAGTCAAGTGCAGCAGTGCTTCGTCAAGAGTTCAACCCTGTGTGACTGCGTTTTTTTTTTGCAGGGTCTTTACCAAAGTCGTGAATAAGAGTCTCTGTCCCTTACTACAGACGGGGAGGGGGAATTTGATTTTGAGGAAAACTGACAGCTTTAATATATGTATTTATCTTTTGTCAATCATTTTTCTGTCTCTATATATCACACTCTGAACTGCAATTGACTTTGTTTGAAATATGCTGTATAAATAAAGTTTGATCTGCCTGATTATAAACATAAATTGCTGTGAGACAACTAAAAGTGGACCAAAGTTTGGACACCCCTGCTCTTGACAAAAGTCATTGGCAAGTTCTTTCTAAACATGTTTGACAGAAAATAAGCCTTGAATTCAACACTTAAAAAACACCGCATAGATACGACGTGATGTTTTCCTAAGCGCAGATAAACCTCAGAACTTTTAAGTAAGACTTCACTTTAACCACTCTGAGAAAATCTGTTGACTCAGAACATAATCACACAGAGTACTTGATGCTCAGAGCGAGCACATCCCAACTTCCCAAACTTTAACAACCTTGGCAGCCGGGTTATTTGCACAAACAGGGAGAAGGACAGACATGATAGTGTCCTCCATCTGAGATTTACTGTCCTGTAAATGTCAGAGGATTAATTAGCACATTTTTAAGACTTGAAGTCATACTCATTACTGACACCATGATGAGTCAAACCCAGACTGACAAATTCTCCATCAACCTCTTTATCCCCTGATCTCACAATCAATATTCAGAGACATCCAAATATTCTGCCTGATTCACAAGCTGCATCAGCACTTAGCACAGAAAGGGTGCTACTGATAAGATATTGTTCATTTTCTCACCTTAATTAAACTTTTTAACAAGTCAAACCAGTAATCCAACACCAAGTCATTGCCAGTTATAACTAAATCTTTTTTGTTTGTCTTTCCTGTGTTTTCATTGAACACAAACTCTGTTTGGTCACTCGTTTACTTGAATTATAGCTCTGTATAGCTAACTGCAAACATCCATCTATTTACCCCATATATGATCATTCATTGCACATATCATCCTCCCACGTGCACTTTGTTTCTTGTTTGTTGTTGTTGGTCTTTAACTGTTCGGGAGCCTGGTAGAGCTCTGAGGTAAATCGAACCAACTTTTGCTGGAAGTGCCGAGGTCAAAATACAAACACTGGGGTGACCAAGCCTTTTCCGCTGTTGCTCCCAGGCTCTGGAATAAGCTCCCCGCCGAAATGCGTCTTATTTATGACCCGGGCCTTTTCAAATCTAGACTGAAAACGTATTTATTTAGGATGGTTTTTAATACCCAGTAGTGTGGTGACACTTTTACTTTATTTTATTGTATTGTACTTTATTCTATTTCATTGCTTTTACTGCTTTATATTTTTATTTATTCCTTTTTATTTACTATCTATTGTAAAGCACTTAGGTTCACCAAAGGGTTGCTGTAAAGGGCTTTATAATAAAAGAACATTTACATTTACATTTGTTGTCCTTTGTTTCTTGTTTTTTATCTTGTGCATATCGTACAAATTCTATTTCTATTCTTCCCTTAATTTTAATTTTTAATTTTACTTAAAAGATTAATTCCTGCTTTGCAATTTCTGTTTCTGTTTTGTTTATGATGTATATACACTATGTGTGTATCTAGTCTGTACTTGGAGAGTGAAGTGAACCGGCATTAAACTGCCTGTATATCTAACAAACCTGGCCAATAAAGCTGATTCTGATTTGGTATTTATCAATCAATCAATCAATCAAACTTTATTTGTATAGCACTTTTCATACAAAATGTTGTAGCACAAAGTGCTTTACATAGAAATGTACATATAAAATAAATTAAAATAAATAAAAAGTAGAAAGTTGAATACAATGAAAAAATACAATCCCACCCCCACCCTCGCAATCCGCATACAGAACATGCACTCACTTACACACACACATACAAAGACATGAGGAAAAGATTCTAACAGAAAACATAATAAGAGGACTGAGGAAACGCCATCTTTACTTAAAATGAGGAAACACTGAAGCTAAGACTAAAATAACAATAAAAAAAATCCTGATAAGAAATTAGGTTAAAATAAATAAACAAGCATACAATAGGAAAATAAATAGGAAAATAAAGTACAATTTTAAATAATAATATGGTAAAAGAGATAAAATGTACTGAGGTAAGGTAGTGGAAAGAAAATCTGTAAAAACAGATCATAAAATTCTGAACAATAAATCTGAGCTGAAATTAAGAAATAAAACATATTAAGAGGGTTAAAATGAATACATAAATACGATTATGGCCCAATTCACGGTGCCTTGACACAAAAGCGCTGCAACAAGGCTCTGCTATATTTACATCCACAGACATTCACATTAATTCCCCCAGGCCAATACAGCTCGGATGCATGTGACACAGTACATGCCCCCACGTACACACAAAGACAGAGATGCTTACTTGCGACACTCCTGTCTCCCGCTGAGCCTGCGTGCCTCCCTCTCTCCTATATTTCACCTCTGTTACTACCTTCAGAGATGGGGTTAGCTTGTTGCCCCCATTCCACCTCCAGGATGTTCACAGTGGAAGTGAAACGTCTCAGAGGGGCAAATACTACGCCTTAGAATGGCCGTATGAATTAGGCTAATGTCTTCGCATAAGTTCAGCCTCTTCTTCATATTCCCATAACCGAAGTCCTTAGATCTGTAAGTTGATCCATTGGGTAATCTCAAAAATCTGGTTTGTAGGGACCATCCTGAAAGTCTATCTCCCTGTAATCCCCTAAAACAACCTTCAAATGTAAATTAGCTGACAGCAGACAAGTTACACAAATGGCTTGAATGACTTCAAACACCAGGAACAAAGCTCAGTAATTCTATGAAATCTCCAATCATCATTTAGAATACAAAGATCCCTCACTGTTTCTGTAAAGATTACTCATGTTCTGCAGCTGCTGCAACACTGGAGGAAATCCAGGGAAACTTTGTGAGAGGGGAAATCATTCCTCCTCTCCACATCTCTGTGATGAAATTATGTGTACCCAAATTAGAGAGCAAATTTAAATCAAACCTCCGAGCAAGATCTGTGGGTTCTTGGCAGTGAGGGGGGAACACGACGGGATCCTCGCACATATGCTGCGCACATCCGCGAGAGGCTCAGCAGGCTGCCAGCACCAAAGTGTTCATCACTCTCCTCCCACTCCTTTTCAAAACACAGAGAAGGGGAAGAAAATCCCTCACAGAACCGGGAGTGAGCCCGACCAATCAGTGCTGGGAGTTAAAAAGCAGGCGTTCAAGGAGAATGAAATGTCCCCATTGATTGGCCGCGGTGCTTTGGCCCCCCCTCCCTGCACAGTCCTCCAATCAATACCTGGGAGATAAGCAGCCGTCAGCCACTGATATTGGTGATGTATAACCGCCATTGCTGCCTGGCGAGTGATGACTTGTTGCTGTCTTGGAGAGGACTCAAGAGAGCAACCCAGGTCAACAGGCCAAGGGCGACGTCCAACAAACCAATCAACCAATCAGCCTGCAGTGGAAATCATGCTGTTTTCTACTATGTTTACATCACTGCACGGCCACTGAGCATGATAGCAAACCAAGAATTCTGCTACACTATATATATATATATATATAAGTATACTAATCACAGGCATCACACTGCTTACTGCAGGGGTATCGAGGCCACACCCCCTACATGCACTGTGTAGCATTTTTTGTTAGTTTGGTTTGTTCACTGATTCATTCTGAACATCTTTAAAATGAAAAATATACACTGGAAGACAAAGCAGACAGTTCCAACAGATCAAGATCAATACAAAATTGCCACGAGTTTTTCTTTTTTTTTGAGAAGGGTGTATGATCAGTGTTAATTTTGTCGACTAATTATTTTTGTCATAGTTTTTTATCAACAACTTTTTTTCCCCCGACAAAAAATAGACAGTAACTAAAACAAAACAAGTGCACATGGAATAAAACTAAAACTAAATTAACTGAAATTTTCGTCAACAGATAAAAACAGAGACTAAATCCAATCAGACCTAATTTTGTCATGCAGAAAGTACGGACAAGTTAGGAATACATCCAATCACAGCTACTTTGGTTGTGTGGAAAGGTTGGATGAGTTAAGAGGGACATCCAATCAATGCTGCCTTAGCTTAGTGTTGGCGGGATCCAAGTGTAAAACATGACTTCAGAAATTCAAGAAAACATAAAAAATGTCTGACACTTTACACTTCATATTTTAGTCATGAAATTTACAGTAGATTCGTTGACTAAAATTGTTGTGAAATTTCATCAACTAAAACTAGACTAACATTAAAACAATTTAGAAGACTAAATTATGACTAAAACTAAAATAACTTTTAGACAAAAGACTAAAACTAAATTAAAAAGTGCTGCTAATATTAACACTGTGTAGGATGAAGTACAGACCTTATGTAGTCCTACTGCTAATTTCCAAAAATGAACTTAAACAAATCGAGCCTGAGGCATTCAAAATATCACCAAAATAATACAGCTCAATTCAGCTGACATCAAAAGCAACAAATCTGCAGCATAACATTAAAATATTACCCACAATACAAAACAATCTAGCATAATGTACACATTATTTCAAGGTATTTCACTTTAAACAATCCTAGTCTGATATTTTTGAAAATATTATATATTTTTCTGTAAGGTTTGTTTGTCATTTTTTCCATCACATGCACAGATTATTCTAGAATTCTGGACTACTCAAGCCACACATTTGAGCCTGTGGATGAAATAAGGTCAAGAAATCGATTGTCACAATAAAATAATTAAACTCAATAAAGTTCTACTTACAAATAAATCTCTTGAAATGCATTTTTTCATTGTATTATTTAGCATGGATGTCTGCCTATGGCAAAACAAAATGTTTATATTTGTGCTTTAATGTGATGTAGTTGGTTCAAATTACCCAAAATTTCAAGATAATTCCCATAATTCCCATGGAAAGTTTCTGGAAATTTACCAGAAGTTTTCCACTCCTTTGCAAACCTGTTTTTTGGAGTAACAATTGTGGTTCCTACCCACCAGCCAATATCTCTGCTTACTCATCAAAATGGCACCAAACCAGCCGCCGCACCAAAACCACATTTTAACCATAATTTTTCATCCCCGGCGTGATCTGACCCTCCTCCTCTGATTGGCTGACACTCCACCTGTGCGCTCCGCTAATCAGTCAGGGTCAAAGCCTGGCGAGCATTAACAAGGCAACAGGGATGAATTACCTGCAAAGGAGCCGCTGTTATCGCTCTGTTTGTTTTTCAAAAGACAATGAAATAAATAAATGGAGGAAAAAAAGGGGGTTGAGAGAAAATGAAATGATGGCGTGGCGGTGTTTTGTGAAATTGTGCTGTCAAACGTTTCTCCTTTCTAATTTCCTGGAGCGCAGATGATGGAGCATGTGTGCTGACAGCTGAATCTGATAAAAAAAAAAGAGGCAGGAAAAGACTTCTCTTTCTCTAACCTAGCAAGCATTTTAAAGCCGTATTAGTAAGATAATAATAAAACAATTAGCCAGTGGAGAACCTGTCCTCATGTGTACTGTATAGTTATCACACTGCGGCCATTTATTCAAGTTTCAGTGGTGACAGTCAGACAGAAATAGAAAAATAAAAGTAGAGCTCACAACAACAGTCTGTTTATTTAGGCAGAGCTTTATGGGAAAAGGTAGAAACTAGAGATGCCCCGATTGATCGGCAGCCTATCATTATCAGCCAAGTGTCATTAAAAATACATGATCACTTGTAGTCACCAATAACCAAGACAAATCACCTTAGTATCTGTGGCACCAAAAGATCTAATTTTCTGAACTGGCACGACACTAGAGTGGAATACAATAATTATAATCAAGAAAATCAATATTCAGTTATCTGTTTTGACATGAGAAAAAAAATATTAAATAAAACTTATTGATGGGACAGTGGCGCAGCAGGTAGTGCATGTGCCTCACAGCAAGAAGGTTGCTGCATCAACAACAACAACAACATGCCCATTCGGTCGAGTCTCATATGCCTTTGAGTATGACTGTGAGCGTGATTGATTGTCTGTCTCTTTATGTGGCCCTGTGATTGGCTGGTAACCAGTCCAGGGAGTACCCCACCTCTCGCCCAATGTCAGCAGGGATAGGCTCTAGTCCCTATGGATGAATGGATGAATAATAGTTATCAGAAATCATTTTTGTTTCATTGACAACCTGCAGCACAAAAACTGCAGATCCGGGAAAAATATCTGAAAATATGACAACACAAATTCCTAGTTTGTTTATTTTGTAAGTTAAAACATTCTTTGTCATTCATGATTGACCAAAATTATTTTTCCCTTTCTAAATGGCGTTCCAGTAGTTAACACAGTACTGTTGAGTCAATCATTTTTTGTCCAAATTAAGAAAAAAAAACAAAAAAAACAACTCCAATAAAGTTGGGACACGATGTAAAATGGAAAAAACAGATCCTTTTGACACACATTCAGATGAAAACAAATGTATTTTTTTGCAAATATTCACTAATTTTGAATTTGATGCCTGCAACATGTTCAAAATCAACTGGGACAGAGGCATTTTTACCACTGTGTTGCATCACTCTTCTTTAAAACAAAACTCAATAAGCCTTTGAGAACCAATTTGAGCACACCCCTGCCTGTTTGAATTGTGATTGGCCACCCCATGCACCAAAATACTGACTGTGATTGGCTACTTATCATGTCCGAGTTGGGACTGATGTAAAAAATCAATAAGGGCTTTTCGACAACAGGTTCCTGTGGAATTCTTTTAAATCACTGGAACCTGAAATTGTGACTCTGGTTATTCTAAGTCTTGAAATAAATAGGTACAGATAGAGCCGTTTAAGTTTTCCCCAATTTTCTTGGCAGAGTCTTGGCTGGTTCATAACAGGAAAGCGCTCCAACCTGCCCGCCCTCATGGTTGTTACAAGATGCCCTGCAACTATGAGATAAACATGTGATCCTTACCCCACATATTTTATAGGATATATGAGTGAAAATCTTATTCAGCAAGGAAAATGCCACTATGAAGGAATTTAGAACAAAAACAACAAAAAATCCTTGTTGAGACTATAAGTTGGCTTGTAACTGGATGGAAGTCTGCTGGCATTTGGCTGGGAGGGGAAAACTGAAACATCTGTACAAGACGTCAATTAGTAGATTTATATTTTAAAAATAGGGTCAGAATATTAATTATTTATGCGTAGAGATAAAAATAACAAATAATAATAGTAGCCATAGTATAGTAGCCAACAGTAGTCAAGTAGTAACAACAGTAACCAAGTACCTTAGTAGCCAATAGTAGCCAACAGTAGCCATATTTATTTTTTATTCATATTTATTTACATTTTTGATTATATCTATCTCATTATATATCTTTTTGTGTACTTTTTCAAACTGCTATTAGAATCTTAATTTCCTGAGTTCTTTCTAGTCTAATCTAATCTAATGTTTTGAGGAAATAAATAAATATTAAATGATTGACTGTATTTTACAAAATGCTGACTTTGCCTTTTAAATAACTCATGGGTGACGATGGTGAGAGGATGGAAAGGAGTGAAGAAATATTTTGAAGGGGAGTCATAAAAAAATAACTAAGAACCACTGCTGTAGGTGAATGATAGTTGCTAACATGTTCCTTTATTTGCTCAACATTTCGCTCAGTTTGAGAGTACTGCCTGAACTTTTAACAATCTGCACCTCAGATGATGATCATTTTTATGGCCCTCTTTCTAATTAATGTTGCCCATATCACCGTCAATGACAGGTACCTCCTCCCCCTCATCTCTACAGCCTCCAAACTCCTCAATGGTGCAAAAATGTCCACAAAACTAGATCTCAGAAATGCTTATCGTCTTGTTAGAATTAGGGAGGGGGACAAGTGGAAAACTGCCTTAATACACATGCTGGACATTATGAATATCTGGTTGTTCCTTTCGGGCTTACTAACGTTCCTGCCATTTTTCAGAATTTGGTTAATGATGTACTGCGAGACATGTTAAATGTGTATGTCTTTGTCTATTTAGTTTACATCCTGATTTCTGGTGTATGTAGAAAAAGTGTGATCAGGGCATCCCTAAAACTCCTACAATTCAATTATCTCCAGAAATATTTTAGAAATCTATCTAATTTCTTGAAGATTTGACTTTCCAGTGTCTGCTGAAGCTGTTTCTATTGTTTGGAAACATCCAAAGGTCTTGGAGCAACAATGTGTGTGCCTGCGTTTGTGTGTGTCTGTGCCTGTGCGTTTGACGGGACTGTCCCACCACAACTGTCACTCTGCTCCCCTGTTACAGGTGCTCCACACAGGGGATCTGGCAGCTCTGACGGACGCCTCCTCCGAGGGATTTATGAGAAATGACAGCTCCCTGCTAAATAAAGCCGAGGTGGTCGGGGAAGACAATGGAGGTTCAACACCACGAGGGCTGACACGAGCTGAAATGCGTTTCCTCCACTCTGGTTGGCAATTTAGGTAGAAATACGCAATTCATACCATTAGGACGAAAGAAAGGGAGAGGGTGAAGAGAGGGAGACGGACCCACCCTTCATCTACTCCCTCTGTTTGGGGTAATGGTCTACGAGGTTTTTCTGCTGCTGAAAATCACATTTCCTACATGGCTGCCTCTTGATGAATTATTTCACATTTCACTTACTTACCTTTTTAAAAGTTAATCTACATCAATAACGTTACTGGAAATTTTCACTGCTACAAATGAACAGTTCCTCTTATTCAAACTCGCAAGGTGTGGAGCTGCTTGAAGTGAAACGAGAAAAAAGAAAAGAAAAGTCGATTTCAAACTTCATCATTTAACCATTGGACAGCATATCTGAATGCACACGGCCCCTGCCGGCGTTCTGTGATTTTCTACATATTTAAATATGGACCATCTTTAATTGAGCAGAAACGGCGGTGGAGAACAGTGCTGAACTAATACTGAGGCTGAAATATCATTACGCTGATGGAAGCCCGGGCTCTCTGACTTTTATTGGCAGCTCCAGAGCTAAATGTGCGGTTCAATTCAGAGGCGGCCATAGCTGCGGAGGCAAAGTAATCGACTTTGGGACAAAATGGTGTGGAAAATGATGTGTAGGCCCTCGCCTAAAGCCAACCAGAAATCTATCAGTCAGGTGCACACCAACATTGGCATTTTCACAAATGTGATTTAGTCTACAATACTGGAGAGCCGATGTGCTGGACCAGTGCTCCTGGTGGAGGGAAACTACTATTTCCAGCCATGCAATCTGCTGCTCCTGCTGCTGAAAATGTCTCCACGCTCGCTTCAGTTTGACTCTGTCATGTTCACATAAAACAGTGTTTTACATGTGAAGCCCTGCGGCATACCAGAGTGGATCTGGGTCAAAGTTCGCTGAACCTTGAGAGTGTTTGACTCACATTTAAAAAAAAACTTTTTCAAGTCAGCCTGTGGAAAAATCCTCCCTTTGTTTTGAGATGAGCACAAGATGCACTGCTGCTCCAACACTACTGTGCCGAGTATTTTTGGCTCCGTGCTGCCAAAGTTTGGACACAGCCATTTATAATTCTCTCACAAGCAAAGCAGCTTGCTTCTTTTTCCAAAACAGACTCCATGGGACGCAGGCGGGTCCATGCTGTCATGTGGACCACACGTAGAATCACATTATTTTCTCAGCAATTCAAGCTTTTAGCCTCAACCAGTAAGTTTAACCCTTACATGTTCGAGTGACTGGATTCTAAATAGGTAAAAATGATCTGAATCAGTGTTGGTGCTATACTGTTCTGTCATTTTGGTTGATTATTGTGTCTAGTATGATATGTATTTGGTCAGCAACAGGGGATTTCATCTTTTCATCACTGTCTGTTAGTTATGCGAAGAATTAAAAAACTCTTCTAGATAATAAGGTTTCTGTATGAGGCATTTTTCAATCACTCAAATTTCCTGGATCATAAATACATGTCTGACATGTGTGATCAAAACAAAAAGTGGAAATATCAATTCTATTTTTGCAGCCCATCTGGGAAAGAGCCCATAGAAAGTGTTTGGGAATAGGCAGAACCATTCAAAAGCATATCTGGCAGGTGATTGGACGATTGTTCTGTCAATCACATTTATTACAGGCCAATAAGAGTGAAGCAAAAATACCCTGAAAAGTCTGTAGTGTTAATATTTATCTTTAATTTAACAAAGAAATGCGGTCTAGATGTGATAAAGTTGCTCCTGAAGCTGTTAGCATCTATGCTAATCTCTGTGCCTGCAGTCACTGCCTGCTGTCGTCTCGTTTACAGCTCTCACCTCTTGCCATGCAACTTTGGGCTGCTCACAATCGTTGTAGATGGAGCTTAGCAACAAGGATCTGCCTGATTACTGACATTGAATCAGGCAGACCAGAAAAAGAGCTTTTAATGAGCACTGACTCAAAATCCAAGCCCCCTTGATCCACTTCTTGTCACTTAAAAGACTTTTAGAGACAGGAAGAGCTGGCTCACAGAGAAGTGCTATAACCCCAATTCTATTATATATTTATATGTATGGAAGTATGTATGTATGTATATAGTATAGATATATAGATAGATAGATAAACAGACAGACAGACGGATAGATGGATGGACTGTGGAATTCATTTCAGCTGCATTTCCAACTGCTGTAACTGTTTGTAGTGACCGAGGAAGTCATTTTGTATCTCCCCAGCTACCGATGTTCATAGGGATTTGAACAGGCCACCCTCTGGCTCCCAGCCCAAGCCTTGAGGACAGAGCTACTGTCACCATATGGAGTTCCTGGGCACATAAAGTGACTCTGTGGGGTCAAAAACTTTATCGTTAAGCCGTACTTTGCTATCAGGCTGGTTGCCTAGTCACCACAATGGTATTATTACCTCCGCCATGGAGGTTATGTTTTTGGGAGGGTTTGTTTGTCTGTCTGTCTGTTAGTTAGTTAGCAACATTACTCAAAAAGTTATGGAAGGATATTAATGAAATTTTCAGGGAATGTCCGGATTGAGATAAGGAACAAATGGTTAGATTTTGGAAGGGATCCGGATCTCCGTCTGGATCCAGGAATTTTTTAAAGGATTCTTTCTTTGGAAGATAGGGCCATTTTCCATATTTCTGCATATAACTCCACAAATAATGGTCAGGGCACTTGGGAAAAAAATACAGGACAAGTTTCTAACATGCTCTACAGTATATCAAAGACTGATCTGGATAAAGGAATAATTCCGGATACTATGATCCAGAATATGAAAAATAGGTGACCTTTGGAATTTTCATCATAGGAAGAGAACAAATGAAGCTATAAACACGCAACAAACACCATTAAATAGCCAAGGCATTATGGAATTTGGAGGGTGCCAATGGATTTGCTGTATCTTCAAAAGCTAGGGAGCTAGATCCGGGAGAAAACCGCCATTAAGGAAAATTTGATTTTCGTGAATAACTACTGAACTAATATTGATATCATTATGAATCCAGTTGCTATTGGTACGTTTTCATGGTCAAGGAATCTAAAAATTTAGGCAAAATACATGTGGGACTAATATTTATGGTGCAAATGACTAATAGGGGGAATTGTGGCGCTTGGCGGAGGTCTGCACTCTCCAAGTGCTTTCTAGTTATTACTGCTGCTGCTGCTTATACTACTATAGCAGTGTGATGAGTTAACCAGTCACAGTGAATTTTGCCTTCACTGGGTATAAACAGCTCGAGTGTTGTATGGAAGCAAGCCGAGACCACCTCTGTCAGGTGAGCTTGACGCGGTTGTTTGTACTGAAACATGAATTGATTGCTGTGTTCATATATGTTAAAATGAGCCGTGCTAAACAGGGTAAGCCCAGTTGTATAGGGACAACTCTTCTAAAAGATCTAGCTGTGAAAATGATCTTAGTTCAGGAAATAATAGCAGGATATGTTCCCAACAAAACAGCCTCGCTGTGTAATTTCTGACCCACTTCTGCATCAACACAAAACAACACAATTAAACAGCAGTTATGTAAAACACCTTTTCTCTGCTCTGGGATTGTCTCAACTCTTACATCAGCTCCTAAAGCTCACATTCAGAGAGGGTTTCTATGTGCAACAGTCACACCCACACACCAGTGCACACACACGCACACACAAATGCACTTGCAGAGGCACGGAGCAGATCAAGTGTGCCTGGAGAGCTCTACGGAGAGGCCAGTTTTCCTCATTAGAGCGTGCGTGCAGCACTCTCCGAAAAAGACCCTCGCTCTAATCACTGTCACCAGACCTCGCCTGAAAAACAGATAATTAATGTTGGGCGCTGCCTCAATCGGCTCCCGTGCTAAACAGTTCTGTGTACATATGTGCGCGCATGTGTGTGGGTGTTTGCATGCTTGTCTGTTTGGAGTTTGTCGATGTAGGAGGGCCCCCCCACCCCCCAACGCCCAGGGGAGCGTGGATGCTTGAGCCATCCACAACAACGATTTCTCTAAGCTCTCAGAAGAACAATTGCGCGGCAGATAATGCACAAATTTACACAAGAAATATCCCGCTGCAGCACAAAAGATGTCTGCTGCCGCTAATTTGCAGCATCTCCATCTTTCAGTCGGCGGGTTTGTAACATCTCGCCCTTTTTTTCTGCCCCAGGACCGCCCTTTATTCCCCCTTCACCCCATTTATTAAATGGAATGGACTTCTTAATCGTGTGCTTTGCCGGGCAGATTTATTTATGTTCCCTTTTTCCTTCCTAAAGGCAGTTATTAATATCATAAATATTTGATGATACTTTGCATGACCCTGCAGAGAATGACACGGAGAGGTAATGAAGGTTAACGCTGGGGGTAGAGACTGATTAAATAGCGACCGAGCGGCTGAAGCCCACCGAGGGCTGCCATAAAGTTTCTAATAAAACCCACTAAATAAACACCTGCACAGCACAATTTAGGTACAGGACGACTCTAACAAGGTAATTCATAAACATTCTTCCTTTCACCTGCAGTCATATCTAATCATGTAAACTGTTTGGATTCCCCGGCGAAGGGTTTACGTTCTGTGCTCCTTTCTCCCTGAAACAATGAAGGTGGATGGAATTAACAGCTCTGAGGACGGTGAATTGAAAAACTAAACCTTACTATTTATTCTGGACCTTCAAACAACATTGGTAGTCAGATAATGTTACATGTGAGTCGATAAACCCTTTGGAAATTGCAAAAGCAAGTACTCTACAGCAGTGGTTCTCAAATATAATGCAGGGGGAACACTGGTGTGCATGAGAGTTTGTCCAATCATAAGTTACTACCAACAATAACTCTTTTAAAATGTATGGAATTTTGCATTAACCTGCAAATTCTGTGGCTTCTGACAATCTAAAAACCTTTAAAGTAGCACCTTATTTTGCAGTTAACAGAACTAGAAGGAAGGATACTATAAAATAGGACAGAATGCCCTTCAATAGGGATGCACAATATTGGATTTTTGCCGATATTCGATATGCCGATACTTTTTAATTCATTATTGCCGATACCGATATTTCTTGACAAGAGCACAAGCTCTGTACTTAACAAAAATGTACTTGTTTCTTTCAGTAGTACAGTATATTTTTGTGAGGAACAAATGTAAAACAAGAAAAACAGCATTTAAGTGTTGCAAAAATGAAACCCTTGATTTTTTAAATGTACCCATGCGGTGATAAGAGGGTGCATCAATATTGTACGTTTGTGTAATTTGCCGATATTCCGATATGTGTGGCTGATATATCATCTTTAAATATCTAATATATAATTTCAATAGGGCCGATCCTGATACTTAGCCTTCTGGGCTGATAACGGCCAATACCGATATCAAACCGATAATACTGTGCATCCCTACCCTTTATTGTAATTATACTAAATGTACAACAAGACTGGAGAGCTTCTCCTTTTCTTTCAGTGCAAACAGATAATTATAATTAAAGTATAAAATAGCTAGAAGTAAAGTATTTTTGCAAAATATATACAAGATAAAATCCTACAGGACAATGCAACTGAAACTCTCTATATAGAAATACAGGATAAGAAAAAAGGATTAAATGTGAACAATATAAAAAATACAGAAGTGTTTTGTACAGGATATAGAAATGTATTGTGCATGACAGTTGAATATATAAAGAATACTGATAGTGCACAAGATGATTGATATTCACAAGGCCACAGGTGTATAAAAACGGGTCATTCTCAGGAGCTCAGTGAATTCCAGCGTGGTACTGTGATTGGAGGCCACCTGAGCAATAAGTCCAGTTGCAAAATTTCCTCAATCCTAAATATTCCACAGTGGACTGTTAGTGGTTTTATAACAAAGTGGAAGTAACTGGGAACGACAGCACGAAATGGTAGGCCACGTACAATCACAGATTTCACTATGTGTGCACCTCTGTGCTCATAGTGCACAGAGGTCATTCTGCAGAGTCAACACTAACAGACCTCCAAACTTCACGTGGCCTTCAGGATAGCTCCAGAACAGTGTGGAGAGAGCTTCATGGAATGGGTTTCCATGACAGAGCAGCTGCATCAAAGCCTTACATCACCAAGTGCAATGCAAAGCTTCAGATGCAGTGGTGTAAAGTACGCTGCCACTGGAACCTCGAGCAGTGGAGAACGGTAAAAGGAACTCTTAATGCTTCAGCACACCAAGACATTTTGGACAATTTCATGCTCCCCACTCTGTGGGAACAGTTTGGTGATGGCCCCTTCCTGTTCCAACATGACTGCACACCAGTAAACAAAACAAGGTCCTTAAAGGATGAGCGAGTTTGGTGTGGAAGAACTTGACTGGCCTGCACAGAGTCCAGACCTCAACCCGATAGAACACCTGTGGGATGAATTAGAGCAGACTTCTCGTCCAACATCAGTGTTTGACCTCACAAATGTGCTTCTGGGAGAATGGTCAAAAATTCCCATAAACATTCCTAAACCTTCCAATAAGAGCTGAAGCTGCTATAGCTCCAAATGGTCAACATCACATTAAACCCTCTGGATTGAGAGCAGGAGGTCACTCAAGTTCATGTGTGTGTGAAGGCAGACAAGCGAATATTTTTTGGCCATGTAGTATATTTTTCATTTTAATGGTTTCAACTTCGATAACAATTTGACTGGTGGGCCACGCTGAGTGCAAAGGAGGTCCGCATGTGGCTCTTCAGCCTCCAGTTTCTCAAAAATGCTGAAAATATTCTGTTTTTGTTTAAATGTGTATCTTTTAAAGCCTTGTACTCCGAGTCATATGCTAATCTGCCTGCAACACATGGAACTACTATTACCATCTTTCTCACAGAGGATTTAAAGATGAGCGCATCCGTCCAGTACTCACCAAAATCAATTCTGCCTTTCAGCTCCTTGCACCAACAAAAAAAGGACCTTAAGTGTTTGCTACACTTGTCCTTCATCAGTGAATTGTGATATTCATGAGCTGCTGAATGGGTTCCTTGTTTGAGAGCTCGAGCTGAAGCAAAAACATCAATTAAAGCTTTGACTTTTTTTTTCTGTGCAGCTACTCAAGAAGGGCTGTGATGGAGTCAAGGTTGAAACAAGCATGTCTGATGGGTTTGGGGATTAAAATCAACAACATTTTAACAGTAAAAAGTTGGCAGGGTAGTTAATTCCACTGGTGATTGGGCAGGTGAATATATCAAGTTTGAAGATATATTGATTTGTTTTTTAATGAATATTGAGAGACACTATGGCATAATATGGTACAATTCTAGTATCACAGGTATTGAACTCTTTGTCTGTCAATTATGAGTGAAATATTTAATGAATACATCCTGAAAGTGGATAAATGTGAAGCCTATAGCTCAATAAAATGAGTGTTTACAGTAAAATATCCCAGTTTCAGGGGCTTAGGCTTCTTAATTTTGTTGCCGTTATAACAAATAGTAATCAAAATCAGTTTTCACTCAATGCATAAAGTTTTTAGTTGACATTTAAGTGAAAGTCAGGGTAACATAAATGTAATTTCGAACACTGTACTGGAGTAACAGGCAGCTACAGAGTCTTTATTCTGTCAAATACACTATTTGCTCCTGCTGTTCATGCATGTTTGAGTAAACCAGTAAAGGTTATCTATTAAGATTTTATTACAACTTTATTCTTTGTTATGGTTTCATTTTGTTTTTGCACAATATGATGAAGTTATTAACTTAACAGGGTGTACATTACTTCAGACTCATCCACTGAGCTGCTGGTTAGCATTTTAACTGCAAAAGGGAGAATAAATGTCCAAAATTCACATCAGTGGTAGTTGCTTCATGTTTGTACATACCGGGTGCGGGGGGCTCTCTGCTTGGTCAGTCACATGTGAGACTTTAGCGTAAATACAGAACTTTGGTCTCGGTCAGAGAGTCATCTGAGAGATTTAAACATCTTTTAAGCGCAAGTTAAAGGCATCAGAGGCAAATGAAGCAAGCTGTAGATGCTATGACTGATGATTTTCTGTACTGACTCTTTATTGATTGGTTGATATTTATGTATTTGTGTTGGAATTGTTTCATACCTGTACATTTGATATGCTGCTGCTTGTCTTGGCCAGGACTCTTGCAAATGAGAATTTTGATCTCAATTAGGTTTTTCTGGTTAAATAAAGTTTATTATTATTATTATTATTATTATTATGATTATTATTATTATTATTATTGTTATTATTATTGTTTGGGAAACTGTATTTTTTATTATTAAAAAAATAAGCCCAATGTTAGGTGTGTTAGAATTCCATTTTTTTGGCCATGGTAACATACAAATAAATGTACCAAATTAAGTTTTCACTACATGTTACATTTATAACTCAAATATTTTTACAACTTTTCATTGATTTATAAGAGGAAACTGTAATTAGATGCCTACAATTTCATCAAAAAGTGAATAAAATATGTTTTTTGTCCAAACTGACCATCCCTAATTGCTCATTTATTCAAGATATGCAATTAGTTGCATCCAATGCCCCACAGCCAGGTTTGAGATTTTCTGAGAATAAATGAAAACACCCACAGGGAGCTGGATGTGTCTCTTCCAGTCGACATAATTTAATCAGGAAAGTATGTGAATATTTAAAGAGCTCAAGGATTCAACATTTATCGACTCGCCGCCTCTCTCTCTATGACCAAAAAAACCACAACGATATGGTTTTGAGGCTGACGTGTATAATTTGACCTTGTCAGAAGCCTTCCCCCCCACGTTTCCTTCATGCACGCTGTGTAATTGAGCCTTCAGGGAGAGTGGAAAGACTATCTGCCCTCGCCTTGTAAGGATCTCTATTGATGATCAGGACTGGTTACCAACCATGTAATCAATAAGAGCAGATACACGAGCAGATAGTCATAAATATGGTATGGCAGTTACTTATCTTAGCCTTCACGAGCTGTTTTAATAACTGTGCACATCCTGGACTTCCTTTACTAACAGCACCTCTGGGGTAAAATATGTAATTAAATACATTTCCCAGAATAAAAGGGCTGTTAGCTTCCTGGGAGTGTACTTCCTAACAATGGAACTTGCAACATAGAGGAAATAAATCTGATAGAGTGTCAGACAGAGGGGAGGATTTCCACTTTCCACAAACTTGCATGAGTAGAGGGAGTATGAATAACTCTTTCTGAGGTAACTTTTGTGATCTAACTATGAAAACAAGAATGTTGATGGTAGTTGTAGATAGAGCTTGGCGATAAAACAATCTCCAAACGGGACCACAATAAAAATGATCTGATAACAATATTAAGCTTTGGATCTATTTACCATTTATAAAGTACATCAGAAATCAAGCACAGGAGCTGCCAGACAGTGTATTTTTCTAAAGGGGGAGTTGCAATGCTCCACGCTCCAACCTACACATTGGAAATACAACCTTAGCACTGGTTGCAACTTGCAAAAACAAAAGAAGAAGGCATGTTGGTTGCACCCACTTACTAAGGCCAGGGCTAACTTGGGTTGCTCATCCGCTGCTGCTGCTGCTCTGTCATTCTCTTTAATAAACTGTGATTAAATTCCCACCAAAACTTTGTTTTCAGCTTTCAGTCCAATATATTAATTCAGAGATGAAGCCTTTGCTGAAATTCCCGCTGAGACCAACAGAATTAAAGCTAATCAGCTAAGCTAAACAAACTATCATGTTTAGTGATGCATTTGAGGTCCAGTCGGAACACTGTGACGCGTTCAAGTTGGGTAGGTACAATGAGAATCTGATAAAGCTGAGAACATGACGTGTTTGAAAGTACTTTACAGAGTTAGAGATTTAGATTTTGGCTGAGCCTTGGATTAATAAAGGTGAGTGGGGTGAAATTTGTTTTCTTGGCATTATCAAATTGTTATGTCAATTACATTCTGAAACTGAGTTTATAATTTAATCCTCAGGCCCTTCTTTAAAATAATCACTCTTTCCCTCTAAAAGCCCTTTTAGGATATTGGACATAGATAGAAATATTAAATGTGATTTTTTTGAAGTGATTACCCCAGTCCCCATGATGTACAGCAAACATGGACTTATAATCACAATTTTGTCAATTTATTTACTTAATGACACTTTTTAAGAACAAAAACATTAGTATTTCCTATTTGATTAATAAAAACTGGATTGTTTTTGTGTGCAGGAATTATCAGTGTAGGATATGTCAATGATAAGCAACAACACTGATTTTGATTGGTTATTAGTTTTTTTACAGTTACAAAAAAAAAAACAAATGAAAAAATACTCACACTTTCCCCCTTAAGGACCTTTTAGGACATAGGATGTATTTCAAAATATTAAACATTCAAAAAATATAAACAAACATTTATTTTAGTCATCAACTCCAGTCCTCATCATGTATAGCAGATGTGAAATCATTTTCATAATTTTGACACTCTAAATGTTTATTTACAACATAAAACTTTTTTTTACAAAAAAATAAATTATTTTATATTTAATGAATACAAAATGGATTTTTGCCATTTTTAACAGTCTAAGAAATGTCAAAGATTAGCAACGACTGAAAAGTTCAGCTAGTCAAAATATTTTAGCAGTTCAATCAAGCTGATCAATTCCCACAATGCCTCTCTGCAAACATGAAGAATTGCATCACCTAGCATGATTTTTTTGTGTGAGTGCAGTTTTTTGCCACTAAGAGACAGGGTTACTGAGAAATTAACAAGATCTAATATTTTTACATTGCAATGGCAGTAGAATGAAAAAAAAGTGGTTTTAATGATCATCAATGGGGCCAAAAAGGGCTCTAGGGGTAAGACTGTCAGGTTTTTGTCTATACAGTGGAATATTTTGTTGATATTGTGTAGATGCTTTAATTCCAAAAATCACTGAACAGTGAACCTCTTTGTCAGATGTCCTCATCTCAGCATAAAAACAGAGCAAACAAATACAACTGAAAAGCCCTAAAAGGGTCGTGGAGGGCATTTGTTACAATGCTCCATCAGCTGAAACAACACACAAAACATGATCGATATTGGCCACTCTCACTCAGGTGATCAGTGATTGGCCTCGGCAGCAAAAAGTCTTATTGGGGCATCCCTTCCATGTCTCCATCCATACAGCTAATATATATTGAGATATGGGTTTTTGTCCATGTCACACAGCCCTAAGGACACCAAATCAGTTTGCCTTTTAACTTCACCTCTACCCAGCCTTTTCCAATAATCCATGCCCAGGGAGAGAAGAAAAGGAGGGGGGGGACTACAGAGGAGAAAAAGTAGATAATTGTCTTGTTTACCTTGATTTAACGTTGTGAGTCTGTGAGCGTGTGCTAAACCACAAGGGTTCTGTAAATTCACCACGGCCAGGCAGAGGAGAAAGTGAGTCAGTGGCTTTTTCATTCACTTTTGCTGACACACGGGCGACCAGGGGCTTGTTGGGCCTCGAGAGCCATCTATGTGTCACTTCACATTTCTAACAGCCAAAATCAATCCCTTTGGTTTTGGGGAGGTGAAAAACAAAATAAGTATCACTTATGACCACTGAGTGTCAGAAATACAGTATACCATGCCCCAGAAAATATTGTGAAAAAGATTTAAGGCTCTCAGACATGATTTTTTGTACTGATTTTGTACACTGATACAGTTACCTTGCCAATCAGGCTAGCATATGTTTATTTTTCTAACAGTGTTACTCTGGGTGAAAAACAATAAACTGTAAAATAAAACATTTCACTTTATTGTGCTTTCTTTTTCCAAGCTCTGATTACTTTTCACCTATTAACCCAGCTGCCAATTAATAAGACAGTCAAAGAAGCTCTAATGTTCAATGGGCAGCATCCAGTCACTGCCTCGCTACAATATCTTAATATAACATAAAATCAAAAAGCATCTGATACTGTGAATCATAGTTTACATTTTTCTAATTTGGAGCAATATATCATCATAAAAAAGAGAGATCTACATTTTTGAGAACAGGAGTCCCACAGGGTTCAGTTCTTGGGCCACCTCTCTTTGGTTTATACCTAAACAATTTGCCACGATCTATGCAGATGACACAGTCTTGTAATATCTACAAACACAGATTCATCTATAGCAGACTGTTTTGAGAGCTTTTATTTTGTACTTAACACCAAAAATAGCGTCAGTTTGCATTTCATCCAGAGCCAGAACCTCAATAAAGGCAAGTTAGATCCAAACATCAGTGGACGAGCTATTCAACAAGTTCAGAGAGTAAAGTATGTTGGCCTTCTTTTAGATTCAAACCTCAAATTGTTGGAAAGCCTGTTTGACTTTCTATGCTGCAAATGATTTAATAAACTCTATGATAGTTTCCTATTTAAGTGAATGTATAAACTCCTGGTCACAAGCAGCATCTACCACAACTAAACCTCTTAATATGATCTAAAACTAAGCAGCTAACATCTAAATGAGAGAACTAATCACGTCTCACAAGCTTTGACAATTTCACAAAATTTTCCAGTCTTAAACTCATTCATAAATGTTTCAACCATCATGCTCCTCAGGTGCTCAATGACCTTGTGGTTCCACTTAAGGCTCGGTTCTGCTTTCTGCATGGACGGACACTCAGACGCAACCAGCCATGGACGAAGTACGCAGAAATGCTTAGTAATGCTCCGTGCAGCGCTCTCCTTGTTGTAGACCATTATTCTCCCAAACATCTTGGGGCAGTGTCTTCAAAAAGTCTTGATGATCATTTGGTTTCACTGAAGTTAGTGAAAAATGAAAACTTCTTGTCGATAATGGAGAACCATGAGGACGACAAACAGAGCAACGAATGGAGAGTTTAATATACCGTTTCGTAAAACTTTGCAGAAAACTTCTTTCTCTGTCCAAGGGATAAAGTGGACTTAAACTGAACTCAGAACTGAACTCAGAACTTAAACTGGATCCTGACTGGACTTAAATGTTGAGTTTGTTAGTTGTTGTTTTTCCAGCATTTATTGTTGTGTTTTATGTATTTAAAGGCCCATCTAGGGCCAGGCATTGTGAGATAGCTCAGACTATAAATTCTGTAGTGTGAAAGAATATTCTCTCAACCTCACTGCATCACATTAAAGCACCAGTGCTGCCATTTCTACTAAAACTAGACCAGAAATGGATCTACAAAAGTATGAGGAGAAACAGAAATTCAATTTGGAGCATCAAGAGGCTCTGTGTTGCATGTTTTATGCAAATATTGTAGATCTCACTCCAGCAGTTTACAACAAATCCAATGTACTGGTTGTTTATCATGTGTGTCTTTCAAAAGAGTTTCAAGTGAACTATAAAATGTATTGTAAACATCTGAATTACATCGTATTTTGATTTGTGTTTATTACAGTAAATTTCTGGCAAATACACGTGTGTATTAGTTCCTCACAGTTGCTGGTAATTGACTGTAAAATGTGTTTTTCCTTTCTTTTTGTACATTATTTTTATGGTAAATCTCTGGCAACCACAGCTGCAAGAAATGTGTTATAATATTAAAAGTTTTTTTTTTCTATTCCTGTATTTTTTACCCTTTATCTCAAGCAACTGTATACCTCAAGCAACCACAGCTGATGGTAATTTACTGTAAATGTATTAGCTTCTTTTCTTTTGTTGTATTTTATGGTATATGGTAAGCAACCACAGCTGCCAGAAATTTACTATGAAACCCATTAGTTCCTATTTTATTTTTTACTGTAAATCTCTGGCAACCACAGCTGCTAGTAATTTACTGCAAAATTAACATTGAACTAGTGGTATTAGAATATCATTGTACATCACACAGTTGTACCATTTTAATTATTAAGAGAGACTGTATTTTGTTTTACACTGTTTCTGTAGTTTTTGAAGTAATTCGCCATAAATAGGTTTATTTTAATGGGATATTTTTTTACAGAATATTGCCAAAATAGTGTAACATTTTAACTGTAGTTGCTATAAATAACTACTGTTTAGAATTGGATGAATAAACTGTTATTTCTATGCAAATTACCGCAAACATGGTTATATTGTTACTGCCCTTTTTACAGCAAATAACTGTATTCTTAATTTCTACAGCGTTTCACACCATGGTTTGCCTAAGTTCATTGTGATTGTAGTCAAACAAATGCACAGTTCTGTTACGTACAATCCTACTCTAAATTTAACGGTACTTTCACGGCAAACACAGCTGTCTGTATTTTAGTGTAAAATTAACTTTGTTTTCTAACTGTGCTTTGAATAAAATTAAAAATAGTGACTACTTTCGACCACTTAAGCTGTCAGTGAGTTTTTGGAAGTTCATGGGACATTCAAAGAAGCTCCAAAGTTCTATTTTACTGTATTTTTTCACTGTGAGAGAATGGTCATGCTACTGTAAGTCTGTTAATTTTGTCGACTAATTATTTTCATCATAGTTTTCGTCAACAACCTTTTTTCCCCTGACGAAAACTAGACTATAACTAAAAAAAAACAAGTGCACATTGACAAAACTAAAACAAAATAAACTGACATTTTCATCAACAGATAAAAACTAGACTAAAATGTCTGACAGATACTAATCCAAACAGACCAAATTTGGTCATGTAGAAAGTAGGGACAAGTTAGGAATATATCCAATCACAGCTACTTTGGTTGTGTGGAAAGGTTGGATGAGTTAAGAGGGACATCCAATCACAACTGCCTTAGCTTCATGGTGGCAGGATCCAAGTGTCAAACGTGACTTCAGAAATTCAAAGAAACATACACTTCATATTTTAGTTGACTAAATTCACAGTAGATTTCACCGACTAAAATGTTGTGAAATTTCATCAACTAAACTACACTATTAAAACAATTTAGATGACTAAATTATGACTAAAACTAAAAGGTATTTTAGGCAAAAGACTAAAACTAAAACTAAATTAAAAAGTGCTGTCAAAATTAACACTGCTGAAGGCAGTATCCAGCTGCTTCCCTGCTACAATATCGAAATATAGTGCCTGAATCACAACACATTAATGCACCAGTGCTGCCACTGCTACCAAAACTTTGCAAGAAAAGGAGCTAAAAAACTACGAGAAGTAATAAAAATTCAATTTGGAGCATCAACAGGCTCCGTTATGCATGTTTTATGCAAATATTGTAGATGTCACTCCAGGAGTTTATAGTACCACAACAAATCCAGTGTACTGGTTGTTTAACATATATATCTTTTCATTTCCTAGATTTGCTCTGAGATTGTCAAAGCCAAGCTGAGCGCCGGGCAATATTCGGCCCTCGTTAATGTAATATAACCTGGATTGCAGCGGCGGGCCGGAGTGATGCGGCGGTGGCATTAGGGGCCAATGGGAGCTCTTTAAATGAGAGAGTGGCCGTAAACGCCACAACTACTCCCCACCACCACCACCTTCGCCCGACGCCTGGCATTACTAGCCGGGCTGGCTGATGACAAGTGGCGAGAAGCCCCTCCAGTGCTCTTTAATACAGCGTGAGCGTTCTCCTGGGGGGGAAATGCAATCTGTGTCCTCTGTGCGGATCCACTGCCTGCACTTCCCCGCTATCATATTATACTCCCCGCTCTCGAAATGGGAGAAGGAAATAGGAAATCGCCTCGGCCAGAGATGAACCAGGAACATAATCAAAAAATAGTGCGGCGTAAACAGGGTGCAGATCGGCGCCCGGGCGTGCTTGCATGCATGTAGACCTCCTTCTGGCCAAACAATGAAGAGTTGAGATTGCTTGGGATGCTTGAGGAAAGTACGCCCCCTTTTTTTTTTTATTTGAAACCCAGTGGGCATCTATTGGCTTATAGCAGCTTAAAGATGGGAGACAAGAGCAGGGACGCCTTCCTCATGTGGAGGTCCAGCGTGCCTATATTGCCAATAAAAACAGCAGACAAAAGAAGCTCCCAACATGAGGCGCAGCATATGGAACATTATTCACTTGACCTTGCATACTGCCCCGGTGATTTCTCATCTTCAGCCCAAACAAAGAAAAATGAGCAGCTGACTTCTTGGCGAAGAGGGTTGGAGTGGATCCGTGGAAGTGCTGAGAGACGCCACACTTTTGCAGCACTTTATCTGGAACGCCTTTGTTTGCATTGAGCATAGAAAACTACAACAAACAGCAGATTTATGCAAAAAGAAAAATCACATTCCTGCAAAGAAAAGAGCCAAAAAGGGTGGATGGAGCGCGAGTTCTGGATGCGTCTGAAGTGAACACGTGCGAGAGTGTGTTTGTGTGTACGAGTGGAGGTGTGTGTGACAGCGTTAAGCCTGAGTGAGAGGTGAAAGGACCGCTGTACTCACAGTTGTGCTCTTGTTTCCCCTGCGGTCTGCCGGCGTGTCAGAGTTTCATCCTCTCAGCGTCTCTCACTGGGGCTGGGCTTCCTCTTCCTCTTCGGGACCAAAAGGTGTGAGGAGGAGGAGGAGGAGGAGGAGGAGGTGCACGGATTGAGCGCAAAGGAATGGGAGTGAGAGAGGAGGAAGAAGATGAGGAGGAGGAGGAGGAGGAGTGAGTGTGAGAATGAGAGGGAGAGAGAGAGAGAGAGAGGGAGGGCGAGCGGTGGCCTGCGATTGGCCTGTCAGTCCGGTAGAGGGGAGCGTCGGTCTCGGCGGTGTCACGGTGGCGGGCGAGCAACTCCAGTCGCCGTGCCGGCTGATTCTGCCTGGTGGCGCAGATTCCAACGGTGCACGCACACGCTTTAGCTGGCTGGCTGGCTCACGACTCGCACGCTCTGCATCCACATCACACACTCTGCGAAAAAGAGAGGGAGAGAGATTGAGGGTGAGGGAGGGATGATAGAGTGAGGCAGACAGATTCAGAGGGCCGATGACAGCTTCAAGCTTCTCCTTGGCTCCTCATCAATGACAGGTACTGAGGAACAAGAGACAGCACCCCCCAGCTCCTCCTCAACTCCCATTCACACTCCTCTACACACACATCCACACAAATCACACCCCACCGCCACCACCCCCTCCGCCTCCCCATCTCAATTACCATGGCCACGGCAGATGTATTGGGCTTGTCAGCTCTCAAGCAAGGCTGTGCAGGAGACGCGCGGGGCTAACTTATCTCATCTAATTTAACCGGGCTATAATCAGACAACACTGTGGAGCTCATTTACGGGCACAGCGAGCCGGGGTGGAGGGATTCAGAGGTGGAGGTGAGGATGCAGACCAGCTGCAATTAGATCACGGCGGGTCAGAAGGAGGCGTCTGCAGGAGAAGAAAGGAATCAGGAAAACAAAGAGGGATGAAGTTTGGAGGGCTGAGGGTGTTGCACCAGATATGAGGTCACATGACCGAGGGTTAGCAGGGGTTACGGGACATCATGTGATCATCATGGCATTCAGGTGAGGTAGTTAAAATGGCTGCATGATATCTGATAGTACGCAATAACACAATGTGATAGCATTTTAACTCTTGTGGCCTTGGAGACTGGTACTAGTAAATAAGAGGACTGGAGAAGGTCAAATTCTGTCTTCAGGATGTGAGGATATTTACAACAAATCTAGTTTTCTAAAATACTTTTAGAAAAGTACACCAGTTACCTCCTTTGATTAATCATCCTCCTAGTTGTAATATGGTCTTACAATTTGGGGTGGGGATAGAAAGTGAGAGAATAGTTAGTTATATATATTAGTAAATGAATTTAGTTTTATATGCTTATATTTTTGTTTATTTTATTTACTTATTTTATTTTCTTATTTTATTTTTTTTTTTTCCAGCTTTGTGATTCAGATTTATAGATATGTCTATATTTCTATGTTTTCCAAGCCTACACCTTTTAATTTTTTTATTTATTTACTCATGTTATTTTATATTTATTTGTATTTTATTTTCATTAATTCATATATTTAGGTAATTTTTAGAGTGTGTGTTTGTGGTTTTGTTTTCCACCTTAATAATTCAGATTAATCAATATGCACACATTTTATATATTCCATTCCTACACATATTTTTTATTTTTTTTAATTATTTTTAGTGCATGTTTTTGTGGTGTTGTTTTTCACCCTTGTAATTCAGATTAATAGATATGTGCATATTTCTATACTTTCCATGTCTACACATTTGAAACATGACCACAGATGCATATTTTTTAAATTTTTTTATAAATATGTGCTGGGGATGATTTGGTATTTCCAGTACTTATATACAATCACTTATGAATGAGTGATTAGTTTATGTGTTTTCCTTGTTTTATACACATGGTAGTTTCTTTTTCTGGAAGTTGTTTTATAATATTTCATATTATTTTTTGTCCATTGTGTTTGCTGTGCTTTTATAACTTTTATCTCATTTTAATGTATCTTGTCTTCCTACATAACATGAAATCCATTGTGATCGATTATGAAATCTGTCAATTTTCATAACCAGAATTTGTCAAACAACAGTGCTGTTTTGATCAATGGAGTCATTTTTAAACATGAACATCGCTTAAGTAGCTTTAAAACTCACAAATGCAGCTAAAAACACACTCAAACTTCATATTTCAAGCATAAGTCAACAAACAGGGTCCAGAAATGAACCTACAGATTAGCTTAGGCTAGCTACAAAGTCATGGTATTAGCTAGCAACCAGCAATTAGCTGCTAGAGTTAGCAACGTTTTTAACATAAAAAAACATGAATAAAACAGATTTAATGTTGAAAGTATATCTGACAACATATTATACAGCCTTTTTTGCTTTAAGGTTTAAAGGAATAAGCCGACTTTTCTTTTCTTTTTGTGTCTTGCCACAGTCAGAGTCCACGACAAGCAGATAGACACCATTCCTTTGACTGAGCTACTTCCGGGTGCGCTAGAGATGAGACATTCGCGAACGAGTTGAGTCTTTTGAACAGCTCTGAACGATGAGAACTCAATGGCTCATTTGTAAGCCATTCTTAAATTTGTGACAATTTGTGACAATTAGCTTTTAAGAATGACTCAGAGATGAACAGCTCACTCACAACTGTGGATCAGTTCTCATCATTCACTTAAAAGAGAAGTTCAAAAGACTCGACTCGTTCGATAGCGTCACATCAAACCATGTGCTTGTAAGTAAGCTGACAAACAAAGCCTATGTTTATTAGAAGAAGATAATAAGGTGATAGTAGAAGATAAGGTAATATAATGCAGTAAAAAAACGAGTCACAACTAGCACCCTCGACTGTATAGAGTTGCTGAAGAGTTTATCTAATGACTATAGGCAGAGGCAGGCTAAAGCTACCTACTGAATCCCAGTGTTTCGAGCTAAGCTAATTAGCGGTGGGCAAGCTTTCTTGTTACTGCACGCACAGTCGAAAAAATGGTGTCTTCCTGCTTGTCATGGACTCGAAAGAGAGGCAAGACATGAAAATAAAAAGAAAGTTGGCGTATCTCATACATTTAAAACTATTTTTTGTACCTTTTCTCTCCATAAACAGCAGTAAATACAAGCTGGCACAGCAACAGAAGTTCTTAAACTCACCAGAATTTCAGCAAGAACTAACAGAAAATGTCCACAGATGAGATTCTCCCTCACAAAAGCTTGTTTGCTTATATCCTCAAGATAATTTAACTTTCACACATATATATGGCTTTAAATGTCATGAATTCTAAGGCTTCCTCAGAGCTGAATAATAATGTGTGCAGGTCTAGATCTGAAAAGATGAAGTGAAAGTAAGATCAGTCAACAGGCTGCATGTAGCATCCAACACACTTGATCCCTATACAGCCTATACTGCGCCACCCTGTGGGGACAGTATGTAACTACACTTGGGTGACAAGACATCTTGATTTAGCCAGAATCCTGTTTCCAGGCCTTGTGCCCTGTGCCCCCACAAATATCAAAAAAACTGCTAACATGTGCCTATTGGGACTGTCCACATCCTCATTTTAACCATCTGAAATAATTTACTAAAACATTTTGTTGGAACACTGATTTGTCTGTACATAGATATATGAATAGCTTAAAGCCAAATCTAACATAACATAAAAGTGCAGTTTCAAGTCCATGAAACACTATTAAAAAATAACATAAACCCGTAAATTCTGATTATGTTATGTAGAGTTTGCACATGATGTTCCAGTCAGCGTGGAATGGCAACAAGCACAGACTGACAACAGTAATCAGAGGGGAGTAAGCTGCCAAATACTTTAATTCAACTGAGTTTTTGACATTATTATTTGATGTGTTCACCAGTAAAGACCCTCAGCTAATGTTATTTAAATATTTGGAGCCATAACATCAGATTTATAATGATGATGAAGTCGTGATGCAACAGCAACTAGTGTATCATCGAGCAAACACGCATCCAGATAATGATGAATATGAGCCCCACTTCGCTCTCTGTTCTCAAGTTTTTAGCTTTTGTCTTATTTTTTTCATAAATTTAGACATCAATATCTTAAACTTTGTGGCACTGGGGACAACAGATCATGTTGTCGTGCTTGTAGCTGACATAAAACCCAGAAGGGTCTGATTACTACGGCTGGTTTGGCAATAAATATTTTAAAAGAGGTTAAGTCCACAGATATAACACAAGTATATGAAATAATTACATTATTATGACTTCCATTTGGCCAATTGTTAATGCTATTGTCCATGAAATGAAAGTATTCGGTTGGAAACAATGGTTAAACAGATGCTAAAATCATGGGCCAATCTCACTTTGGATAAACACAAAATAACACCAATACAGAGTTATAATAGTCTCTACAGGGCTTCATCCCATAAATGCTGTATTTAAATAGAAACTGTTTGGCTCAAAAAGTTTAATTTCATCATCTTTAATCAGATTAGAGTCCACACGATCCAAAATGAACTTTATCAAAAATAAATGGACCTACTGAAAATGACTTAAAAAAAACACTTTTCAGCTGAATTAAAGCATTTTGCAGTTTCTTACCACAAATATTAATTACTTCTGCGTTGTTCTCTGCCATTGCTGCCCTTGTTCCGTTGCACAAATTGTAATGTCAGTGCATAAACTCTGTAGTACTACACATGTGAATTACAAAAAGGGTATGAATAGTTATAATCAAAAAGCATGTAAAGATAAAAAAAATATATAGTATTTAAACAGTTCATGGGTTTGGCATTCGATTTTTTAAAAATAAGAATACTTTAATGCTTTTTATTGCTAACATCGATAATGAAAACAAAAAATCAGTACAGAATTATTGAAATATGAATATGAATATAAATATTTTGAAATGAGGTTGAAAATGATATTTTTTTGGCAAAGTTGATTGCATTTCTTTTATAAGATGCAATGATTGTATACACACATATCAATGAGGTAGTGGAATAATTAACTTTTCATACTTAATGGAAAAGGGGTGGGATTTATTACGTATGTACTTCTTCCCACTCCTTTTTGAGCATGTAAATGAACTTATTAAATGTTGATTTGATTGATCGTACAGTTGTTCATACACAAGTGTATGATCATGTGCTTCCTGTTTTACCGTTTTTTTTTGTATTGTTGTATTTGTATTTCTTTGTTTGTTCCTTTAAACAGTATTTATTGTTGTTTTTTCATGTCTTTAAAGGCTAAACTAGGTATGGACACTGCAGTTTAGCTCAGGCTATAACATTGTTTAATCTGACAGCACTCTTTTAATTTAGTTTTAATCCTTTTACCTAAAATATCTTTCAGCTTTAGTCATCATTTAGTCATCTACATTGTTTTAATTTTAGTCTAGCTTGAGTTGATGAAATTTCACAACATTTTAGTCGACAAAATCTACTGTAAATTCAGTCGACTAAAATATGAAGTGTAAAGTGTAAGGCATTTTTTATGTTTCCTTGAATTTCTTAAGTCACGTTTTACACTTGGATCCCGCCACAATGAAGGTAAGGCAGTTGTGATTGGATGTTCCTCTTAACTCATCCAACCTTTCCACACAACCAAAATAGCTGTGATTGGATATATTCCTAACCTGTCCCTATTTTCATGATGAAAACTGAATTAAGACTCCGTCAAACATTTTAGTTTAGTTTTTGTCCATGTACACTTGTTACTGTTTAGTTTTTGTCAGGGGAAAAAAAGGTTGTTGACAAAAACTATTACCAAAATACTTAGTCAACAAAATTAACACTGGGTTATAAGTGCTGTAGTGTGTGGCAACATATTCTTTTGCTTCATACTGTCCCTACACAAATAATTATTAAATAAATAAATAAGAGCTCCACTCCTCGTACAGAAACAAGAACAAAGTTTTGCATCAAGTTGAAAGTGAGTCCTCATGCTGCGAGTGCACTTTGACTAATTTCAATGGCCTGATGTCCGCTCTGCCCTGAAAACTCATTTCATTCTGAACTCTGGAGGACATCAGGCCTGACTTTTCTGCAGTCAACGCCCAGATTGCAGTCGAATGTCAAGCTCGCTTATTTTTTTCCCCTAATTAACCGCTGCGTCCGGTCAACAGCGGATCGACTCCAAATCGGCTCCACACAAAGTCCCCTGAATCCTATCTCTGCCTCTTCACTCCACCAAATTCAATTAAAAAGAGAAATTGGCAATTAGATCACTGTTATGATCCTGTAACAATGATCTAATCTGTAATTCATTGGCTGGCGTTCCCATGGGGTGGGGGGGCTGCTTGATGGAGTGGCTCGGAGACTTCTTGGCATTCACCTCGGGCTGTGGCGGCACACGAGGGCTCGGGCGGAGCTGCTGGGGGCCCAGGTGTTACCTGAGGCCTCTGCGGCGGAGGCGCCACCGGGGGTCTCTGTTGGCCCCGCGGCAAGAACGCAACCTGTGACACGCGCTCATTCGCCTTGTTTTCATATGCATGAGAGCTGATTTCAGCGAGTGTAATGTATGTGGGAGCATGCAGAACACACGCAGAGCAAAAGGAGATGCACACAAACACGGGCTGCTCTCATGGGAGGGAAATTTGACTCCTTAATTGAATTAAGTCAATTCCATTTGGTTAATGAAGGGCTGGGGGGCAGTTTGCCCTTTCAGGGGCATCAGGCTAACAATCACAATGAGGCATGGAAGAGGGGGGGCTGTTTGGGGAGGTGGGGGGTCACACTCCCCAGACTAGAACCAGCGTCTTGTCACCACCTCTGTGACTGAAGTCGCAGCGCTACAGCTCCACCACATGTGGACTGTCTGCAGCACTCATCATCACCATGCTGACCTGCTGCGGCGGCCATGTTTGTGTTTGTTATTTAAAAGCCTTGTTACTAGGCAACATTTAATACATTAAAGGCCTTTTTATCTTATCACCCATCGCGTTGGCGCTTATATTCAGTCCGGGGATAAATGCAGTGTCCTTTATAGCAGACACGCACGCCAACGCAGACGCCATTGGCAACAAGGGGAAGCAGAGAAAAGAGGTGTGTGCGTGCTGGCGACACACACACACACACACACACACACACACAGAGGAAGAGTGTGATTGCTCTGCTTCGCTCGTTTAGCACTTCTAAGGCACAGATCCCCAGAGGCCAGCCATCACATCCAGTTACTGTGGCACGCAGACACGACCGGGGCCCCACCTGGCTGCTCTCACCTCAATCTGTAGGAGGCAGCAGGCACGAGCAGCGTGTCGCTCTCTTTCTCACGCGCACACATCAGTCAGCAGAGATCAAAGATGTGGCCACGCACACACACACACACACTGATATTTCTTATCGGAAATCAAAAGGACTATGTCACGACTTTACAAACTCACAGTCACGCATGTAAACTTGGCTTGAACTGCCCCACGGTCTGAAATCGCCAACATTCTTGCACTACCTTTGGTCACCTGGTCTGTCACGGTCAACATAAAGACTTTCGGGGGTTGGGGGGGGGCTCCTGCAGCCATGATGGACAAGACGGACGGATTTCTTCATCATCACAGGATCCACTCTAAAACAGATGCAATGTAACCTGCATAAGTATCAGAACGGGGAAGGTTGGTGATGTGAGTGACTGAAAGTGGCGTGCTTGCTGGCCTCTTAATGCCCATTTATGCTCAACGATAAATATGGATCTGGATACAGACGGAGCCCAATTCGTAGTTCTAGTGAGACACGAAGAAGAAATACCGTATTTTGGCTAGAGTATTAGTATTGTGAAGCAAAAATAGAGATGAAGAGGATGACCAAATTATAGACTTATGATGCATGTTATAGACGTGTTTGTATAGATATTAATGTTTACTGAACTGTGTGTATGCTCAATATGCCATGCACATACTGATATTTTATTTACAACCTCCCCAACACAGCCCAAACTAACCCAGCATGTTTTTTAATTTATTATTTCACCTTAATTTAGCCAGGTAAGTCCCGCTGAGATCAGAGATCTGTTTTCCAAGGGAGACCTGACCAAGAATGGCAGCAAAATCAGGAATAAATCATCAGTTAAAAGCATTCAGGGTAATTCAGCTTTGCATTTTAAAATCAGTCTGAAGATTATCCAGGATTTGTAACGGTGTGAGGTAGGTCAGTTTTCCACATTGCTGCTAATAACTTATTTAGTTCTCAAAGGATTTTCATGATATTTTCAGTGAAAATATTTAAGGGCGTAAGAAAGAAGTGACTAGATCCAAGATTTTTTTTAGGGATATCTTAAAAGTGTGAGACTGGGCAGGTTTCCACATTTTGCTAAAAATTGAACAATTTTTCAATGGACTTTCATGATATTTTGAGAGAATAGTTGTCATTGAACAGGAAAAACGTAATTACATTTTACAAGTGATCTGAGTTCAGATGCAGACCCAGGAACTTTTTGAAAGGTTTCTTAACAGGTTGAGTTGGGGCAGTTTTCACATCTTTGCTAGAAACTCAGTAAGTTCTTGACAAACTTCCACAACATTTTTAGGGAATAATGGTCTTGGCATTAGAAAGAAGTCGCAAGATTGTTGTGGAGATACAAATCTGAATGCCAATCCAGGAACTTTTAAAGAATTTCGAAACAGTCCAACAAATGTAGTTTTCCACATTATGGCTAACAATTCAATCATTTGCCATGATATTTTCAGGGAATATTTGTCATTGGACAAGAAAGACTTTACATTTTGGTAGTGATTTAAATTCAGATGTGGACCCAGGAATTTTTTTGAAAGATTTCTTAACAGGTTGAGATGAGGCAGTTTTCCATATTTTTGCTAATACTCAATCATTTTTTCAATAGATTTTCATATTTTCAGAGAATATTTGCCATTTCACAAGAGAGACATGATCACATTTCAGTGGTGATCTCAATTCAAATGCAGATTTAGAATTTATCAATTACTTGTTAACATTGCAGTTTTCACTATTTATGCCAAAAACTCAGCAAGTTCTCAACAAACTTCCACAACATTTACAGGGAATTTCGGTCATGGCACAAGAAGGAAGTTGCAGGGTTGTGATGGAGATCCAAATCAGAATGCAGATC
This sequence comes from Cetoscarus ocellatus, assembly GCA_037902135.1. Lineage (NCBI taxonomy): Eukaryota > Metazoa > Chordata > Actinopteri > Labriformes > Labridae > Cetoscarus > Cetoscarus ocellatus. Next base: position 876,490 of record JBAMNC010001161.1, read on the forward strand.
CAGGAATTTTTAAAGTATTTTGTAACAGTGCAAAATAGGGCAGTTTTCCTAATTATGGCTAATAACTTAATCATCTCTTAGTAGATTGTCATTAAATTATCAGGGAATATTTGCCATGGCACAAGAGAGACTTGGTCACATTTTGGTGGTGTTTCAAATTCAAACGCACATTTAGGATTTTTTTTTTTTAATGGTTTGTTAACATTGCAAGATAGGGAAGTTTTACTACCCACTTCCTGATCGGCTCAGTATTGTTATCATGTATTAAACTAAAAACTGGTTCCTGGGTCAGCAGTCGTGCCAACACTAAGGGTGAATCCCAATTCTACCCCTTTGCCCTTCCCCTTCGTCTTACCCCTTCCCCTTCCCCTTAGTCCTCTGTTTTGAGGGCCAAGGGGAAGGGGTGAAAACACACTGCTAAGAAATGAGACGCCACTCGATTCCCGCTACGTCATCACCCAGAGCCGCTTGCTAGCTGCGACGTAGGTAGATGCGACAATAGCCGTAGCTACGGTTGCGAAAGCTAGCTTGTTATTTCGAGAAATTTCAAAATACAACCAACAATTCAAAACATGATTAATAATTACTTTATGATTTAATTAGTACTTATAATTATGCGCTTCCTTCGGTCTCCACTCTGCCTCGTGATGGTGGGCGTGGTGTATTATGGGAAATTCTCATACCCTTTGTTTCTGGTCTGTCTTCGTTTTGAGGGCTGTATACCCCTTGGTCTTAGCCCTTCCCCTTAGCCCTACAGAGAATTGGGACACCACTTCACTAGACGTGAACGCGCAAAACCAAGGGATAAGGGGTAAGACAAGGGCCAAGGGGTAGAATTGGGATTCACCCTAAGTCCGGGACTCCTGTGCCAAGGTCACCAACTGGTACCTGTGGGGATGGGGCTACCCTCATGGGTATTCCCATCCCCCACTCCCCCATGCTCCACTCTTTCACTAGGTTTGTTGTATACACGTATTGCACTTTGTAATTTAATCATATGACTGTTCTTGTTACTTTTATTTGGACGATTTAAAAATCAAGGTATCTTGCTTGTGTATTTTAACTTGTGCTGAATTTTATTTATTTATGATGTCTGTTTTAAATTTGTACAGAAATGTGTCTATTTATGATGTCTCTTTTTATGTAAGAGACTAATAATTTATGTCACTGCACGCTGTCCTGTTATAAACCAATAAACTAAACTAAACTAATTTTTGCTAAAAACTCAGTAAGTTCTTGACAAACTTCCACAATATATGCAGGGAATATTTGTCATGACTCAAGAAAGAAGTCACACAATTTTGGTGGAGATCCAAATTTGGAACTTGATCCAGTAATTTTAAAGTATTTCATAACAGCGCGAGGTAGGTCAGTTTTCCACATTTTCGCTTATACCTCACCCAAAAATGCTGGAAATCCCTTGGCAGCGGTTTGTTCTTCTGGAGCACTTTTAACTTAACTCTAAAATATTGTTGCTGGATTGTACCTCACTATTAATCACTTTCATTTTGTCATGTAGCTGAATTTATAATTAGCAGACACCTTGATACCCTACTGTAAAGACTAATGAGACAGGATAACTGTGATTCCTGAGTCATGTTAATGGTGTCGTGCTTGGATACAGATATGAAGGCTCTTACTCAGAGGTGTTACCCCAACAGAAGAAAAAGAAAAAAAGAAAATGGCAGGCAGCTGGAGCGGGAGTCTGCTGGGTGAGCTCAGAGGAAGGTGAGGAATATGAGGGTAAAGGAGGTGGAGGTCGTCTGGCCGGTGATTAGTGAGCTCCCGTGCCGGTTGAGCCTGACTTGTCACAGGCTGACATGGGATGCAATTATAGAGGGGAAGTGTCCCGGCCCCCTCAGGCATGTGCCAGCCATGCTGTCAGCGCGGGCTGATGGCCCGGCTCCTGGCACTGCCAAAGGTGTCACAGGCGCTTATGTGTGCTCAAAACTGCTACGCTCCCATGAAAATTGGCCTCCCCTCCCCTCCCGATGCAGCTGACATGCACATGTGCCGGCTGCACACATGCCCAGGTACCTTTTGTTTGAGTATTAGTTAAACCCTACTCCACTCCCAAGCTTCTCTTCCTTCACTCTTTCTTATTTCCTCTGAAGCTACAAGGCAAAGCCACAACACTTGTGATTCTGCTGGCTTCTCACGCTGTTCCCACATCTTTTCCTCTTCCCGTATCAGCCTGCATATGACTCTGCCAGCAGTGCGAGTAAGCTCTATAAGACCCAAGGCAAATTACCTCAGCGGGACACCCTACTTCTGTTCCCTTAGCTTCTCCTCTCTCTTCCTCCTCGTCTTCTCTTTTCCACCCGTCTCTGCGTGTCACAAATCAAAGTGTGTACCTCAGCACTGGCTGCACACCGTGGGAGTGTAGCTTAAAACAAATTCAATGTCCTCCACTTGCAGATTCATGTCTATCCTACAGTGTGAGAAGAAAAACACTCCGCTCATCCGCCTCCTCGATATTAGAAGAACAGGGAACACAATCTTTTACCAAAGGGCACAGATGGTCATCTAGACTTTTGTACGACCTTTCTCTTTTTTTTTTTATCATAACCTCTCTCTTTTTCAGAAAACTGATTTTTACAAGGATTTCTGTGCCACCATCTAGTGGCTTGAAAGCTCTGCCACTGGGCCATCAGGTATGATTTTCCACTTCAGACAATTTTTTAGGGGAGGAAATGGCCTGAAATTGGATCCTCTGGCGGCTTACTCTTCCTCCAAAGTAGCCCAGGGCAACACAATACTTCCCCTTCTTCTCTGCTATCAGTGCCAGAAAGACCCAGGTTCTGAAGATGCAGCCATTTATCCTTGGGAAGGGGATGCAGGGGTAGTGCTAGGGCTGATGATTAGCACCGTCGACAGCAAAACAAATACAGAGATACATTCTTAACATTTAATGCAACTGACTGCCCTAGTGTTGGGGGCACAGCAGTACAAAGAAAACCATTAGTTCGCCACGAGTCTCACTGCCCAAAAACCACACTAGTGTGAAAGGCCCTAACTTATCAACATGCCATTTTGTCTTCCAGGTGCCTTGTGGCTTGCTGGTTTATTATCCTCTAATGATGATCAGCCCACTAAAACACACTCACTGGTGACTCTTATCGGACACCTTGCTAGTGCTAATGTGGAGATTTGGTTCATATTTTCTGCAGATTTGTCGGCTGCACATCCATGATGCAAATATCCTGTTCCACTACATCCCAAAGGGGCTCCATTGGACTGAGATCTGGTGACTGTGGAGGCTACTAGAGCGCAGCGGACCTACTATCATGTTCAAGGAACCAGTTGTTGATTGTTTGAGCTTTGTGACATGGTGTGTTATCCTGCTGGAAGTAACCATCAGATGGGGGGTAAGGGATGGACATGGTCAGGTAGGCTGGAGCATTTCAGCTATGCTCAGATGATACTAAGGGTGCCAAAAGTGTGCCAAGACAACTTAACTCCACAACATTTCACCATAAGCCTTAACTGTTGATACAATTCAGGATGGATCCATGCTTTCATGCTGTTTATGTCAAATTCTGACCTTACCGTGTAAATGTGTCAGCAGAAACCAACACTCAGAGATTGTACCAACTGTGACCTCAGTTCTCTGTTCTTAGCTAAAAGGAGTTGCACCTTGCTGTTGTAGCCCATCTGCTTCAAGGTTCAACAAGTTGTGCATTTAGAAATCATTATCTCGAGCTACTCTGACTTCTGGTATCAGCAAGGCATTTACAGCTGTTGTCCCTGTGCTCACTGGGATAGCTAGATAGATAGATAGATAGATAGATAGACACTACTTCTTGACAATGTCTCCATGCCCAAATGCACTGAGTTGCTGCCATGAGATTAGCTGTTTCTATTATTTTCTCTTCATATTATCTCTTCCTTGCTTGTACATTTGAAGAAATCGTCTGTATATGTACAAATCTGCGAACAGAGGCCACACACGTCAGTCAGGAAAAGGCTTTATCTGCAAATGGACCACACAAGAAAACCAGGATGTTCCCAAAGACCACACAAATCTCCTCTTTTGCCTCCACATACCATATTCACATGTACATGCCTTTTCATACAGATTATTGCTGGCTTAACCAATTATTCCCCTCGGTTTGTTTGGCTGGACCGTCATAATGACAGGAGCTGTGAAGATCACCATTTAAAAGCTTCCTTGCTGTGAAATTTTGCAGCTTTTGTCGAGGTGTCCATTTTCATGACAACAAGCTGTAGCAGCAAAATGCAATGTTTACAAGGCAATAAACTACATTCCCCCCTCCCCAGCCCAAACAGTTACGGGTCAGTGATTTTCTGTGGGCTTAAGCTTTTTTTTTTGCAGTTAGCACGGTGTAGCGGTTAAAAGATGTGCATGCTGCGGCGGCTGATCAGAAAGTCTGAAATTGGCCCGGAGAGAGAGCTGCTGTCAGAAGAAAAAGGACCAGAGCATTGAAGAAACGAAATGGAAAATGCCATCCCCTGCTGAGTGAATGAATACATGAGTTTCTGTGTGAACTTTTGGTTGTGCCACGGTTTGGATCACAGCATCAGCGAAAAAGTGAAAGAAAAAAAAAAAAAAAAAGCACTCACACAGGTTTCTAAAGGGTATAATAAAACAGGGAGAGTAATTTGTTTCAAAATGCAAAGGTGAGAGCAAAGAGGGAGCAGGGTGAGGGGATTCCTCATAAAAGGTGTCAGCGCGAAAGCAAATACCGTAAATCTTCTAATAATAACTGGAACACTTTTTTCACTGAACTGCTGAAGGTTCAGGTTGTTTTAAGCAGCCTTTAATATGAAGGAAGACCTTTATTTCAATTCCTTTATCCTTTAGAAGAAAATATTCATATTGTTGGGTTCTGAATATTTATCCTTTTGGAACAACTACATTTTTGCCTAAATACAAATTTTTATAAATACTGTGCTTCACTTTTTCAACTCTGAATTCACTATTTTACTTTGTTATTGACCAACAGCAACAGAAGCTTTAAGGGTTCATACACTAGCTGGCCATTTAATGAGGAATACCTGTTCAACTGCACAGTACTTAAAAAAAATCCAGCCAATTACATGGCAGCAATGCATGTAACTGACCTGCAGACATGGTCAAGAGGATCTACAAAGCTCTAACCAAGCACAAGAAAGGTGTTGACTGGTCTATGTAGGATTTTCACAACCATCTTGTGGATATACTGAGAATGGTCCAAAAAAGAGAAAATCTCCAATAAGGCATGAAGTTTTGTAGGCAAAAAAAATCTTGTTAATGCCAGAAATCAGAAGAAAACGACCTGTTTGAAATGACAGAGAGGCAACAAATAACCACTTGTTATTTCCAAAGTTTGTAGATTTCTGAAGTAGTACTCGTGCTAGTAGAACTAGTAAAGCCGAAAGATTTACTTGTAGAAGTAGTAGACCGAATGCAAATGAAATAGGAGGGATTATAACCAAATCCAACACCCTGATTGGTTGTAATATTTTCGAAAGCCATTTAGAAGCATGAATTTACTTTTTTCTGCCTCCTTATTAGCATGTAAGGCTTAATTGTTGTACTAGGGAACATTTTAAAGTTTACTAGTAGTACTAGTGGACCCAAAACAGTCTACTAGTAGTACTATGACACTTTTTTGCTTCATTAGTACTACTGGTGACACCTTTTGCTTCACTAGTATAGTCTACTCGTGCATTGAGTACATTTACTCTAAATTTGAGTACTAGTAGAGCTTAACTATGATTAATATCATCAATATCAATTTTATGCCCAAACAGCTTTCCATAAACACCAAAACCAGCTGTTTTGAGAAAGGCTGTTTATAGCTGGTTCATGCGGGGTCAAAAACTTTCTCTGAAGTTGGATCTTGATTATATTTTGACCAAAGCTTGGCTCACATGTTTCGGAGAGACCACCGGGGATTGTCTCAAAAGGTGGTAAAGGGGTATGTTACCTTCAAACCTTGATGGTATTTCAGCTTGGAAAAGGGGACAGGTTTTGTTTATTGGTGCCTGCCACAAATCTAGTTGAAACAGGCCTGGCTGCTAATAGACTGCCTGATACAATTTGAGGATTTACAGTTGTTAACACGTCTTCGTACCATTGTTGTATTTGCCCATAAGGATTATTCTGTCAGCCTTTGTGTGCAGATGTGAAAGGATGCTGAAGGTGTCTCCCTCCTTGTCTTTAATCAACACACAATGTTATCTTCCACCAGCCCTGGCCCTGCGTTTGTTTCCTGCGACTGTTTCATGACTGAACCGCGGACACTGAAAGGCTCTTTTTTGTGATGAAAGAAGAACAGAGCAGAATGTCTAAAAAAGAAGAAAAGACAGACAAAGAGAGAGAATGAAACAGTGGAGACAAAAGCTACAGAAAGAAGTCTAGTTCAGGATCAGAAGAGGAGACATCAATATGTGTGGGCCGTGTTAAATAATTTACTGCTCCCTGATCAGACCCCATTTAATTAGTCCTTGTTCTGTCGATTTAATCAGGCCCCTCTTGGTTGGGGTTTTGGGCTATGAACTGCGAGGGGCGAAGAAGTATCATATGGTGGCCTGCTGTGTGATCACAGCAGGGCCTCAGGTAGAGGACACGGGGACACCTCATGACGGCTGGCTCCAGTTATTGCTAACAACACTAACAGGGCACAGCAGCAGACCCCGCAGACTTCTGTAGGCCTGCTAACAGGGTGCAGTCTAACACCTTCCGCTGCTTCTTTTAACAAGAGTTTTCCATCTAATTATGCTCTTTTGAACACTTAACACAATTAACTTTCTATGTGATGGTTCACAGGCAGCCTGTTTGCACTCACAACAGGATGATTCCTGCAGCTGTTGCCTTATGAGATTACAGCACACTTACTGGAAAGGAAGACAACTAATCACTCTACATTCACTCTGGTTTACTCCTCATCAGCTTTTTTATTGTTACAGTAAATAGACAGAAAACAATCTAGTATAATCTACCAACTGGCAGACCATGAATGTGCTGAGGTAGGTCAAGAAGAGGGGCTGAGTAGTGGGTTGGTACAGTATGATTAGTAGAAATATAAAAGGGGTCCATTCTCAAAGTTTAAGGGCCCTAAAGTCTGGTGCAAAGTGTTTTAGCCTTAAGTGCAGTTGTCGTCTTAAATTCCCACCTGACGCATGTGGCATCTGTATGCCATGAGCTCATGATGTTTAAACAGCAAACTACCATGTGCTCCTGTTTTCACCTCTCATATTATATGTCAGAGCATGTGTTGATAAAATCAGTTTTAAGTTTATAATGGGACAGGAAGCTGAGAGACAGTGTGGCTTTTTCACAGTGTGTGCAGTATTCCTGTGCGCTCCAGCATGCGTAATACTCCCAGAAACAAGAAAAAACACACACAAGATTAAATATTTTCTCAAAATGTTCTCTTTTTATCCGCTATATAATGCTGCTGGTGGAATCTTAATTTCCCTGAAGGAGTCTACCCAAGGGATTAATGAAGTTCTATCTCATCTAATCTAATCTAATCTGATTTATTTATTTATTTGAATATGATTATCTATATGAATCTCACAAACAATCAAAATTACACCAGGTTGCATGAAAATCTTCAAACATATTTGTGTATTTCTTGTTACTGGGAGTATTATGCACACTGGAGTGCACAGGAATAGTGCTGCAAAAAGACAAACAGACTCTCAGGCCTCTGCCCATTATAAACTTTAAACTGAATTTATCAGGAAATTATCTTGTATTAAAAAGTGACTATCTTCTGTTGGGCATGTGATGTGTGCCAATCTCTCTATTGAGTTCTCAAATTAGCAAACAAAAACTGTCAGGAACACACCAGCTTTGTGTCTGACCACTTCTCATTTTCAGACAAACACACCCTTAGGTGCAATCATTTACTATTTAACAGTCTGAGCACATGGTGTACAAATGACACAAGCATCGGGCAGAAATTGGGGAGGAAGACAGCAAAACATTTTGTTTCAGGCATAGGATAGCACATTTAATCTGCTTAACCATTTGTCATTGTGGCAATACGTGTGAAGTTTGAGGAGAGCTCTTGTTTACGAGCAAGGGAAAATAATGAGACACATTGACATTTGACCTAGGCCCCTTAAAATCAACTGAGTTTGTATTTGTGTCAAAGAAAACTAAAAAAAGAAATCCCTAAAAGAGACCTTGAGATATTGCCTTCAAAACAGGGGGCAGAATAAAGTAACCCCCAAAAATGGATGCTCAGGCCCTGATCATTGGTGGCATTGAGGCAAATTTACAATCTTACCTCTAAGTCACACTGATGCCCCCACTGGGTTCAAGGACATCTTTTGAAATGTAATTCAATAGCTACAGCATCACCCATGTAAAGGCCCTGTTTCATAATAGCCTCCTCTTAACACCCTTTTATTGCAGCCAAATAAATCACACCTTTTGCTGAAAATAGTCAGTTTTAGAGTTTTGTTAACAGAGGTATCAAATTGCTTTATAATGTGCTTTTGCTCCCTGGGTTTTAATGCTCTCTGACTGTATAGGCTGTGTTGTGTCTGTGCATAATCTAGGGCATATTCATTATGAAAACAACACTTTACTCCAGTGGCAGAATGATGTTGACCTTTGCGAAATCGAATACTAGCACAGCGTGTCTCATTGTTCAAAGATAATAGCTGGGCAACATTCCTTGTAAGGTAGATGATGTTGCTGGCATGCTGAGTGCCAGCCCTGCGTTTGGGTGGGTGTCGAACTGCTGATGACTCACTCTTCATGTGCTCTGGAGGGCCAGGGGTGGCAGGTTTCTGTTTTAGCTGCTGTTACAAAATGTTTCCTTTTGTTGGTGAATTACACTTTACATAGATAAGTGACCAGACAAATAAAAGTCTTTGCAACACCTGCCTGAGATGAACTCAGCCAGGGGAGATGAAGTGATGGGGAGTTCAGCTCTTTTAAGTGATTTGGTGCATTTTGTTATGCTTAGTAATAGAAGTCCTGTCTTTCTGCTCCCAACCAGCCTTTTGTTTGGTACCATTTTGGCTTCATAATATCAATTAAAGAAAAGGTTAAAACTAAATTCAGAGTCACTAACTGCAAAGCAAGAAATTCACTTATTGGTACTTACCTCCGCATTACCTCCGCCAAGGAGGTTGTGTTTTTGCCAGCGTATGTTTGTTTGTTTGTTTGTTAGCAAGATTACGCAAAAACTGCTGGACCATTTTTTTTTGGCTGAAATTTTCAGGAGATGTTGGTAATGGCCCAACTTAAAAATGATTAGATTTTGGTGGTGATCCTGATAACCTCCATTAGCAAACAATCGTTTTTGCTCAATAACTGTCTAACTAATAATGATATCAACATGATTCCGAGTGCTTATGATGGTAACTTTATTATGGAACTGTTGCTTATAGATGTAACAGCAATATGTGAGCTGCCTTGGTGGAGGTTTGCACTCTCTGAGTGTTTTCTAGTTCTTAATGGCATGGATTAAATAAGGTGCTGGAAACATTCCTCTGAGAATTTAGTCCATATTGTCATGCTATCATGATCTCCCATTCTACCACATCCCAAAGGTGCTCCATTGGATTGAGATCTGGTGACTCTGGAGGGCACTGGAGAACAATTTAGTCAATGTTATGCCCAGTTTGAGATGATTAAAGTTTGTGACATGGCATGTGCTGGGTGTAGCCATCAGGGGGTGGCAAGAAAATCTCTTCCACATCATCAACCACCAGTGTTAGCTGTTGATCTATGCTAATGTGCTGCTTACGCCAATTTCTCCACCTAACATCTGGCTGAAGGAGTAATTGAGACATCTAATCAATCTTCTGTTGCCCAATTATGATGAGTCATAGTGAATTGTAAATGGTAAATGGTAAATGGACTTGAGCTTATATAGCTTATAGCTTATATAGTAGTCTTTGACTGCTCAAAGCTGCTTTACAACGCAGGTCACACTTACCCATTCACACCCATTCACTCTCACATTCGCTCACCGATGGTTCAGAGTTTCTATGTTAGTTATCCATCAGTATCAGCTAACACTTTCACGCGCTTTCATGCCCATTTACACGCCACTGACGCAGCAGTGGGAGCAACTTGGGGTTAAGTGTCTTGCCACATCGCCATGTGTTGTCTGGAGCTGGGCTTGAACCTGCAACCTCCCGATCACTGACCAAGCGCACTATCCAGCTGCGCCACCGACGCTACGAATTGTAGCTTCATTTCCCTGATTTAAGCTAGCAGTATTGGCACCCAGTCTGGTCTTCTATAGGTGCAGTCCTTCTGATCAAGATTCAACATGTTATGCATTCAAAGACAGTGTTAGTTTTGACAGCACTTTTAAATTTAGTTTTAGTTATGGTCTTTTGCCTTTAGTTTTAGTCATAATTTAGTCATCTAAATTATTTTCATTTTAGTCTAGGCTTGGTTGATAAAATTTGGTCTGATTGGATTGAGTCTCTGTCAAACAATTTAGTCTAGTTTTTATTTGTTGATGAAAATGTCAGTTAATTTAGGTTTAGTTGTTGTCCATGTGCACTTGTTTTTTAGTTATAGTCTAGTTTTAGTCAGGGGAAAAAAGGTTGTTGAAGAAAACTATGATGAAAATAACTACTCAACAAAATTAACACTGTTCAAAAATGGTTCTCTGTATGCTCTGGATTTCCTTTTCAATCACCTCAAGCAACCCTGGCCATTATTCTTCAACCTCTGGCATCAACAAGGCATTTTCTGCTGCTCACTGGATATTCCCTCTTTTTCTCACCATTTTCTGTAAACCCTAAAAATGGTTGATCTACTGGGGAAAATCCCAGTAAATCAGTAGCTTCTGAGATACTCAGACCAGTCCATGTGGCACCAACAACCATGCCACATCCAAAATCACCTTTCCTCTTCATTCTGCACACCAGCACAATATGTGGACATTATGAGTTTTGGACCATTACTGATTGATAATACTCATGATTAACAATGAAATGGGAGAAGGGAAGACAGCTCCCAGGTGTAAACCAGCTCCTCTCATTCCCATAAAAGAGCCAGCACATACAGCTGGTCTTTTCTAGACCGGCACGCCACATCCAAACTGATGGAGAAACTGGGAGCAGGAGAGATGGGGAAAAGAGGGGGAGACATTGGACCAACCACCCCAAAGAAACGTGCTTCATTCCCAAGGGAAATTGCATCACATATTGATCCATGTTCCCTGCATCTAATGGACACAGAGGGTGGAATTGCTGGTGGCAATTGGGAAATAGCTATGAGAGTAACAAGGAGTCATTAAGGCATAAAAGCTAGGTTAGTCACCTGAGGACCTCTCACCTGCCTTCACACAGTGCCGGCTGCTTCCGCAGATACATATAGCGAGGAGTTAGATTGCCAAAGCAGCAGGTTCACCAGCTCAGCCGAGCATTTGTCTCCATTACAGCCCTCACACCGGCAAATAAACAGGGGAGACAGACAATCATTCTACATTACATCCATGACTATAGCACTTTACATTTTCTATCAGCGTAACAGACTCCCTGGGCCATCTCACAATGCTCGCATTCATTTTTTACTGCCTGGTGAGCTCCTCGTGTGCACAGATGGAGCTTTAACCAGAGAGGAATTTCCACCACTGCTATGACATTAATGGGCCTTTTATTATGAGGCGAGATTCAAAACAAGGTCTGGATCCTAACCCAGATCTGTCACAGCAGCAGTGTTTATGGAGACTTATAACACAGCAAAACTGAATTTAAACATGATCCTTTGTTCTGGATCACACTTTATAAAAACTAAACACTTAACCCAGACCTTTGAGGCTGTCCAATAGGAGACAAGTTTAAGAGTATTCGCAACATTTTTTTAGCATTTGGGCATTTTTTCCACACTGGACCAGGGTTTGGGAGCCGGGAAATGCACATTTTTAAAACTGGGCCCCATAGTGAATGAATCTCAAAACGCCGTCCATGCTTTTTCGTGTGTACAACAACCAACATCTCTTTAACATTGTCTGTCTGTTTGTCTTGTATACTGTGCCTGAAATGCGTCCATTATATCGCTGTATTTCGACTGGCAGGACATCCAGTCAACATTCTCCTGCAGTTTGGTAGTCTGCTATCGTAATTTCTTGATTATAGCATGCACCCCATATTCTCATGATTTTTGCCTGAAAAACACTGTACTTGAATATAACACACACCCAAATTTTGCCCAAACCTTACTCTCTCAGACAACTCAAAAATAACCTTTCTTCAAAGTTTTAACCAATGAAATGTCGGTATTTTCACAACAAATACGGTACATGATTTTCTTTCTCAAATAGATGCGGAAACACCTTTTGATTCACGCATGTGCAATTACTCGATTTCTACCCGAGCATGCTCAGTCGTAGTGTATCGACCAATCAGAGAGCAGCTATCATCATGCCAATGTCTTCCACCAATTACAGTGCAGCTATTTTGTGCCCCTTGCTCACAAGGTGGCAGCACTCTGTGTTTGCCCGTGTTTTCGCAAAGAAAGAGAATATTTCTGCATTTTTTTAACAGATGTGTCGCAATCGCGATATTGGTGAGACGAAATATAGCAAATATGTTGTGTTTGTTTACATCACATTTTTTATGCAATGCTCTCTGTCTTCTTCTCTGGTTTTGTTGTATGTCTGTGGCAGTGTTAAAGCGCCACTTACAGGTCTGACATATAAGCTACGGCAGTTATAGTGTTTTCGTGTGGATAGACATGTTTCTTGAAACAATGGCGTAGTCACAAAAAACTTCTTAAAAACGAAAAAGATCTTTTTTTGTCTCCGTGTGGACTGGGCCTTGAAGTGGACCCAGACAGGAATAATTTTAAACTCTGATTCATTATTTAATGATGAAGCATTTTTTTAAGCAGACTTAGTTTTGTAGTCATAAATGATCATATGCTCCCCGTTTTACTCAGTATTTTGTGTTGTTGTTTGTATGCTTTTTACTGTCACCTCCACCAGGAAGGTTGTTTTTTCTGGCATTTGTTAGTCAGTTTATTTATGCTATATACAGATTTTGATTACATTTTAAGGGATTGTTAGCTATGGCACAAGGAAGATGTGATTACACTTTGTTGGTGATCCAAATTCAGATTCAGGATTTTTTAATGGATTGAACATTGCAAGACAGGGCAGTTTTCACACATTTTCACTAATAACTCAGTTAGTTCTCAATGGATTTTAATGCTATTTTCAGGGAATGTTAGCCATGGCACAAGGGAGTAGTGATTATGCTTTGGTGGCGATCTGTGGTTGCAGTGGTGATTCACAGTGCCAGATAGGGCAGTTTTCCACATTTTTGACAATAACTCTCCCGATAATGTTGGAAATGCCTTTGTGGCGGTTCCTGCTCCCAAAGCACGTCTAGTTTTTTATTTTGCAATCAGCTGTGTGGAGCCCAAAGTGCTTCCACATGGCGCTCCTCAGATGTTTATATTGTACATTTAGAGTGACTCTGCCTGCTCTCCATTTTCAGTTCTGGTATTTTACCCCCCTACTTAGTGAATATTCAAATATCAAGCATAAGTTGACAGCCCTTATATCTATTGTTTTCATATGTTAATGCTATGTCTTGCAGTAGCGAGTCCGTCATTGTGGTGTGCCTTTGATTACTGTTGAAAATATCTGAGTTGATGCAGTTGTTCAATGATCGAGCCATTCATTATCTATACTGCTTATCCTTTTCGGGGTCGCTGGGGCTGGAGCCTATCCCAGGATAAACCCTGAACCAGTCATTAGCCAATCACATGACGACAAAGAGAGACTGACAACCTTTCATGCTCACTCTCATACCTAAGGGAAATTTGGAATTAACCTAATAAGCTAATTTTTTGTCTGTGGAAAGAAGGTGAAGTGTCCGAAGAGAACCCACACATAAATGGGGAGAACATGCAAACTCAACACAGATACGCCCTGACCACCATAGGGATCGAAGAGGCACGTCACCCATTATTCAATTAAGAAATATATTAAGTTAATAATATATAAATAATATATATAATAAAGTTAATATCCTGCACATTTTCCCGTCAGTAGTGTCAGACAAGCTGTTAGTTGTGGCAAATTGTTTCTTTTAAAGAATGAGCCCTTTAGTACATTCAGGCCTCTGCCCCTCCTATAATCCTCTTTCCATCCCTGTCCTTTCTCCAAAACAAGGTCTATCCTATCCTAAATCTGTCAAACCATCTGTGTTCAAGTCCACCTATGCCACTTCAAAACAAAATAGGACTCAAAACTTTTAGCACTCCCCTACTCCTGCATCCTTGTTTCCCCTCTGAGCTTAATGCTCACATGGTCCACAAAAAAGGCGACGGTAATATTTCACATTTTCCTCACCGAGAAATGTATTCCACAGGCTTCAGAAAGCAGTCAAAGCAAAATTGAAGGCTAAACAAGAATAAAAAGCAAACCGGAGCAGCCTGTAGAGGGAATCTATGATTATCATTGAAGTAGAGGGAAGTGGGAGGACCAGCTTCACAGCGATTTTAGTTTGTTGCTCTCATGGTTTGATTTAATGCAGAACCTTAAGGCTGCACAAAAATACAGGATGTTTGTCTCATATTCTCTGTCTTCTTTCACACCTAAACAGGCAAAACTAAATATTCTATAACAAAACCTCCCCCATGAGTCTTTTATCTGCTAATAACAACCCAGAAAAATCAGCATCACAATTCAAATACTTCATTATTCTTGGAGCTGGTGGATGATTTCACACATCTACCTGCATGTAAATTATTGATCAGCTTTTCAACTGCCTAAAAAAATGAATGAGCTCTGTGCATGTAAATAAGAAGCTGCACTCAAAGGAGGTGTTTCACCCCGGTGTCAAGACTGGCAGTGATTTTGATTTGGTGCCATTTGGATATTAAGTGGAGAGAGTATTGAGTGCTATTACAGCCAGGGACAGGCGGCACATCAATCTCTGTCAGAGAAGTGGAAATGTGTCTCCAGACAGGCAGCAGCTAGGGAGGAGAGGTACTGGTTAATGTCAGGTGAATAAAACCTTGAATCCCAGGGGAGATGGGGAAACTAGTCCTCTATCATGGAAGGTATACAAACACTTAACAGTATTTTATCTTTGCCATGTAGAGCAGGATGAGCTGTATATATTCTAAGCTTGTTGGTGCTTAGGTGTTTACCACCCCTACTTCATGATTGTAGATGATTCCAGGTTCTGTACAGACTTAATCCGCGTGATATGCTTTCAAGTGTTACTTTGAGATATGTAGCAATCATCTATACTTGAAGAGCACTAACCTCCGTCGACGCATTTCTGACATTGTCGGGCGAGTGATCGTTGAAAATGTGGAAAACTGCCCTATCATGCAATGCTGATCTGCAACCATATCTGATCACCACCAAATTTGAAACATGAGTTCCTTTGTACCATGATCAGCATTTTCTGGAAATTTTGTTACAGTATGTTGAGAATTTTTTTTAAATATTATTAAAAATGTGGAAAACTGCCCTATCGCACAATGTTGACAAATCTTTGGGAAAAAAAACAGGCTCCAACCATGTTTGAATCACGACCAAATTGAGTGACATGCTCCTTGTACCTTGATCTTAATTGCCAAAAAATTTCGGCAAAATACATGGAAAACTTTATGAGTTATTAGCAAAAATGTGGACCACTACATTCATATTTGAATCACAGCCAAAATCAAATCATTTGTTCCTTGTACCATGATCAACATTCCGGAAAGTTTTATCAAAATATGTTGAGAGCTTTTTGAGTCAAGTTGGAGGGTCCTATCACATGTTTGGCTCAAAGTGTTTTGGCGTCTTCTCTTATTCCTGCCTGATGCATGTTTCACTTACTCGCTGTGCACTCATTCTATCAACACAGCAAATGATCATGGACTCTTGTTTGCACCCAGGGGTGTGTTTGTCTGAAAATGTGGAGAGGTCAGGCTCAAAGCTAGTGTACTCCTAACCTTTGGACACAGAAGCTGACTACTCTGTGAACCTCCTTAAACCTGGTCTAAAGTCTGCATTTAGATTGTTTCTGCTATTTTAAGCATGTATTAGAAATATCGCCACACAGCTGTTAGATCAAAACACACACTTTTCTGAGCTTGCACAGCAGCACTCACGCTGTGCTGCGAGACAGCGTGGTTTGTGCAGCGCGCCTCTGTGCGCCACTCAAATGCGCATAATACTTTCAGAAACAGGAAAACACACAGGATTAAAGATTTTCAAGTAACCTGGAGCCACCTGGAGCATTTCTAATTAACATATTAATGAATCTAACTGGTTATTATGCTCATAGATAATAAAACAGGCTATCCTGTGTGTTTTACATACACTATAAAAAACAGTCATGCATTCATGCAGGAAAATGAAAAAACAACTTACTTAAAGCCAACAGGTATTTGATGTACAGTAAACAGGTCCATCATAAGCATAATCCTGACTGACCCTGACTGTTTTAACTGGAGATAAAATACTTCAGGTGGTTTCGCTTTTATGCTCAAGGGAAAGTGTACGGCTCACACCTTTTGGATCATTTCTTCTGCTCTGGATGCTTCTTGAATTTAAGAAATAAAATAGACCATACAGTGTTCTGTGTGTGTTCTTTGACTGTAGTGTCTTAGTAAAAAGATAGGAATTACATAATTCAACCACATCAGGCTAAAAAGCTAAACCTGCTGTGTAAATATCAAAATGTGAGCCTCTTAGTGCGCTCTGCTCTCAAAGTATAATCAAGGCACATAATCCAGCCTATTTGCACCTTGTGCGTGGCTGTGCAATTTTTTTGTCACCATAATGCCAAAATACAGATCGACACACCCCAAACTGCTGTGCACCATGGGCTTTTGGCCAGCACACTTCACACTGCCAAAATAATTTAATAACTGTCATTTGTCCCATCGTTCACTCAACTCTTAAAAGTATGTGCATTTCTTTTTGTGGAGTCAAACGCTGGAACAGCCTGGATGTCACTTTAAAAATGTGCTAACATGTAAATATTTAAATTACAGTTTAGACAAGTATTATTAGACTCATACAAGTAATTTAGTGACTAGATGGCCTTAGACCAAACAATTTGTTAGCATGTAAGTAATTTTCGGTACATATATTAACACTGATTATTATTAACAAGTAATTATAGTAAATAACATAAAATGTAGTTTAGAACAGATATACTACAAAGAGGCTTATTGTATATAGTATTTATGAGATGGATGATCAAGAATACTGTAAAGGACATTTAAATGGAATGATTATGTATATTCTGTATTTGTAATATGTAGATAGGTATGGATATAAATATATATATATATATATATATATATATATATATATATATATATATATATACATATATATATATACATATATATGTAATGTATACATTGATTTTTCTGAAGTGCTTATTATTAGGATGTTTTGTTTGTTCTCTCGGTGGTTTATATGAAGAATGAATTTAAACCGTTTCCATGAATAATGGCAGCTGGTATTGAATTATAATTCAGTATGGGATCTGATTTGTTACACATGTATGTCCCTCTTCAAACTGGTTGTTGTGATGACATACATGTGTAAGTACTCACATGCTTAAATTTGTTTGATGGACATGTACAGTTGTTTGGTGTACATATGCATTATTTTGCATTGACTTGGTTGTTGTCGTTTGTCTATTTTTTAAAGTTTGACATAAATAAAATAAAATCAAGAAAAAAAAAAAGAAAAGAAAATAAGACCATGTGTGTGGCAGACTAAGTAAGAAGTAATAACAGCAAAATCTGCTTGTTGCACCAAAAGTCCAAGAACAACAGCCATCAGTACTGCGAAACTAAATCTTCATCATGCCCGAGCTGATGAGTTCTTAGACTGACAGAGTGGCAGCATATGTGGTGAATCCTCTGCATATTTGTTAAAGATCTACAAAGCTCTGGCACTCTCCTCGCTCTTCTACTTTTGGCTTCGAGCAGCCTCTCGTGGGATCCCCCCCCCCAAAAAAAAAGTTTCCTGATGAGCCACCGTCCTCTCAGGAAGCAAGAGGAGGAAGAGGAGAAGAGGGGGGTAGGTAAAAACAGAGACAGAGTGAAAGAGAAAGCTCTCATTATTTCTCCCTAATTGCCCACGAGTGACCCTCCTGATTCCCCCCTCTGCAACCAGGTACGGTGCCTCATTACAGGCAGCCTCCTCAGTTCTCCCAGGAGAAAGCCATGAAAAGGCCATGAAAGGCCTCGTCTGACAGGGGCCAGCCAGACCGGACCAATTAACAGGGTTTTTCTGTGCTCTGACTCGCCACACTGCAGTTTGCAACTCATCTACGGTGTGAGACTCGCAGGAACCTAGGTCAGGTTGGGATGGTTTGTTAGAGGGTGGAGGGGATCATCTTGGTAATGCTCCTGCACCATTTACATGTTTCTCATGCCTCTATGGACTTTTCCTTACTTTTATGAAGACCTTAGAGAGCTCTTTAAAGGGACTCCAACTCTTAATTAAAGCAAAACATCTCACTATCTTATTTAGTGGCCTTAATTTTGGCAGATTTTTTCTATATCTAGCCAAAGTGTCCAGGCAAATATTCACATCAGCTAAAGGTCACTTCCACACCTGACACATTTGGTCCAAACAAACTCTAGTTTGCATTGTTGGAAAGTTTGGTTGATTTGAGTGGTGTGAAAGCTCACACAAACCAAAGAACCAAACTCTGGTCTGCCTGAAGAAAGGGGTTTGGCTTTGCTCCTGCGCAAACCAGAGTTCAGTTTGTGGTAGTGTGAAAGCCATCAGAGCTGACCAAGGACCACACAAGGAAAGAAAACAAAAAAGAAGTAAATTGTTGCTTGAATTAGACAGACTGGCTATGTTTACATGAGAGCTTTAATTCCCTTTTAATTCAGAATAAAACCGACATCCTCTTTAAAAAGATTAAAAATGACTTTGTAAAGACCTATTTCCGAATGAAAATGACCATTCCAAGTTAAACTTAATTCCGAAGTAGGTGGCTTGTTTATTCTGATGTGAAATCCGAGTTGAAAAATTCTTCAATCATGAATACGTTTATTCAACTTTAAATGAATTCCGGACCGTTAGCTTTGATTCGCCAAAACTATAATCAAAATCAAAGCGAAAATTGTACTTATTATGTGATCTTCCATGTTATAGCCGAAAAGAAAAGTGGAAACTGGAGTTTGTTTTCTTCCAGTAGACGTAAATACGTCACGTCCGGCCCCTGTCCAATCAGAACCATTCCCAACCACCAGATCTTAAGCAGAATTGAATAAACGGCAAATAAACGTGTTTTCCATGTAAACCTCAATTCGGAATTACTATTTCCATGTTAACGTGAAGGAGAATACTTTAATTCAGAAGTATTCAATTCTGCACACTTAATTCCATTATGTGGCCAATATCACAACAGAAAGCAACCACTGACAATATCAAGCACAGCGGAGATAATGTCTGCATTGCAGGCCGATGCTGATATTTCAATAATATAATAACAAATATCCAGTTATATCAGGGTGTTTGGTTGTTGTCTTAGGAGAGTGATGGGCAAATAGTGGCCCAGGAGCTACATGTGGCCGCCAGCTAACTTTGACTTTCCCAAATTTTTAGACATGAAAATGAAAAAATCATGGTTTCAGTGTAATCTGCCATAAAGACGCCATACACCAAGGCAAAATGCATTATGACATGAATAATGGAAACATTTATGAAAATCAAATATTATGATCCTTACAAGATATTAGATTGTCTGTCTTGGTGCAATGGATTCACTGGGAAAAGCTTAAAAAAACAAACTTAAGTAACCAGGACCAGTTTAATGAATCGAAATATATCTTCTATGTCTTTAATCCCACGTGTAGCTCTTTAGATTAAGCTTTGCTGTTTGCATGTGAGTTTAAAAATATAAATGTTTGCATTGCAGATTTTGATAGAAATGTATATTTATAAATTTAAATAAATCACATTTAGTTTGACTGTCTTGAAATTTTGTAAATATGGCCTTCAGAAAGCAAGAATTACAGAACTGCTTGCTTATCCTTTAGGATCAAAAATTAACCAAAAACTTTTTCAACGGGGGGGCATAACCCTTAAAAATGATAACTGTGGGGGTCAGAGAATGGCCAAGCTTTTCAGCATCTTTCTGAGGACAAATAGGCAGTAGTGTGAACCTGGTTTAGTTGTGCCACGACTGAGCAGCAGCCTCAAGCCTCTGACCAGTTCAACATGAACGTGACGGACCAAACATTCATGCAATCACCCTTTAGTTTTTCTTGAATAGTGTTGCCCTTCCCGATCGCTTTCTATGTGATATTTCCCAGGTGAATGTGAAATATTTCTCATGGATATGTGAAACATAACATCTGGTGGGTCAGGTTGCTGAAATGGGCAAAGAACCAATGAGTTAGATTTTGGTGGTGATCTGGACACAGATGCAGACCCAGGATTTCCTTATTTTGAAGGATTTGTTAACATCAGGAGATGGGACAGTTTTCCAAGTTTTTGCTTTTAACTCAAGAAGTTCACAACAAATTTTGATTATATTTTGAGGTAATGCTGGTAATGGCACAAGGGTGAAGTGATACGATTTTGGAAATGATTTAAATCTGGATGTGGATCCTGAAAGTGCGAAACAGGGCAGTTTTACACATTAGTTCCTTTACAAGGTTGGAAATTATTTGGCGGAGGTTTGTGGAGCACTTCTGTTTTTTTGGAAGTGTTTGTTTCTGGTGGCAGAACTTTTTTAATTGCTGCTATTAATGTTAAAAAAAACAATAACAATTTCTGGATAGTCTCTTAACCTGTGACAGGCCATTAAAAGTTTGAAATGAAGATATTTCCTTGTGACCTGGCACCGTTGCTCCATGAAGGCTAAATGCTATTATGATTCAGTCTCCTGATGCCAAGTGACTTAGTGCATGTGTGAATAAATGACCCAGTCAAGGTGAGTTCCCGGTGTCAAACCCCGAGCATCAAAGACAAACCACGCAACCTTGCCACAGGGGCCTGTTTTCCTTTCACCTGGAGAACTCCATTTTCACTCTCCAAGGCTTGATGCATTCAAGCCCGGCCTGATCTCTGTAATGACTGGTCAAAAAAAAAAAAAGGTGAAAAAAGTAATTCAGGCAGCTTCCTTTCTATTAGTGACATGAAAGACAAGACTTTCAAAGAGAGTTCGCCTTCCTCTTCAGGTTTTAAAAGACATTCCCTTCAAGGTCACATCAGTTTCCAGTGGAGTGATTCAAAGCAAAAATCACCTGAACGTAAACAGCGCTGACTGATAGAGTGCGAGAACGATGATGGGGGGCCGCCGACAACGATACCACTCAGAGAGCGAGTCTGTGACAGTCGCGGCGAGGGTTGAGGGGAGAGGAAAGGCAGTAAAAGCGGAAAAAGGTTCCCGTGGGCGGGGCCGGATGAGAGAGGAGGGGGTCACTGATTGGCTTGACGTCTCCTGGGTTGCGTGTTTGCCTGCAGGGAAAGGTCACGGGAGGGAACGGGAGTAACGAGGTGTGAAGGGAAGGCACTGTCCTCGGCTCCTGGGCCCCTAGGAGACATCCCCGGCAAGGTGTTAATGCAGATGCCGCAGCTTCCCTTGGTTCTGTTTATTACACCTTTTTTTTCCTGGAGCCTGAGCATCAGTCAATACGGCTGAAAACATGCTAATCAGGAGGGCAAACTGGCAGCGGGTCTGACTCATCGGCCCACAGACGGATCATAAGAAAATGTGGGAAAACTTGGCTGTGCTTTTTGAATTTTGTAGAGTACACTTGATTCTCTCAAGCAGGTGCTGTGACGCTGAAAGTGATGCAACCCTGATGTCTGATTTTTGTTTGTTTTGCTATCACGCTGATCCAGTTCCCTATGAGTCTGTCTAGCCTTCATCTCCACTTAATGAACCTCAAATAACATCCCAACTCACATCCACAGACACATGCTTCACGTATCAAATTTAAAGCGTCCTCGTTATGATTGTTAAATCAAATGTGACACATCGGTGTATTTATATTTATCAGCAATCTGTTGGCTTTTATCACCCACGAGCAGTGCTGTTACTGCAGATGTTTTACAGAATGCATTTCAATCAAACTTCATTTCATTAATAGGATTTGGCTTGATGTGCTCAGAGTGTGTTTGTCAGGGTGTTTTCCTGTAAAGAGCTAATGGAGAAAAGATATTCTCTCACTGCAAGGAGTCTAAATCTTTTTCTTTCATTTGTAAAGAAGTGCACAGTGGAAAGTATTTTGCAGAACATTGTGTGGATAATGCGAATAATGGAGTGAGTCTGTATTGATCTGCCTATGAAACAGGCACTGATCAGGAAGTGGACATCGCTTCTTGATTTTCAGATCTGATTGTTTGAAAGTTCACCAAAAAGAGGCCTTTATAGCTGAAGCAGTAAGTTCAATTTCTTATGACATTAATACAGATTTTGCATGTTAATGGCAATGAAATTAGCTAGGTCTTTATTTTAAATGTATTTCTGAACAAGAGGGCACATACACTGTATTGCCAAAAGTATATGCCTTCATACACATATGAGCTTGAGTGACATCCCATTCTTAATCCGGAGGGTTTAATATGTTGTTGGCCCACCCTGTGCAGCTATAACAGCTTCAACTCTTCTGGGAAGGTTTTCCACAAGGTTTTGGAGTGTTTATGGGAATTTTGGACCATTCCTCCAGAAGCACATTTGTGAGGTCAGACACTGATGTTGGACGAGAAGGTCTGGCTCACAGTCTGCTCTAATTCATCCTAAAGGTGATCTATGGGGTTGAGGTCAGGACTCTGTGCAGGCCAGTCAAGTTCTTCCACACCTCATCCATGTCTTTATGGACCTGCTTTGTGCACTGGTGTCAGTCATGTTGGAACAGGAAGAGGCCGTCCCCAAACTGTTCCCACAAAGCAGGGAGTGTGAAATTGTCCAAACTGTTTTGGTGTGCCCCCTCCACCAAACTTTACACTTGGCACAATGCAGTCAGACAAAAACCATTCTCCTGGTAACCACGAAACCCAGAGTCCTCCATTGGACTGACAGACTGAGGCTTTGCATTACACTTGGTGATGTGAGGCTTGGATACAGTTGCTCGGCCATGGAAACCCATTCCATGAAGCTCTCTACACACTGTTCTTGAGCTAATCTGAAGGCCACATGAAGTTTGGTGGTCTGTAGCTATTGACTCTGCAGAACGTTGGTGACCTCTGTGCACTACGCGCCTCAGCATCCACTGACCTCGCTCTGTGATTTTTCTTGACCTAACACTTCATGGCTAAGATGCGGTCATTCCCACTTGTGGCCAAGGAACACCTGAATTCAATGATTTGTATGGGTGAGCGAATACTTTTGGCTATATAGTGTATTTGAGGAAAAAAGTTACAATATAGTAACCTTGCAGACTCCCTTGATTCCATGTCTGCAATCAGGCAAACCCATCTTGCAAAGCCTCAGTGTAGAACAATGAAGCTTGGTCTGCAGAGGCAAAGATCAGTCGACATCTTTGGGTAGAAAGCCATGTAATTGGCTGATTTGTATTAATGAGCAGTGGAAGGGGGTATGTAGCAGATGAGTGTGTGGCTTAGACAGAAAATTACACTAAGACACATTCTCAAAGAAGGCCTGCTGACACCAATTAACATTCAACAGTTAAGTCGTAACACCGGTCAGACTTTAGGTGGGCGAAATAAGTTGAAATTTGAACAGCCTGTGAAGAGGGAGTGAGCAAAATTTCTGCAAGTCAGGGACATTGTTTCAAACTAATGACAGCATTTATTTTGAGTTTCATTTTTATTTGTTTGGACAAAGATGATTTTGTAAATTTCATGTGTGGAGAAACTGACGAAAAAAAACCTCAGTTTCCAAACAACAAAAGCACCCAGACAGCACGGACCTCCGCCAAGCAGCTCAGTTCTGGCAGTGGTTTATCCACAACCCCTGTAAAAGATACAATTCTGGATCATCAGATCCAGAATAGAGCCAGGATCCAGACCAAACTCAGCACATACATGGAGGTTGTTATCCTGTATGAACACAACAAGTTTTGGGAACATCACTTAATATTTTGATTTTATAGGAATTATTGAATGTCGTCAACGGGATTTCCGATTAGAAAGTGAATTTTTTTTGTGACATCAATCTGGAGGATCGGATCCAGATGAAATTTACCTTGATGACAGAGACATGGACCCCATATTATTCTGTAAGATTGGAAGCAAATCTGTTAAAAAAATGGCAGAGATATGATTTTTTTTATTATTATTATTTTTCTGGGGCATTTTGTGCCTTTATTGTGAGGAGAGAGAGACAGTGGATAGGCTTGTGAGGGAGTAGGGGAGGACATCCTGCAAACTGGCCACAGGCTGGATTTGAACCCAGGCCGGCAGAATCATGTATATGGGTCGTGCCGGGTTAATCACCGCTCCACCAAACCAGCACCCGGAGATATGATTTTTTTAAATTTCGCCCAATATTAACTAATGGGATTTTTTGGAAATTGAGGTAATTTTCTGCATCCATACAAATATACGTATCACCACCAAAACTTAATCATTTTTTTTTCCAAGAGATTTTATTGAGCATTTTACAATATTAACAAACAAACTACACAATATGCCATCAATAAGCGGTACCATAGGTGAAAAAACAAAACAAAAAACAACAATAATAAATAATAAATTAGTAAAATAAATAAAAATAGTGATAATAAAACTACAAAAATAAAATACAATAAAATAAAATAAATAAGTAAAAGGGAAAACCCTGCCATCCTTTGATCCAATCGACAATATTCGCATCTCTCAAATGACCAGTGTATACAGTTTTCTTTTCTATTGACTTTGTCCATAAGAGAACAACTGCATTACAATAGATGCATGCCCTTAAACAACATAATCGCTAGAATCTAATCATTTTTAAGTTGGGATATTACCAACATCTCCTGAAAATATTAGCAGAATGTGTCCAGTGGTTTTTGCGTAATCTTGCGAACAAACAAATGGCAAAACATAACCTCATTGGAGAGGTCAATATCTTCCCAAGATGAAGACATAACCTCAGATAATTTTGTCAATTAATAAGTAAATATCTACAATTTTCTTGCCCTCAGGTAAAAGTGACTCATAAATCACATAAATAAATGTCCTCTCATGGCTTTCATAGTTTCAAACAGACAAAGTCACACAAAAATGACCTCAACACAACCTGACTCAACCCTTGTTTTGTTTCCAGAACGTCCCCTGCAGCCGCAGCAAAACCACTCTCCCCCCATGAACCCAACCTGAGGGGGTGGTGAGACCGCATGGGAGAGCGACCCTCATTATGTATAAAATACCATTAATTAACTTTATTGAACAAGTCACAGTATGGTTCCCTCCACATGGCTCCCTCAGGGTCCCTCGCCCAAGACCCCACCTTGCCCTGTTTCGGAGCCACGAGCGAGCCAGCATCCTTCACCGCTGCCGCCCCGTTCTTTTAGCCCCGGCTGGTTCGAGGTGACTTTCCCCCCCACATGTGTCATTGCTTAGAGAGCTGCCAGTAATTTATAATGTTGTGACAGTCAAATAAACACGGGCTGGCTGCTGCTTGCCTGCTTGCTTGCTGGAGTGAGAAAGTCCTGTATTAAAGGGGAATCAAAACAGCTCCAAATGGTGCCTTGAATGGGAATAATCTCGGTGTAAGATCTGTTCCCGGGCTGGCTAATTTAAATTTGTTCAGGGTGACAGCTTACTGGAAGAGGGACATAATGAAGTCCATTATCATCAGTGGTGCAAATTCTAAAGACCGAGAACTCTCATTATCAGCACTTTCCTGTATACGAAGGAAATATGTTCATCCATTATGAAATGTGCTGAGAATGACAACATGGAGCAAACATAAGACAATGTAAGCCACCAGGAAAAATGTAATGGTGCTCCCTGGAGGCTGGACGAGCCTTTTTTTTCCTGTACAATGCCTTCACTTACTTAATATATGGATGCAAGAAGGCCATGTATTGGATTTTAACAGTCAGGGCTGTAATAGGCAGATCGTTTTGATACCTCACAATGTTGTGTAAAGTGGTTTTCTGCCTGTGCTTTTATTTACACAGCCTTTTCTTCTGCTAATCTGACATCTGGTAGACCACAGCAGACCTTGAACAGTGTCTTCCAGGGCATTATCTCCTAAAAACAGAGCCTTGATAATGCCGTTCCATTAGACAAATCGCAGAAATAGCAATAAGTCATTCTGGGCCAGAATTAACCGATAAACGGGGAAAATGATGGAAGCCCCCCAGATCGGTAACCCTCGATAACCACCAGCTCCGTGAAACAGAAGGAGAGCGAGGGCTTCAAGCTGCTACTAAAATACATTCAGTTCAAAAGAGGCTGAGAAAAAATGTTTTTGGTGCCAGAGTACTCATCAAAAAGGAAGTTCGGTGCCAGCACAATGTGGGGCTGAATGAAGTGGAGTGGAGGAAATGGGAAAGGCAGGTGTCATGGAGGGGGGGTCTCACTCACATACTAATGTGTCATTAAAAGTCACGAGCGGCGCACATTCAGGGAGCAGAGACTTCATCAAACACTATACGATTAATTAAGAGGCACTGATTTTAAACTGGCATTTAAAAAATTAACATTATTACTGCCATTACAAACAGATTAGTGCAGCTGCAGTCCAGGAAAAATAATTACAACCTTTAACATGAAACAGCAGTTTAGCAGGGGAGTCTGCAAGGTTAGTTTTTCACACTGGTGGGTCTACTCAAGGCGGCAGGGGGAACAAGCCATTTCAGGCAGCTACTGGTGCTGTATACAGAAGCCAAAGACTCTGTTGCCTTGTGCAAAGAAATATTTTATTGTGTGCAAATCACACTAAAGAGAATATTATCTTTAAATATTACTTTTGAGACCAAAAGATATATGCTGTAAAGATAATGTATGGCTATAGAAGTCAAACATAAAACTGATGAAAGTAAAAGATGCTATATATGATAATAAAATAAAGTTTTTAATGTTGAAGTGTGGTTTGAAGGGATACGCCTATGGGGATAGAGTTGTCTCAAAAGTATGCACACATATATATCCACAATTTTCTCGTGTTTTGCAGATCCACAAATATATCCACAATTTTCATGGTTTTCAGATCTGCAAATATACCCACAATTTTCAAGTATTTTTCTGATTTACAAATATATCCACGATTTTCGTTGCTTGTGAATTGTTGAAAATGCGTTTGTGAGTCATCTGGCACGTGCATTTATTTTTGAGACAAACCTAATGCAGTTTTGAAGAGATTCACACTCACCTAATTCACAGAACTGAAGATTTACAAATGATAAGTCATGATAAATGCACTCACAAAATTTCAATGAAATTTCGTGAAAATTGTGGATACATATGTGTGCATATTTTTGAGACAAATCTCTCCCCATATACGCCAACATTTTTTTTTGTTTTCTTGTCTTGCCTCACTCCTGAGTCCATGACAAGCAGATAGACACCATTCTTTTGACTGTGTGTCCAGTAACAAGGAAGTTACGGGCAGAGCTCGCCAACCGCTAATTAGCTTAGCTCAAACACTAGGAGTCAATGGGTAGCGTTACCCTGCCTCTGCCTACAGTCATCACATAAACTCCTTAGCAACTCTAAATAGTCGTGTGTGCTTGTCGTCATTATCCTCACTTCGAAAGAAATACATACGAAACTAAACCCCAATGAAAATATCCTCGTCCTCTCTTACAAAGTCGGCCATAATCCTTGATACCAATCTTCTTCTACTCATAAACAGAGGCTTTGTTTGGTTGACCCACTTACAACCACGTCTGCGGTGGTTTGTGCGTGCACCAGTGTTAATTTTGACAGTACTTTTGAATTTGGTTTTAGTCTTTTACCTGAAATAATTCTTAGTTTTCGTCATAATGTAGTCATCTAAATTGTTTTAGTTTAACTCTAGTTTCAGTTGATGAATTACACATTTTAGTCAACTAAAATACAAATTGTATAGTGTAAGGCATTTTTTATGTTTCCTTGAATTTCTGAAGTCATGTTTACACTTGGATCTCGCTACCATGAAGCTAAGGCAGTTGTGATTGGATGTCCCTCTTAACTCATCCAACCTTTCCATACAACTAAAGTAGCTGTGATTGGATGTATTCCTAACTTGTCTCTACTTCCTACATCACAAAATTAGGTCTAATTGGATTTAGTCCCTGTCAAATCTTTTAGTCTAGTTTTTATTTGTTGATGAAAATGTCAGTTAATTTAGTTTCAGTTTTAGTCCATGTGCACTTGTTTTGTTAGTTATAGTCTATGTCTATAGACTATGACAAAATAATTAGTCAACAAAATTAACACTGGCATGCACCCTGTGGTTTAGTTTTGTATGTATTTCTTTAGAAAGTTACATAAAGTGCCAATCTTAGTCTAAAAATAGATAACGTCATATAACGCTCTAAAAAACGAGTCACAAAAAGAAACGAAAGAATGGTGTTCATCTGCTTGTCATGGACTCGGGAGTGAGGCAAGACACGTTTCCTTTTAAAGAAGGCCTGAAAGTGGACATAAGCATGGCATGAGTTGGGTGTCTTGTGTTTCTACATGAATTGTAGTTAACATTTTTTCTAAGGAGGAATGAAAAGTATTAAATATGGGAAAAACTTAATATTCAGTACCTGTGCTTTCTTAATAAGTACACCTGAAGGTACCTCTCACACAGCTGCAAAGGAAATATCTTCTGAACTCTCTCTAGGTTCACATATAAAACCTCAAAGCAGTGCTAAAAGACCTTAAAGTAGCTTCCATCACCTTCATTATGAAAATCAGATGCTAAACAAAAAGTCTTGGATAGGAGTGACTTTCAAGACAAGACAGACAAAGGACACATATCAAACACAGCCGTCCTCTAACAATGTTCACCGCTCGCTCCGCGCTCTATCTCAGAGGGATCTTCATGTCCCACACGTTCCTTTTTTCACCCACTCCTTCAGGTCAATATTAGCACAAGGAACTCCAGCTACTTGATGTACCCCAGTCAAATTTACCAAACACTGTTTGACTCGCGCTATTAAATCTGAAGATGAAAGAATCGCCAAGGGCAAACAGCTCCTACGGCTATACACCAAATACCCAGACTCTCTACTTTTAACAGTAAGGCACAATTAAGAATTTAAATGGATCCTGCATAAATGTGCTACTGCTGTGAATCCGACTGCCTTTGAAAATATCATAATTAGTGTCAAGCCTGGATGACATTGTGCAAAGTGGAAAGTCCAACTCTGGTATCTGATGTACGGGGGTGATAAGTTCGTCTATGTGATTAAAACGAAGAAATATGACCATGAAAAAAATACGCCAGGATCTGAAGATTTGTTCTGCAGAATAGGCCACGCACAAGCCTACGAGTTCTACCTTAAGACTATTTACTTTCACAATATAATTCCAGCTCTATTACAGGAGATAGAGAAGGACAAATATGACTGAGAAACAGACAAATAGGAAGACAGAGCGAGAGGAAAAAGAGAAGAGGAGCACTGCGAGATAGGCAGAGTTGGGGATGATAAGGAATCACAGATAAAGCCTCCAGGGTGCAGACGTGTTCCAGAGAGGAGTGACCAATCAAGATAGAGTGAAAGAGGGGGTAAAATTGTGATAAGAGTGATGACAGAGTGTAAAATGACTCAGTCGGGCCTGGCATCAGCTCTGACCTCACGTCCCCCAGTCCTGTCATGAGGTTCAGGACTCTGCCAGACGGCTGTTAGATGCTGTTTGAACCTGCTAATTTTGACAAAAGCTAAAAATCAGTAGAAACCTCTCAGTGTAAGAGCCTCTCTTGACTCTGATGAAGATTTGACATGCTCACATTTGAAATATGCTGCTTTTTGTGTTTTGACGGTGATTTAAAGAGCCCAGATTTTCCATAATTCAGGTTCATATGATTGATTTTGATTATGTTCATGATCACTAATGCTTAAAAAAACATTCTGCTTAACTGTGACATTTAGAACTGCAGTCACCTTAAAGACACTAGTTGACACAGTAACTAATTAAAACACGACACCTTCTGAGTGTAGAAAACGCTGTTAAAATGGCATTCATACAATGGTGACGATACTCTTCAACCATTGGTCATCAGTCTGAGCTAATCGGATGTTTCTATTGATTACCAAGGAGATCATGTTTTTGCTGTCATTTGTTTGTTAGTTCGTGGACAGGATAACTTAAAAGAATGATGAAAAGATTTTGATGAAACTTTCAGAGAGTGTTGGTCATGGCATTAGAAAAAAGCAGTGTTCATTTAATACCTTTTTTCGCCTGACGAAAACTAGACAGTAACCAATAAAAACAAAAACTGGACAAAAACTTAATTAACTGACATTTTCATCAACAAATAAAAACTAGACTAAAATGTTTGACAGAGACTTAATCCCATCCTGGGGACCTGATTTTGTCATGTAGAAAGTAGGGACAAGTTAGGAATATATCCAATCACAGCTACTTTGGTTGTGTGGAAAGGCTGGATGAGTTAAAAGGAACATCCAACCACAACTGTTCTGAGATGCTCTGCCAGGTAGCCTAAATAAAGGTGACTGCATTTCACACAAAAGTTCAATTTGTTTCTCTTAATTTACACATTCAAACTTTACTAGCATTCAATAAAGGGTTGTTAGATGTTTCATTTTATCCAAGTGTAAAACATGACTTCAGAAATTCAAGGAAACATAAAAAATGCCTTACCCTTTACACTTCATATTTTAGTCCACCTGATTTTTCAGTAGTTGATAACAGCTCCAGATTGGAAAAGGAAATACAAACTGACATGAAGGATCGGAGCTCCTTACCAAAGAGGCAGCTTTAATTGAAAGTTTAAAAAGCATCCATCATGTGGATTGAAAGCATTGCAGGACCCTGTCAAATATTCCACTAAATGGCCTCAAAATGTTGTCAGAAAGTTGCTGGAAACAAATGCTCTCACATCTCCGTGAAGAGTTTCTGGACACTAACCTTTTCAAATAAATAGAAAGTGAAACAAACAGGACAGGGATGTATGGATCTCACCGTAACAAGGAGCCGGCAAGGTCTGAGGGGCTGTTTTCTTTAGCGGCAGCATGGTGACATATTGAAGGCCTTTAGATGGATCCTGGTGAAAAATCAGAACTGAAGGACCAAAAAGTTTTCAACAGATGGACAGGGGAGACAAGATGGAGGAGATGAAGCTGACCTGAGGCTAAAAAAGAGACTTTTGATCATCAGAAGAGAAACTGACTCGTCTCTGTATCTTATGCACTATTAGGGGAAAAAGGAGGATTTATAACTGATACTCGAGAAGGGTTTGCATGGGTAGATGTATTTAACCCTTTAATGGGCAGACAAGTACAAGATATTCATATTTTCTAAAGTTAAAGGCTGAAGTAATGTAATTATGAGTGTTTTTTTAAACGAAGATGCTTTATCAGTTACTAATTCATCAGTTTAGTTTCAAACAGTGGACTTCTCTCTGTACTTGTCTTGCTCGATCCTCAGCGCAGCTTTTGACACCATCGACCATAAAGTTCGACACAGATTAGAGGAATTTCTCAGGATGGCAGGTACTGCTTTAATTTTGTTCAAGTCCTATTCATCTGATTGATACCAGTTTGGACACATGAAAAACAAGTCTTCTGTGGATGCTAAAGTCAGTTACAGAGTTCATCAAGGTTCTATACAAGCTACACGTCTTTTCTCCTTATATTTGCTTCCCCTTGTGATGTCATGAGGAAACACTCCATGAACTTCCATTGTTATGCTGATGATACTCAACTGTATAGATCAATGAAGCTAGATGAAACAATCAATTGATTGATTGCTTTTTGGCCATTTTCTCCTGGGATACGTCACAGGTTGGGATGTTACTTTTTGTTTTCTCACAAGTTACAACTTAATTTGTTTTAAAAAGACATTCATTGCTTTTTGCGGCCATTTTAGAGGCAATATTTGTTACATTTTTAAAAATATCATGCACTTTATAAGGTATACCAGATTAACTAGTCATTGCAGAACTCAAGATTTGACTTTTTGTTTCTGTATTTAGTTGCGTTCTTGGACTAATGAATTAAATAAATGTTCAAAACAAAAAGCAAAAATATAGCTTACCAACATGGCAGCAACTCATTGCATTTAGGCATGTAAACATAGTCAAAATGACCTCCTGAAGTTCAAACTGATGATGCATGTTTGTGGGTGCTTTTCGATACTGCTTTGTCTCCTGGGATATTCATGCACAACCACCAGGGTTTACAGAGAATGGTCTAAAAGAGAGGAAATACCCAAATGAGCTGAAGTTTTGTGGTTAAAAAAGCCTTGTTGATGCCAGAGGTCAGAGGAGAATAAACAGTGTTTACAAATGTTAGAAAGAGCATTTCAGAACTCACAACACATTGAATCTTGAAGCAGAGACATGTCACAAAGCTTAATTAATCTTACACTGGTTTTGTGAATGTGACACAGTTTACTGTACTCCAGTGGCTTTCACAGTCACCAGATCTCAATCTAATAGGGCAACTTTGAGATGTGGTTTGCATCGGTGTTAATTTTGACAGCACTTCTTAATTTAGTTTTAGGTTTCGTCTTTTAGTTTTAGTCATAATTTAGTCATCTAAATTGTTTTAATTTGAATCTAGTTTTAGTTGATCAAATTTCACAACATTTAAGTCGATGAAATCTACTATAAATTTAGTCAACTAAAATATGAAATGTAAAGTGTAATGCATTTTTGATGTTTCCTTGAATTTCTTGAGTCATGTTTTACACTTGGATCCCGCCACCATGAAGCTAAGGCAGCTGTGATTGGATGTCCCTCTT
Organism: Cetoscarus ocellatus; assembly: GCA_037902135.1. Classification (NCBI taxonomy): domain Eukaryota; kingdom Metazoa; phylum Chordata; class Actinopteri; order Labriformes; family Labridae; genus Cetoscarus; species Cetoscarus ocellatus. The sequence continues at coordinate 909,222 of JBAMNC010001161.1, forward strand.
AAGTCATCCAACCTTCCCACACAACCAAAGTAGCTGTGGTTCCTAACTTGTTTCTACTTTCTACATGACGAAAATGAGGTCTGATTGGATTTAATCCCTGTCAAACATTTCAGTCTAGTTCTATTTGCTGCTAAAATTGAAATTAATTTATTTTTAGTTTTTGTCCATGCGCATTGTTTTTTGTTTTTTTAGTTATAGTCTAGTTTTCGTCAGGGAAAAAAAAGGTTGTTGATGAAAACTATGACGAAAATAATTAGTTGACAAAATGCAGATACTGGTTTGCATCATGAGTGCAGCCGACAGGTCTGCAGCAATTGTGTAATGCTCTTATGTCAATATGGACCAAAATCTTTGAGGAACGTTTCCAGCACCTTTTTGAAACTATGCTACAAAGAATTGAGGAAGTTCCGACAACAATAGGGATCCAAGTGCACTGTATCTATTATAGTCGCCCTCAAAAATGTGTTAAAAAAGCCTGAATTTACGAACAGAAATATCAGTTTTCTAACATGCTTTCCACCATACAAGCATTTTGCAAACCCCCTCAGTCAGTCAAATGTCTGTGTCTCCGTAGGTTACAATAGCATTTAAGGGGTTAAAAAGATGATGCAGAGCTGCACCTTCCATCTCCCTCTATCTTATGAAATAAAAGCAACCCCATCGTCTTAGCTCATAATGAATCTGAGTTAAATATACCGTGCACTCTGAATTTCTACCTGCATCATAAATTTTCATAAGCAATCTAAGCGGGGGGCATATTTTGTTTTGTGAGCAGTTGACAGTTGCAAAGTGCACACATATTGACAGTGATTAGAATCTGTGAGGGCTTACTGCCAATGAATATTCAAGAGCACCTGTCGGCAGCTGAACCTGCGGTTCAACAATGCGTGGTCGGGGCGTTCAATTGCAGTCTCTAAGATGGAGTCGTGCTACACTCTGAAAAATGAGAAATCACAAGCATGTGTAGGGTCACACACAGAGTGAGCGAAATGGAAAACAAATTTAAAATATAGATGGTTTACTGGTAAAAAAAAAAAAAAAAAAACTGTTTATTTTGTTGTTGTTTTTTTCACTGCTAATTAAATAATTGCCAGGAGCTCATCTGCAGTTGTGTCATTTTATACGTTTATTTACAAAAGATTCCTTGTTTATTTAAACTCTTTCTGTATGACATTGTCTGCATGACCCAGCTGCTCTTTTGCAAGTTATAATTATAAACTCAGAACAAAAAGTAAGGAAATTATTGTTTGGTCGATTATTTCTTAGTTGTAACAATGATTCTAGGCAATAAATCATATATCATTGGAAAGTCCATGAAATATGTGCCAATTATGAAGAGCTTTTGTTGCTGTTGTTACTGACCCTTGTCTTGAGCCTCTGGTAAGTAGCAGTAGCCAGCCGGTAACCATATTATATTTTATTTTTAATTTATTTTATTAATATTTAAATTTTGTGTTCTTTTATACCTTTGTACAATACAATGCTACTGGAACCTTCATTTCCCTGAAGGAGTCTTTCCAAGGGATAAATAAAATTCTATCTAATCTAATCTAGTCTAATCTAATCTACCACCTCCAAACTGAAGGCCAAGTTCCATATAACAGGGGATGTCAGGGAAAGGCCCCAAAGACTGCGACCCATGAACCATTTCCTAACCCTGTCAGCCCTTGGGAAGTGTAGGTAGTCTTCTACAGATTTGCAGTACAACATGGCCGACAGTTCTCTGCCCAGACAATCACATAGTCAATCTCTGCCTTCTTAGGGCTGCCAGAAAGATCGTAGGGTCAAAGCGTGGATGCTGATGCTGCACAGATAGAGTAACACCTTCCAGTGGAGGAAGTATGATGGTGCGGGGCAGCATCTCCCTTTTTCTCCCTGGAAGATGAAGCTTGATATCATTTGAAGCAATCTCAATGCAGAGAGATGTTGAGATGAGATTCTGCAACCAGTGGCAATCCCATAGCTCCACAACCTGGGACCGAACTCCATCCGCCAAGATGACAACGCTCGCCCCCACAGAGCAGGTTTATCAGAGACTACCGCCAGAATTTGAGAGTGGCCTGACCTCAACCCCAACGAACAGTTGTGGGATCAGCTCGAGTGGGCTGTTCGTGCCAGAGTGACCAACACAGCTACATTGGCTGATTTGGGAATGGGATGTTACCCCACAGCATGGCTTTGCATGGTGCAGTTTTAACTTGCACTTCTAGATGTAGCGACAAATTGTGTTTACTGACAATGGTTTTGGAGGCCATGGGGCAAAATCCTTTGCAGAATGCTGTTGGTTTTAAATGCAGTTCTGCCAGAGAGATTGAAGGTCATGGGCATTCAAGGTAGGTTTTTGGCCTTGACGCTTACATGCAGAGATTCGTCTGGAATATCTGAATCTTTGATGATATTATGGTCTGTAGATGATGAAATCCCTGTTCCTCAATTGTATATTGAGAAGCATTGTTCTTAAACAGTTTTAAGAGTGGTGAATCTCGCCCCATCCCTGCTTGTTAATGACTGAGCCATTCAGGGATGTTCCTTTTATATCCAATCATGACAGTCACCTGTTTCCAATTAAATTGTTCACCTGTGTTACGTTCCAAGCAAGTGTTTTTTCACCATTTATCAATTTTTCCAGTCTTTTGTGGCCCTTCTTCCAGCTTTTTTGGATAATGTTGCAGATATCATATTCAAAATGAGTGAATATTTGCAAAAAAACAAACCTTATCAGTTTGAACATTTAATACCTTGTCAAACTTCGTTGGAACTAGATAGATAGATAGATAGATAGATAGATAGATAGATAGATAGATAGATAGATAGATCTACAGACAGATAGATGGATAGATAGATAGTTCAGTGTTCTTGTGAGAATGAAGATATTTCCTGTGATCATGGGTAAAGCTTGGTTAAAAGCCACAGCAGTGAAGGGTTTAGTAATCATATATTTATATCTATTTCTATGGATGACATGTTGTTCAAGTAAAGAGCATCTCAGTAACTTGTGATAAAAAGCATTTTTCATTTGACCCAGACCGAGCAGACAAAGAAAAACCAAAAAGTGTTGTTATTCTTGACACCAATCTGTCCCAGTTTTGCTGACTCGCCCCCTGCTGAGCCTCCCCCTCACCTTTGGCGCAGTCCAATTTACGATGAGTCACCAAAATATCAAACAGCAGAGGCATGACTGTGCCTGTGAAACAAAAACAACAAAAGAGGCCACCTCGCTAGTGAGAGCAGAGAATAATCCAGGAAATCAACCCCCCCTTTATCTTCTACATGAAAACTACACCCTTTTACAGGGGTTGTTTCTGCATGTTTCAGGCCTCAGAGACCCTGGTGTATCCTCCCGGTATATGAGTTTGATTCTTTTATGTTTGACTCATGTACAGTGGTATTATCTTGTAAATATAGATCCATGTTTTGGACCTCAGCCTGACAAAGCCAGCTGGTTCAATTAAGTGTGTGATGCTCTCTCTGGCACAGAAAGTGAAATAGGTGGGTGGGTGGTAGTGAAGCAGTTTCAGGTTCTGGAGCTGATATCATTGTTTGTGCAATTTAAATGATGATATTATTTAAGAAGCCGCACCCAGAGAACGCTAATGTAAACCATATACAACAACAAGACATTATTATCGATTACAAATATTAAAGTCAAGCAAATCTGGAAAACATAATTCACCGTTTGTTTTGTTTCTTAACCAGCCAGCTACGAAACACTATGTAGCCACCCATAACACATACATGAAGGAACAACGGCCAATGACTGCCTAGCACTCTGTAAACACTGCTCATTCGAATCAAAGTAACTTGTTCTGTAACTTGAGGATGCAGAAACTGAGACTTTAAACCTCCTTAAACTTGGTCTAAAGCCTGTTGCACAGTGTTTTTGTTATTTTGAGGACACATTCGAGAGATTAGCAAACATCCATGGGATATTAAAAACACTCTTTACTGAGCTTCTACTGTTAAATATCAGAGCATTTGTTAAAAAAAATCACTTTAAAGTTCATAAAGGGCAGAGAAATGAGAAACAGTGTTGCTTTTTTGTAGCACTCATTAGTGTGCTATTCCTGTGCGCTCAAGCACGAGTTATCCTCCCAGAAACAAGAAAAATGTTAAATTTTCTTGCAACATGAAGCTACATTTCAAATATTTGCATACATACTTATGAATATCATTGATAATAATGCATACAGCCAACAAAACAGGCTGTCCAATGTAAGCATATTGCTTCAACTGATCATCACAGCATGGATATATTTAAAAATCAAGAGTTTTTTTTTTTTTTTTTTCTCCAGCGTTAAATGTTGTTTTTCTTGTTTTTAGACTAGATAAGATTTGATTAGATATTCCTTTATTAGTCCCATGGGGGAAATTCCAAATTTACAACAGCTGCAGGATACAAAGAAAAAATATAAGAAAGAAACTTACAAACGAAAAATAAAATTAAAAAAAAAATATGTAAGTGGTATTTACAGTTATGTACATGTTTGGTATTATACAGATGGAAAATTTGAGGTATTATAAAACTAAACACGGTTTATTGCACACTTCATCTGTTCCTCACACAAATAGACTGTCATGTTGAAAGCAACAAGATAGTTTTTGTCAAGTAAAGACTTTCTGCTCTTGACAAAAAATATATATAAGTTATAATGAGTTGAGAAATATTTTCATATTAAATATTGGCAAAAAACAAAAACCGTGCATCCCTAGTATATATTGTTTTTACTGTAAATGTGTGATAAGTGTAATCTCTGTTTGGTCTGCCCTCGTGGAGGGGAAATGCTTACTTCAATGCATGTTTTGTGAACGGATGTATGATTCATAAATCCTGATGCATTCAAGAAACTGGGAAATCAAACCGCTAATTGGCTTCTGCAACAAAGTGTCATGCAGCCTTACGGCTCAAGCTCACATTTGTTGAATAGACTGTAAACTGAACTTGCATGCAGATATCTATTCCAGACGTCCACTTATAGCGTCAAACAAATCATCCTCAGATAACAGCTGATGAGATCCGGGATGTCATTATGGAGGATGACGTTATCCCTGCTTGTGTACTCCATATGCAATCCTGTTTACATCCTGCTGACATATGATTGGACATAATTGGACAGAAAATGCACCACAAACTGAAACCAGACCAGCTTTCATAGAGAAAACACAGGCCTTGATCCTTCTTATTCCAGTACTCCACTTTGAGAATATTCTGGTTTTACATCATGGTCTTTCATCCCAATTCAGCCATTAGCTGCTATCATGTGAGGAGTAAAAAGCTGTATTTTGTGTGTGAAGTGAATGCAGCTATAGATAGGAGCTGTAACCCTGCCATCTTGTAACGATGGAAACAATAATGAGGTCACTGTGCTATTTTAGCTGGGTTTACTTGGAGATCATTACTGACATCACTTCCAGCTCAAGTTTGTGGAAGTTCAGTGAGACGGAGCCTCGACTAAAACCGAGGGGAACCTGTCACGTACACATATACGCACAGACACACATGTACACACTCGCACGGAGCTGCATTGAGCTGCGATGCTGCCGGCTATAACCTTGAGTGATCTCACATGGAGCTCATTAGTCACTGCAAACACTTCAATCCCGATACCAGCCGTGTCAAAATCACAACAAAAATAATAATGTCAAAATATTCACTTTTACATTCACTGTAATTACGTTTTGTTTGCCCTTCAATCTGAAAAAGAACTGTCTCCACTTCAAACTCTTGATGTGAATTAAACAATTCTGTGGTAAAGACTGAGAGGACATGGAGATTTTCTATGGGTGCTTTAGGAACAAAAAAGCCCCCTGTTAATGACCAAAGGGTGCTTTTCAACTGCAAGAACTTTTCACAAGAACGAGGAACTTTGTGGTCTTAAACCCAGGGTCTACCTTTAGTTCAGGGGTCATTATTATGCTTCTTTTGTTGCTTCAGTCTTGTGAAGCAACAAAAAGGTCTTATCCCCTCAAGAAGCAATGCCAACCCCAAATCTGGCCCTTTTTTGCATCTTGTTATATAAAGTTGTATATTTTTATTTGTTTATGGGTTTTCAATTGGTCTTAGTGGTTTTTAGTTTTTTTGTTCACCGTAATTATCTGATTTATTGTTCCATTTCTTCCACTTTTTGTTCTATAATGTGTTGTGTCACATTTTCTATTTATTTCTCTTGTTGTTGGGTTAATTGTGGTTGCTCTTGGAATTTTTGTTCTGTTTTTCATTAAATTGAGCTTAAATGCAGTGACAATTGTATTAGGTCTTTCATTTTTGCATTTTTTTGTTTTGTCTATTAATTCTTGATATGTTTCCTTTGAACTTTGTGGTCATTTTTTGCTTGTTCAAGTGTTTTGTGATTGTTGTGTTTTCTTAGATGTTGGGATTTGAATAAGTGCTACATTTATAATTTTGTTTGCGTTGTGTTATTTGTTATTGTTTTGTTCACGTCTACTAGGTTATACCTGTTGTTACCTCCGCCAAGGAGGTTATGTTTTTGCCGGCGTTTATTTATTTGTCTGTTTGTTTGTTTGTGTTCAAAATAACTTGAAAAGTTCTGAACGGATTTGGATGAAATTTTCAGGAATTGTCGGAAATGGGATATGGAAGAATTGATTAAATTTTGGGAGTGATCTGGATCACTGTCTGGATCCAGGAATTTTTTTAAGGATTCTCTAACATTGCCAGATAGGACCATTTTCGCCAAAGTGGACCGAAGCTGCTTGGCGGAGGTCTGCGCTCTCTGAGTGCTTTTCTAGTTGATGTTGTTTTGTCTTTATATGCTGTTTTTTGTTTATTATTTCAAGTTGTGTTTCTTTGATGTTCCTATGTTTTTTTGTATTTGTTGCTATGCTTTTATAATGTTTCATGCACTTCCTTTATTCATTGTTGTGCTTTCAATTTGCTGTTTGTAGTTTTACATTTTTATTAGTTGTTGATTTTTATCTTTATTTTTTTCTTTCCTTTGTTGTTGAGCTTTACAAATTGTGTTTGTGGTGTTGTATTTGTCTTTCCATTTTTTATTTGCTGATGTGATTTCTTATTGGTCCATGTGTTTTTTGGGAGGGAGGGAGGGAGGGTTCTTTGTACTTTTATCTGTTTAATTTTCTTTTGAGTTACTTTTCAGTTTGTTATCTTAGGTTGTTGTTTCAATAAATAAATGACTGTAATGCTTAGAAAAAATTGTGTTGTGTTGGTTAATTTGTCATTTGCTATGCTTTGAATTTTTGTTTCATTTTGTATTAGGAATTTTGTTTTGTTTGTAATGCAGTGTCTGTACTTTATTTATTTTGACAATTTACTACTTGTATTTTGGTTTTTGTTGTAATGTCTCTTTCATTGTCTACACATTTATTTTTGTCATCATTTTATGTATTTTTCACAAGCTTTTTTTTGCCTCTTTATTTATGCTTTTTTGTGATTTGTTGTTGCCTTTTTTCATTTGTTGCTTTGTTTTGCACCTCACCAAATAGTTTAGACTGCAGGTTGTCACCAGAGATGTCTTAATCATGCATGGTGTGAATAAATTGCTGTAAATACTCGACCAATCAGAAACATACAGCACACGAGGCCCCTCCCTCAAATTAAAATGATCATAGTGGAAATCGATTTACACCCTGCTTCCTAATATAGCAACGCACAGAATTCCCTGAAAGGTTTCAGGGGAAAGCTTCTGCCATCAGAAGGCATCCAAATTATCTCTTGTGTCCATATTACAAATCCTAAACCCAAATAAACCTCAGCTGCAGGTCCTTACACTCAAATAAGGGGATTGGGCTTCATTTAAATGTGTTTTGGTAAAGCCCAAATTAACTAAAACATACCAATTTAATAAACAGCACAACTGAAAGCTGAAACTCGAAAACCCAGTATTACACTCCAAATTACAGACTAAAACTACACATGTCCACCCCTCATTCAGTGCCCGTAATTAGACTTCAGAGTAGCCGCTAAAAGCAGAAACTGAAAGCAAACAATGATCGGCTTTGTTTGAAATTCAAGAATAAAAAGATCGAATCTCACTGGACCTCCACATGAGTCATGAAAGGAGAAGTCCACTGTCAGATAACACTTGTAGTAGTCATGCACACATAATAGCTGCAGGCTTGAGATTTATTTAAATATGTAGAATCAAAATGGAAAATCGCCATTTAAAACAGAATCTGTTCACTGCTGAGGTGACCTTATTCATGTCTCAATGAAAAGAAGTTCCTGTGGTCATGAGAATTATGAATGGTGTTCCCATAGTACAAGCCTGAAGTAGAAATATAGGTCCATATGACAGAGTTGACAAAGTCTACCCCAGTCATTCATAAATCATCCACTGGAAGAGAGTTTTTAACATTTCTGCTTTCTTTCTGTGGTCTACATTTCCACAGGCAACCACCTACAAAACTCCAGCAATTAGTGTCCTCAGTTCACAAACACTTACTGAGTGTTAAAAGGAAAAATGATGTAACACAGTGGGAAACATGCCCCACCCCAGCTTTTTGGGAACTTCTTGCATGCATCAAATTCAAATTGAGTAAATATTTCCAAAAACAATAAAATGAATCAGTTTGAACATTAGATCTCGTCTTTGTAGTGTATTTAATTATGTATATGTAGGTCAAAAATGATTTGCAAATCATCATGTTTTTTTACACAATGTCCCAACGTCATTGGAATTGCAGTTTGTACACAGACACAGAGATACATATGAATGTCAAATATTTAAATACTCTGTGCATTAAACAAAATGTTATTGCTAAAAACAAAAAATGATTTGAATAAAAAGCCTTTAAATTATATTTTTAATTCAGTATTTATAGAGTAATCCATTCACACAGTATCTAAACTCGTTATCCCTTTGGGATCACAGGGGGCTGGAGCCTATGCCAGCTGGCACTGGGCGACAAGCAGCATACACCCTGAACTGGTTGCCAGCCAATCACAGGACCACATAGAGAGATGGACAACCATTCACACTCACACTCATACCTAAGGCCAATTTGGGGAGCTACAACAGAGAAAGCCTCTGCAGTCTCTTGCAACTTTGCAATGATAGCTTGTTATCAAGTCAAGCTAAAAATCCCTCCATCTTCGGTCCCTGCACATCAACATAAACATGTTTTTTTGAAAATCCAATTTAAAAACTTCTTAGTTTTCAGATTTTTTCATCCAGTGATGACAACAATGTCTAATAATCCATAAAATATCATTCCAGGGTGTGCAAACATCCATCCATTACCTATACTGCTAATTTCATCCAGGGTCGCAGGGGGTGGAGCCTATCCCAGGTGACATTGGGCAGGAGGCAGGGTACACCCTGAACTGTATGCCAGCCAATCACAGGGCCACATAGAGAGAAGAACAACTATTCACACTCTCACTCAAACCGAAGGGTAATTTGGAGTCACAAATCAACCTAATTAGCATGATTTTTGTCTCTGGGAGGAACCCACGCATGCACAGGGAGAACATGCAAACTCCATACAGGAAGGCCCTGACCAAAATGTGGACTGAACCAGCAGCCTTCTTGCTGTTAGGCAAGCGCCACAGTGCTGCCCCACATTTAGCATAATATTCATGGATACAAATTTGGGTCCAGTTGGTAATTTGCAAATCAGTGTTTACTACAAGGACAAAAAGAATAATAATCAAACCAAGACCATGATACTGCCATAAAAACATGATACACCCCCACTCTCTGAGAACTTTTCCTTTTTTCTGATTCCCAAAAATACTGAGGAAAATGGTCTAAAACTGTAAATTCCTCTCTTGCTTGCACTTCCAGCCAAAAACAAAACAAGCAGCAGATCATAATAAGCCGTTTTAGCCATTCAGATACAAATCATTACTCAGTTTGATTTGTGCTCTCCTTCACCCCCACATTTCTCACAAAGATCTCCAAAAATGTTGAATGAGTCAGCGCTGAGGGTTCCTCCACACTCCTCCATATAGATCCCTGAGACACAATAAACAATAAATAAAACATCGCACTGTGTTCTTTACTTGTGGATAAATGAGAATCATGTGAAGGAATGAATTAAGTGAACACAATCACATTCCTCCTGTGTGTGGGCCAGATTGTGGCTCACAGATAACAGCGAACAGTTTGCACACATCCTCCGAGCATCTGACTGAATGTTGTCCCCCCCCGTGTCTCCGCTCCGTCCTTAACCATTTGTACTCTGGTAATGACTCCAACATGCTGTGTTCACTAGATCGAAAAGGAAGAGACCGTGTGTGTGTGTGTGTGTGTGTAGGGGGGGATGTAAGAGAGGAGGCTTATCGTACAGTTAAGCCGCAGCTGCAGTTTCCATAACAACTACCTGCAAAAACCCTGCTCCCTCGACCATTATTAGAATAACAGTTTTACTCGTCAAGTAAGCATTAGTGGAATCTACATGAGCAATGAGGAGGGAATGACACACACAAAAGTGTTGGTCGTCCTCTGGTTCTGTCATTTTAAGGCAGAGGAAGCAACTTTTTCCCTACAATGCTGCTGAGGAACATCTAAAAATGACATTCAAGACTATTAGGCCCTGTCCACATGGAGACAAAGTTTTCCTGTAAAGGCGACATCGTTTCAAGAAATGTGTCCGGCCACATGAAAACACTGAAAACGCTGTAGTACTCCAGGCCTGTGAGTGGCGCTGTGACACTGCTGCACTTAAACCGGCAAAGAAGACATGGAGCATACATCATGAGAAATGTGAACAAACGCTGGCGTATGCTGTTCTCCATGTCCACTTCTCACTAAAGCCATAACAAGCTCAGCAGTTTCTGCAGCACGAACGTGACACCGTATTCCACCTTTGTTTATGTTGTTGTGAGGGTTGGAGCTATGACCTCATCATTTCGGGAAATAACCTCATTTGTTCAAAACACAGAAACACAAGGTCGGCATTTCCAGATTTATTCACTCCTGTTTTCAACAATGTGCAATTGTAGGCACCCAAAAACGTTGTCACGGAAAGTGGCGAAAATTCAAGTGGCTCCATCTGTATGTATTGTTAGCAAAAATCAAACGATGAGGCTACCTGTCCAATACCGTGCCAACAAAAATAGAAGTGGCAGACACCGCATACTGGGCTAGTAATTTATTGTTAATAAAAAGGAAGCTCCAGTTCTTGGGAAAATAGGTGGTATAACTGTGGTTGAAATGCATTTTGTGTTATGCTTGTCTAGGATTTATTTGGCTTCATTGTGAGGGCCCTCACAAATCTCTATTGAATGGGAAAAATGGCATTCCACAAAGCAGAAAGAAATCCCTATCTTTCTCAAGGTACAACCAGTCATGCCACATAGCTCTTTGTCCTTTTTTGGCAATATTTCGCTTTACACTTTTTTTTTTTTTTTACATGTAAGGGTGAACTGGTCCCCTTAAGGCAGCCCTATTAAATTTGCGAGCCATTATTAAATGCAAATTGCCTGCAAATTTAAGAAACGAGGGTCTCACTGACAACTGCAAATCGGTTTTCATCGTTCACTTAAAAGAGCCGTTCAAAAGACTCGACTCATTCGCGAATGTCACATCACTCGTGAAAACCACCGCGGAAGTTGGTCAACAAAACAAAGCCTCTGTTTAGGAGTAGAAGAAGATAAAATGAAGATAATTAAAGAAAATGTAACATAAAGGGGTAAACAACGAGTCACAACAAGCAAACAGGAGCTTTTAGAGTTGCTGAAGAGTTTATCTGATGACTGTAGGCAGAGGCAGGCTAGCACACTACCCATTGACTCCCAGTGTTTGAGCTAAGCTAACTAGCATCGGGCAAGCTTTGTCCATCTCTTCCTTGTTACTGCACGCACAGTCAAAAGAAGGGTATCTATCTGCTTGTCATTGACTCAGGAGTGAGGCAACACACGAAAACAACAAAAATGTTGGGGTGTTCTGGCCCAAGTGAATTTGTAATCGAATAACCCTGCCCTAAGGTAATTCTGCATACTTCTGTTGATGATATTGTCTTGGCTGTAATTTAATTTAATTTAATTTAATTTATTTGATTAGGAAAGTGCACATCAATCAACAATTTCGCAATACACGTCACTGCAAATATGCCGGAATTAGCACAATTGCTAAATTTCATCCATTGTCCTAAGGCAGGTGATTACATAGAAAGGAAAAACAAATTAAAATAACAACACATTTCACAAGACAGTAAACAGAAAACAGACATAATGTGTACACAACAAATAACTCACAGTCTATCCAAAAACAGGAAACATCAAAAAAAGTAAAGTAAAAAAGTGGCTGCTTTATCTCTGTCAGATGTGGGTCTTTTTCATGTTCAGTCGCGGCCTCCACGACAACTCCAGCTCCATATTTCCCAGCCCTAGGCTCACAGCATCACACTGAAATGCAAACAAATCCAGCATGTATCTCGGGGCTTTGGGTGGCGAGGCCCTTGATCATAACCTCTCCTTTTTCTCTCCCAGCAGGAACTCCAGCGGCCGGCTCAAGGAGAAACGCGTCCCTCCCTGTTCAGCCTCTCCTCTGATCGTGCGTTTCAATATCAGGCAGAAAAAAGAGGCGATAATCAAGAGTTTAAAGAAAAAGTAAAAGGCAGAGGGAACACATTAAGTGGTGGCTAGTCCGGGGTATCATTTAAAATCAGCCGTGATGGCTTCATAGCTGCCAGCCGGTACACGCTGTAACCTTGAGCGAGAGGGCTGGTGGGGCCCTGGTGACCACGGCGGGGATGGGGAGAGGGATTGGCTCTTTTTGCATTCACATTCTGCTCAGCAGGCACCCGGGGGCTATAACCCTGAGAATCCGTATTAGGTGAGCCAAAGTCACCATTAATATAGAGCACTGGGCCATACTATAACCTTACACTTCACATCTCTGGGGTGTCCTGAACTGAGAAAAAATGGTACTTTCCAACAATCACTTGGGAGGACTTTCAAAAGTGACCTCTTACCAAAGTCAATCCTTTTGCTCCTTTTTTATTCATTTTTATCTGTTTGCTGCTCCTGCCCGATCTCTCATCGCTCCGTGGCTCTGCGTGGTCGCTCCGGCCTTGTGCTCCGTGGCCGGTCACGTCAGAGAGACTCTTCCTCCTTCACTGGATGCAATTACAGATTAGGGCTAAAACACAAGTTCAGGCCGTGCTGCTACCACTTCTCCTGCCTCTGAAGCCGTCACTGAATATGCAGCAGAGTGAAGAGGAGCATAGAATCACAAAGCGAGGAGCAGGGATGAAATAAAGTTAACCCAAAAATGGTACTACATGTATACTTTAGGCCTCTGCCGTCCTCAGAGGCAGCTTGTCCTGAGGGTGTTTGCGACTGACTCATCACCACTAACATGTAGGAATACACCGACAAACTGAACCTGCCACCTCGGTAGATTCTGACCTTTTTAAAGGTTATTTAATTTTCCACACCAAATAGAAAAAGAACCGGTGGTCTTTCTAGAATTTTAAGGCTCCCTGTCAAAGAGGCTAAAAAAACACTTTTGAAGGCACCAATCTTATATCCTAAATATTTGACTTCCCTGAGTTTCACACATTTGAAAGGAGTACACTTGTTTTGCCTCACTCCAGAGTCCATGACGAGCAGGTACAATCCATCCTTTTAACTGTGCGTGCAGTAACAAGGAAGAAGCGGGCAGACCTCGCCCACTGCTAATTAGCTTAGCTTAGCGTTAGCCTGCCTCTGCCCACAGTCATCAGATAAACTCTTTAGCAACTCTAAAAAGTCCTGTGTGCTTGTTGTGACTGCGTTATGTTACGTTATCTATTTTTAGACTAAGATAAGCACTTTATGTAATTTTCTAAAGAAATACATACGAAAGTTGACCACAGGGCACATGCGCACACCAACGTGGAAGTACTTGTTAGCAGGTCAACAAAACATGTATTTCTTTCAAAAATTACACAAAGTGAGCCACAAAGTGAGAGACACAGAACACCACAAACCAACTGATTCGTTAACCGAGAAGGCAGCAAACACAAAGTCTAAAGTTTTGTCTAGACAGAGACAAAAGTCAGGAGGCTAAATGTGGCTACCAGTTAGCTTCCTATAACATCTTTGGTGGTTGTGATGTCCGTTCAGCTCCTCTCCTCATCAGTTTGTCATATGTAATATACAGGTTATGCTGTTTAAATGCTTGTGTTTTGTTAAACAAATCTATGAGTTGGACCTCAATTTTGATGTCCGTCTAACTTCATGCCTCGCCTTTACTCTTGTTGCCATGGCTACATTTGCTTCCCGCTTTAGCCAGCTTGTTCCCTGATTGGCTTTTGCTCTGCTTCATGTGACAAAACACAGAGGACAGCTGTCCTCAGTGCACTCCACACTCATCAGGACTTCTGGTCATAATTGAACATGTTTATTGTCTAAGATTTCAAGTTTGGGCAGCCCCGATCCTCTTCTGAGATGATAAAATCGCTCTTAACACACCTCACTCCACAGGATAATCAGGTACGATAACCTTTAGGATAGTTGGACCTTTGCTGAGTTTAATTGGAAGTCGGGATTTGAGTCGAAAATCTGCCCGATTGTCGTGTTGTGTGTACCGTACTTCACAGGCAAAAAGGGCAATTGCACTTGGAAGTTGCTGCATTTCTTTGCATGGATAAGAATAGTGCTCTCTGACTTTATAACAACAAAAGAGTAAGAGGCTGTTTTGGTAAATACTTCATTTTTTTAAGTAAAAAATGATTTATTGTTCTTTATAAGAGGTGAAATCTGAAGGAAAATGCTCTTCAAGAAAGTTGCTCTGAAGAGCGATGGTGTAAATAATGGCAGGCAGAAAATGTCATTGCAGTTTTGGAGAAGATGGAAATAAATCCCTTCCTTGTTCTGACATCACCATGAATTTGACATGAAGAAAAATCTCAAATGTTGACATTCATGCAACATTCAGAAACTGCTGTTAAAGAACATATAGATAATATTATCTTTCTACTATAACTCGAGAACAAATTTTCTTTATATAAGGATTACACCCACCTAATCCTTATATAAGATGAAGAGAATACATGTATTTATGTTGGTGGTTCAGTGGATTATTTTCACATTTGTGCCAGGAAAAGACTACATTAAAGAAAAACAATTACTTTGTGTCAGAATATAGATTCCTTCTCTGTGTTTCATGGGGGGTATAAATGTAAAGAACATGACGGTTGGCCTTGGGCAGAAATGAATACATGAATAAATAAATGAATAAGCAATCATCTGGTTATGTGATATATTGTAAATTCTGCTTTTAATAAAACAAAAGAAATACCCGGTCTGGAAATGTGTGCACAGGATTTTCTTTATGTCTTAAATTTTCTATATTGAGTTTTAAAGAATATTCTGTAAACTGTGGAACTAAACATCAAAGGCTCATTTTCCAGATAAGCCTCTTGTTTGATACTAAAATTCTGCTTTAAATGAATTAAAGAATTAATTGGAACTAAATTTCTGACTGATAATTTGAAAGCCCCGTCCTCATTCGCCACTGTTGCTTGGTTAGTTCTCTGTGTGGCTCTGTAAATCTAAGATTAAAAATCATTTGGGTTACAGTTTTCATTTCTTGAGTTGCTCAAAAACAATCCAAGCACACATTTCAGCCAAACTGAAACTGCAAAACAAGGTCACAATACCATTGTGATGCACCAAGGACACTTGGCATTGGCAAAAGTTTATCAAACTAGTGGTATTAGGAGTAACTTTTCGACCTACTCTATTGTTAAGTATCTTGAGGTAACATCTGTTATGATTCTGAACCATACAGATCAAAAAAATGATTGATTGATTGCTTAGTAGTCCAGCGGCAGTTGCTACTAGAGGTCACTCTAATAAGTGATCAGTGGACCAATCAGAGAGCCAACAAGGGGTTGATTTTAAAAGTATTTCACACTTGTTTACTTCTGAAATTAAAGATTTAAAAAGAGAATAACTGCAAGTACATTGTAGATCAGTATTGGAGAAGCACTTCATAAAAAATAAATAAATTCATTCATTGAAAATGGCAGTGATTAATAACAGTGTTATACAGTGGTAATGCGATAAAGCTTAAATAATACAATATAATACTGCATTTATGTAATGATAGAGTTTAAGAGATTGTGGCTAAATCAGTGAACGCTCTGCTGATGACAACAGCAAGCAGTGACAAGCTGACAGCAGAAATATTAAAGGTGCCATGACTTCTCCAAAAAAAGGAATTTCTCAGCTTTAGGAGTTCATGAGAAATGAAACAGCATCAAACATGTGAGAAACAGCAGCAATCAGCTGGACTGTGAGTTTTCATTAAAGGTGAGGCTGCCTTTGGCGCCCGTTTGCCCCTGATTTGATCTGGAGTTCAATTTGATTTCTGTCGTGCTGTCATTGGTTTAACACTGACCAGTCGGCGAGGGAGAGCAATAAAGTTAGTAATTCATCTCAGAAAAGGCCAGTGTCAGAGGCAGCCAATCTCTAAATATAATCTGGAAACCACTCTGACTTTGGACCTTTGGCCTTTTTTGAAATGGGTAACCTTTGCCAGGTGACCTGTTTGAACCCCCGCACCAGCTGCGAAATGTGTCTGGGGTACATGAATGCTGAAAGCTCTGCCTTCCAAAATCATTAGTCCCCTCTGTCATGATGCCCTTGCACGGACATGGTTTAAGGGCAGGGTTGCTTAGATCTCTGCAGGCAAATGTCCATCAGTGTTAATTTGGTTGACTAATTATTTTCGTCTTAGTTTTCGTCAACAACTTTTTTCCCCTGATAAAAACTAGACAGTAACTTGTAAAAAAGTGCACATGGACATTTTCGTCAGCAAATATAAACTAGACGAAAATGTTTGACAGAGACTTAATCCAATCAGACCTGATTTGGTCATGTAGAAAGTAGGGACAGGTTAGGAATATGTCCAATCACAGCTGCTTTGGTTGTGTGAAAGGTTGGATGAGTTAAGAGGGACATCCAATCACAGCTGCCTTAGCTTCATGGTTGCGGGATAATTTGGGGAGTGATCCAATCTACTCTCTTTATGAATTGATATATTCATGTAGAGCAGGTTCCTGCCTTACACTTTACACTTCATATTTTAGTCGACTAAATTTACAGTAGATTTCATCGACTAAAATGTTGTGAAATTTCATCAACTAAAACTAGAGTAGAATTAAAACAATTTAGAGGACTGAATTATGACTAAAACTGAGTTAAAAAGTGCTGTCAAAATTAACATTGATGTCTATGATTTGAGTGAGATGCAAATTTCCCAATCCAGGTTGATAATCATTGGGAAATTTGAAACTGAATGCTACAGGAAACATGCTTAATTAATTGAATTTTGTAGCACACGGAAGGTGAAATGCAGCAAATAAATGCTGTCTAATGCAAATAGTACTTTTCCTAAAATACTGGTTCTAACTTTTGCAGAATGCAAAGTAAGTTACAATAGTTAGTGATAATGTATAGTAATCGTAATATAGTAATTGTAATTGCAGTACAGCAATTGTGGGGCATTTTGCAATTTTCCATAATCCGCACTGACAAAGACCACAACATATATCAAGGAGCTTGTGACTAGAGAGATTATGTACATAATTTGAAAGGAATATGACCAAAAATGGCCCCAGGAACGGGCTTTAAAAGTGACTCATATTTGTTTTTATTTGTTTTTTTTTAAACCAGATCCAACCTTCACTGTGGATTAGCATCAACACACATGAAGTTTTTCAATGCATTACTAATGTTGGACGGCAGGTTACTTTATTGACTTCCCATGATGACAAGGGCTGCCCTTTGTGGAGTTTGTTAGTTCTCCTCTTGCATGTGTGGATTTTCCCAGTGCACTTTGGTTTCCCCTCACAGATCAAAAATTGCTCATTAAGTCAATTGGTGACTCTACATCGCCCTTCGGTGTGAGTGTGTGAATGGTTGCCTGTCTCTCTAGTGCTTTTCCATTTGAGGTATCTGCTAACTTGGCTTGACTCTGCACCTTTGCTCTGTTTTCCATTACAGTACAGACTTTCAAAAACCACTTCAAGGTAAGCAGGACCATCATGGCATGGCTGAGGAACTACAGTGGCATCCTAACAAAGACAAAGGAGGAAACAGAGGCGATAGAGTTGCCTACCTCTTTGGGAACTGTGTTCAAAATATGGTTGCAAGCAGCCAAACAACATGCTATTCAAGCAGAGGAGTTTGGGAAGTTATATAGCATCACTGAGCCAACTACAAAAACCACACTGTGCCAGGTACTAGATACAATCTCTAGTGGAAAACTAAAAGAACTGAGTAAACTCAAACCAAGTCGAGTAGATGGAAAAGCCTCCAATGTGGCCTGTGCTTCGCTGGCAAGAGGTCAAGTTTGTACCCTACCTCTTGCCCAATGTAAGCTGGGATAGGCTCCAGTCCCCTGTGAATCTGAAAGGGACAACCGGTACAGATAATGTGTGGATAGTTGGATTAATGACATTATTAGGTAGGGCATTAGCAAAAATGTTAAAAACTGCCTTGTCTCGCAATGTTCTCAAATTCTTTAAAAAAATCATGGATTGGGATTTAAATCACCGCCAAATCTGGTCAGAACTTCCTTGTGCCATGGCTGAAACTCCCTGATAATTCCACTCTCTTAATGACAAATGACAACTCAAGAAACCTTCCCATGTTGCCAAGTGTTCGCTTATCACAGTAAGACAATTTATGTCCCGCTGATAAACCATTAAAGTAATTAAAGACAGCATGCAGAAGGTCCAGAACTCTATGATGTGATATAATTGCAGGCTGCAGTTAAATAACTTTCTGCCTGTCTGCCTCTAAAATGTGTACAAGCACAAAAGTGTTTTTCAAAGACCAGAAACCATCTCTATTGGCTCTAACCTAATGCAAATTATGTCAGCCTGTCACTCATAATACTATCAATCATACACAGCATTAACAGCAGTAGAAGGACACAGTTTTGAGCACAGGCACTGCCTCACAACTGTATTTTTAAGAGAGACTGGAGCAGGGATATGAGGGCCAACAGGCTTTAGCAGGGGTCAAAGAATAAGACCTGATGCCAGAACAGGGGGCAGATAAAACTCTCCCCTTCCTCAACACAACTGCCGTGAAGCCATCACCTGCTCTCGGGGAGGCTGGGGTTGGGTGGTGATGGTGTTGGAGTTGGGGGGTTAGGGAGCTTGGGGGTGAGCTTGATTATAATGATTGGCACCTGTGAAAGAGGGCTTGGGCAAGTGCAGGGACCATATCAAAGAGGATCAGCCGGGGCACACTGTGACCTGACTGTTATTAGGTGCCAAAATGAAATGGTCGCTCTATGGCCCTTCAAGAAATCATTTAACCAGTCAGAGAAGGGACGAATGCACACTGGCGCACTCAGAAGGGACAGAAATACACAGAAATACATTTAACTGTAAAGACAGAAGGATGCAGGTATGCAATAATCTTTTAGCAAGAGTGGAAAGTTTGTTTTTTATACCTTTTGATGGGGAAATTATGTCAAGAGGAAGCGTATAGCCTGAACACCTGCAACCTTTAACGCTTTCATACATGGTGTCCACTACAGTAGACAGATATTTGGAATAAATTTCATACCCTTTAGGTTGCAGTACCATGTCCAACTACCAGGTGTTAAATTCCCAAACCCTTGTCTTAAGTTTCATAAAAATATTATCTTTGCACATTTTTACCATATCAAGATATTGCATCATGAATCCAGAATAGCCGATGAAGGGCAAATTGGGTATTATGCCTGTATTCAGATTTCACATAATTTTGAATTTTTTATTTTAAATTTTGGTGTAATTCACAAGTGAATGGTTTGATTAAACAGCAATGACACAGGTACTTTAGATTTTGCTTTTTCTTTTATTCACTCTTCATAAATGTTTGTCAAGACATGTGTTTGTGGATCTTTATAAAGTTCTACTAAATGACTATTTATACCGTTGATGTATGGTGTCACTATAGTGCACAGATGCATAACTCCCTCAAAATATAACATTGAAAAAAAAATGAACATGATTTTCAACTTGTTTGAAAGTAAAAACAAACTTTTATTAAAAGTGTGCCTTTGTGTTTAATAATTTATGTATGAAAGAGTTAAGGTTATGCAAAAAAAAAAAAGTTTTTAATGGTTCTTATACATCTGTATGTTCCCACGGCCTGTCCATGACCCCCCAATCATACGGGAAACCCCTCTGGATGTCTTATGGGGGATATGCGACCTCCTTCTAATGAAATACACTCCCTGAGTGTGTTCAGCCCAGTAAAATAAACATTTCCTAGCATAGCTGTGCAACAACAGTAAACACTAGAGCACAAGACGACTAGAGCCACATTGATTTTTTTGAGTGTGAAGCCAACAAATCTGCAACAAATCTGAGATGCTGTCATGACAACAAGGAACGAAAATGTCCAAGGAATGTGTCTGGCGTTGAATTGAATCTACAAATTCTCAATAGCAATGAAGGTGGGACGCTGTGTAAAAGATAAATAAATCAGAATACAATGATCTGCAAATCCTCTTTAAAATATATTCAAGTGATTAAGCTGCAAAAGCAGGATATTAATTGTTCAAACAGATAATCTTCATTGTTCTTTGACAAGTATTCACTCATTTTAAGTTTCATGCAAGCAACATGTTCCAAAAAAAGCTGGGACAGGGGCAACAAAAGCCTGGGGAAGTTGAGGAATGTCAAATAAGCCCACCTGTATGGAGAATTCAGCAGGTGAACAGGTTAAATGGAAACAGGCAAGGTATGAAAGGAGCATGCCTATAAAGCTCAAGTCATTCACAAGAGAACAATTCAACACATAGTCCAGCAGCTGAAGAAAAACCTTTCCCAATGCATAACTGCAATGAATTGATGGATTCCATCATCTGCAGTCCATAATATCATCAAACGATTCAGAGAATCTGGAAATCTTTCAATTGCAAGGCTGAAAACCAACATTGAATGCCGTGACCTTCAATTCCTTAGGCAGCACTGCTTTAAAAACAGTCACCATTCTGTCTCAGGAAAACTTTGGAAAACCATTGTCAATTAAAACAGTTTAAACAGTTAAAGCTCTGCTATGCAAAGCCAAAGCCACATATCAACAACAAAGAGAAACACCACTGGCTTCTCTGGGCCCGAGAATCAAGGCAGACCTGAAGCCAAAAAGGGGGTCCAGTCCATTACAAGACAGGTGTACCCGATAAAGTGGTGAGTGAGAGTACAGACAACCAGCGATTGAAAAGCAGGAAAACTAGCAATCTTAAAATTATAGTCATAATCCTAAAGTTTATTTAAATATATATGCTTGGATCCATGGTCAGAAAACTAAGCAAACTAAAGAAACTTGGCAGCTGTTCAGAATCACTGCTGCCAAGGATCTTTTTTATGAGTCAAAAATACTCAAGTGCCTGTTTTGCTGCAAGAAATATTGTTGTCATTCAGATTTTTCTCATAAAATCTTTAATTATATTAATTTTTCACAGATTAAACCTGGACCGGGGCCCAGCTCCTCCTGCCAACTTTCCCTGTCGTCTTTCCTCAGTCTGCCTTCGTCTTCTCTCTTGTGTTCAAATGGCCTACGGTTTGTCCATAGCAAATATTTTCTGTCATTAACTGCTGCACCCTCAAACTCCCAGTGTACCCTCGCCATGCTCATCAGCCATATCTCTGCTCCCATTTCCTCATTTGTTGTGTCTCCGCGTTGGCCGAGCCGGCCGTCCCCTCGAGGGTCCGCTTCACTCATGACTTCCACTGTTGTGTCTCAGCAGTCCTCTGCCTTTTGCACAAACATATCGATCACTTCCACCTCCCCTCCCTTTGTCGCCTTTTCTGTCCCGGGCTAAAAATACATTTTCAGGACCAGACAGAGATGCCGCGACCACCTCCAATCCTCTTTCCTTTGTCCTTTGACCTCTGGGCTCGGGCTTTAATCCTTTTTCTATCTGTATCTAGAATGTTTGTTTCATCAAATCCACCTTGGAAGCTCCTCAGGGCTTTGTGACCTTCATATTTGACCTTTGGACCCCCCCACCTAAATCTTGAACTTTTTTTGAAAACAAGATCTTAAGGTAAACTGGCTTTAGATTTATGACAACTTTATAACCAAAAAGGATGTAATAGAGTCCATGTCTATTTATGATAATGCCTTCTTTTCTAATTAAGCATGAAAACGCCATTTTAATGTCTGTTTAAGTGCAAAAAAGGAGCTGGTGTTGAAAAAAGTAAATAAACTTTGGGGTAAACAGAAGTTCATAAAACTTACAGAATTGGTTCATCATTATAATCTTCAGAAACGAACTTGACTTTCATTATTTTTTTTAACTCAATCATAACTGCAAGGGAAAAAATGCTATTACAGGACTACAACATGGCGGTATATACAACCTAGAAGCACGTATCACTCTTACAACATCACGTTTTTACCTCTTATTTGAGAATTTCCTTCTGATTTAATGACCTGATAAAATGGAGGCCTGGCTGTGGCTTTAGTGTATGGATAATTGTTCGTTAAAAAACTATCAGCAATGATGGCATTAGCTTCAGCTGCCATTTTTGTAGTCCTTGATAGCAGTTTGTTAGCAACCATCCTTTAAAAACACAATAATGTTTAAAAATGTAAAAGTGGTTCAACAAAAGATGCATTTTATGCTGCTAAATGAGGCCCTGTTACATTACAACATTGTCACCAGAAACGGGAAGGTTTTTCCGTTGTTTTCCAAAAGCACTCCGTGTTCACACGGAGACAATGTGAAAACGACACACAGATCCGTGGGAACGACTGAAAACGCTGTAGCGTGCATGCCAGGCCAGTAGTTGGCGATGTAGGCTTGCAGTGAAACAACGGTGTTTCAACACACCGTTGCACGCTAATGCTTTCTGGTGAAGACAGACTTTTCACGAACAACAATGGCGAGTGGAGGCATGAAGACGCGGGAGTTTTTTGTTTGGACAGACATCGAAGTTTGGCGCTCAATGACAAAACCACCAAATGTCAGGAGAATGCTGACTGGGAGCCTTCTTTTTCTTCTTCTTGTTGTTAAATGGCGGTTGGCATACTAACTTAGAGGCGCATTACCGCCACCAACTGGACTGGAGTGTGAAACAGGAGATTTGTTGTTACTTGGTGCGCGCACAACCTTTATCTGCAAGAGTACTGTGCTTGCGCCACGCATCATCGTTCCTCCTGAAAACGCTGATCCCTGTTTACATGGAGACCGATATGAAAACATTTCAAAACTTTTAACTCTGGTTTCAAAAGTTTGCGGATTCAGGCACTCCAGGCACCGTTCTTGTGTAAACAAAAGTGAAAACGCAATGAAAACTTTTCTGCCATTTACGTTGTCGTGTAGACAGCCCCTTGTGACGTTAAAATTTAGTTTGCAGTATTTATTATGGACCCATCGAGGTGTTTATCAGGAAAAGCCAATCTAAAATGATATGAACATCGGAATTGTTAAAATGATGACTCACTTTTGCATTTTAAGGACTCATTCCTAAAACACCACAACTTCACCAGCAATGCTAACTCTCTGAGGCTCCGGAGGAAAGGGGATGGTGTCCCTTGCATTACCACCTGCACAACTTTCTAATTGTATGGGCATTTCATCCACAGGGAAATGGCATATCAGGTACCCGAAATCACACATTTCGGAAAAGAAATGAATTTTTAATAAGAAATTGGGCAAATGTCAGAAACTAAAAACTGCATAAGGAGGTTTTCATGAATAAATGTCTTTGTATGAATGATTGCTGATGAGACTAAATGTTATACTGAGATTGTTTATCTCCTGTGTATTCAACAGGGAGCTCTGCATTGGAGTCATTTATGATAGCTCCTGATGGTTCAAATCTGCAAACCCACTAAAGTAAGGTCTCAAATAAATGCTGATTGCTGTGTTATTAGGTTCCCTAGGCTCGTAAATGACATGGCAGTCCCTTGACGTTTACAGAGCCAGGCACTTTACTGGGGTCAATAAAAAGAAATTGCTGCTGTGGAAGAAAGGCGTAAAACTCCAGCTATGACCTGATCCAAGGCAAAATAAATAAAGAACAGGGGTCCTCATTGGCTTCAAGCTTCATGCCAGTGTTTAATAGTCTAAACAAGCTCAGAAAGTCCAGAAAAGTGACTTAACTCTGCCCTCGTTTACCCTCAATGATGAAATCTCACCTATGATCCTCTTATCTCTTTGACAGGTCAGACGATAACAAGCGCGAAGGTCACTGCAAAGACACCGCTTTACTCTTGAAATAACAAGTTTGGCTTTCAAAAGGCTGGAGTAGTGGCAATAATGTCCAGATCAGTGGACCACACGCACACCCTTGGCGGTACAAGAAAGGTCTATTTGCAGGGGGAGCTTCAGGAAGGTCACCGCGGCGCCAAGGCCTCGACTGAAGTGTCTCAATCACGGCTCTGCAGAGGCAGGGTCACCCGATGGTCCGTGCCGTCTGTTGCAGAGGGTACTTAACCCTGGATGAGTAGCTGATGGAGGGAGTCATACAGAGCGGAGTCGCCGAACTGATTTAAATAGGCATCCACTTACAAATACATGGATAAGCGTGGAGCTGCTGAGTGCTACCAAGCTAAAGGTGCTATTAAAGGGACAAAAACACTCAACATATCAACGGGAAATTTTTTTAAAGGACCGAGCAGGGCCGACTACTCATATTTAATCATATCACAGAACAATATTAAAACTCTGAATACCTGACTTTTGGATTATGTCTTTACTACAAACCAAAATCAGTTGAGATGACTTATTAGCTCAATCAAGGAGGTTATGTTCTTGCCGTTGTTTGTTTTGTTTGTCTGTCGATCTGTTTGCGAGAAAGATGACACAAAAGACTTTGTAGAATATTTAAGGAATTTTGGTAATGGCACAAGGAAGAGGAGGTCAAATTTTGGTAGTGATCCGAAGACGGATGCAAATACAGGATTCTTAGAAGAATATGTTAACATTGCGAGTCTGGGTATTTTTCGACAGTTTTGCTAGTAACTCAAAAAGTTCACAAAGGAATTTGCTGACATTTTCTGGGAATGACGGTCTTAGCACAAGGATCAAGTGATTTAATTTTAGTGGTGATTCAATTATGGATCTGGATTCAGGAGTTTTTTAAATGTGCTGTGTTAACATTGCAAGATAGGACAGTTCTCCCCAACTTTGGAAATATCTCAAAAATTACTCAATGGATCTTGATGAATGTTCTGGGGAATGTTGGTAATGGCACAAGATGGAAGTTACTTGATTTCAGCGGTGATCTGATCCAGTTAACCTGACCCATCAGTCAGAGCGTTCAAAATATTTTACCAGTCCATCTGAGAGAGAGCTCATAGAAAGTGTTTGGGAGGGCAGAAACTTTCAGAAGCATATCCAGAGAGTGATTGGATGATGGTTTTGTCAATCAGCTTATTTTGGTCCAATCAGATAATGTAGTAGGCAGGTGCTACCGCGCTACAAAACATGAGCCACTTTGTAAAACAAACTCTCGTAAAACATGTCAGAAGTGGGGTGGAAATATCCTTACTGGAGAGAAGTTTGTAGTGTTGATATTTGTTCTTCATTTAACAAAGAAATGTGCTCCAAATGTCATTAAACTGCTACCAAAGACGTTAGCATCTATGCTAATCCCTGTACATGCAGTCACTTCCTTTCGTCGCTCGTTTCTCTCTCACCTCTTCCTGCTCTAGAGGATGCCAACTGGGCCGTGCCGCTTTGGGCCGAGCACAAATGTTGTCAATTGGAGCTTGGCAAGATGGATCTGTCTGATTACAGACACTGAATCAGGCTGATCCAGCTGCTTCGCAAGGTTAGAATCTGGTTGCAGATCAAGCAGTTTTTCAAATGATTTCTTAACATTACAACATGTCTTTTTTTTCCACATTTTTGCTAATAACTCGTCTTAAAGTGTCAGAAAAGCTTTGAGGTTTGTGTTGTCTGACCACATCTAGTATACTTTTTATTAGGTTATATATATATGTGCTGATGGTGTTATAGTAAGGGGGGTATTTTCTTGGCAGACTCTCAGACCCATAGTAGCTGTTGAGCATTCCTTAAATGGCACAGCCAGATTGAGTTTTGTTGACCATGTCCATCCCTCCATGACCACACTGAACCCATCTGCTGATGGCTACTTCACGCAGGATAATGTATTACAAATATACATAATACAAGGCTCAAATCATCACAAACTACCATCTTTACATGACAATAAGTTCTATGTGCTCTCCCTCTCCCTCTCAGAGATCTCTGAAGGATGAGTTTTATAGAAGGTACACTCAGTCCTGATCACCCACTGTTGGAGAAGTTAATTTCTCTCCCGTCTGGACGGAGATATAAGGTACCTACGGCACGTAGAAATAGGTACAAATTTTCCTTTGTGCCATGAGCAATTATTGCAATTAACTTGCATAAATCTTGAATTGCACTGCCCAGATGGCACGACCTATTAAAATCATTATTTTAATTGACGACAGGTTTCAGCCACTTCTTCACTTCTTTTATACTCTTTTAAACTCTTTTGATACCTCGATTTTTACTACATTGGGGTTGATCAAGTCAAGTTTGACTGTTCTGTACACAGCGATGTTGTTTTGTGTCAGTGTTAATTTTGTTGACTAATTATTTCTGTCATAGTTTTCATCAACAACCTTTTTTCCCCTGACAAAAACTAGACTATAATTAAAAAAAAAAAAAAACAAGTGCACATGGAATAAAACTAAAACTAAAACTAAGTTAACTGACGTTTTCATCAATGGATAAAAAACTGGACTAAAATGTTTGACAGAGATTTAATCCAATCAGACCTAATTTTGTCATGTAGAAAGTAGGGACAAGTTAGGAATATATCCAATCACAGCTACTTTGGTTGTGTGGAAAGGCTGGATGAGTTAAGAGGGACATCCAATCACAACTGCCTTAGCTTGATGATGGTGGGATCCGAGAGTACATGACTTCTGAAATTCAAGGAAACATAAAAAATGCCTTATCCTTTACAGTTCATTTTTAAGTCAACTAAATTTATAGTAGATTTCGTCGAGTAAAATGATGTGAAATTTTGTCAACTAAAACTAGACTGAAAATAAAACAATTCAGATTATTATATTATGACTAAAGCTAAAAGATATTTCAGGCAAAAGACTAAAAGTAAAACAAAATTAAAAAGTGCTGTCAAAACGAACACTGTTTTGTGTCAGTGTTTATTTGTCTGTAGTTGTTGTTGGTTGTGCTGTCACTGCAGACCAAATTTCCCCGTGAGTGACATTAAGGCCCTGAACTGAACTAAATTGTGTGATGCTTTGTGATGTTTTATCTTATTTTATTGTATTTTAACTCTTTCTTTTCATGTATACTGGCTGTTTTGGCTTTTTATTATCTCCTGTTGACTGCTTTTAGCATAATGTTGTCTATTATCATGATCAGTTTTGTTCTTGTTGTTGTTATCAAATTTATGATTATTGGATACATCAAGATATTGGAGCATACTTAAATAACAATCCAACACGGACTGAACAACCCCGACAGTGGTCCATGTAAAAAAAGGGTGAAAAACATGCTGTAAAAAAGTCGACAACATATTAAATCTGATCGCGCTGTAACGAAAAGCGAGCAGTGATAATAATGCCCTCTGATGGGGCCCTCTTATGGCCCATCGATTTCCAATAGCTGAGATCATAGAAAGCTGGGTGGGTAATTACACTGTGCAAGCAGAGGTCGTCCTGAGCAAATATCATTATCATCAGATTAGAATGAAAGGCTGGTGTGGGTCGAGCACGCCGGGGTGAAGGAGACCCAAAGGAGAAGCTCCTCAGAACACAATTTTTTGACCCTTCATCTGTCTCAATGTCCCCACCTTGCTCCAACCTCCAGAGGGTCAGCTCTACATCACACTGACACAAACAAGAGAGGAGGGGGTGGGGGTGGTGAGGTCAGTGAGGCGCGACCATTCATCAGTGAGAGACAAGGCCGATGATGAGGATGATACCTCAGAGCAGCAAACAGGTAAACAAGGAGACGACACAGGATGGCATGGGTGCTTGGAGGAGAGCTGGTGCAGGGCAGGGGGGCAGGTAAACCTAAAGAAGCTTGGACAAGGTTTCTGGATGATTTGCTTAAAACAGTCTGGAATCTGTATTTGACTGCAGTTCTTCATTTACTAAATTACCATGCTCAAAGAAAACAATAATTTCCCAACTGATCAGATATCATTGATTGATTCTGCCCTTATCTTTTTATTTTAAGGACCATTCTTTATAGGAACACTCCAACATATTTGTTATTTTCATGCTTCTTGTGTGCTTGTTGTATTTTTTATTGACTTGCGTTATCTATTTTTAGACTAAGATTAGCACTTTATGTAATTTTTGTTTAACTGTTCAATGCCCACTCAGCTCCCAAAACATGCTATTCCTTCTCTGTATATTCTGGTTCAAATAGGTAAGGTTTTGGATCTTCGTCAGTCCCGAAGAAATCATCCTCGTCCTCTCTCGTAAAGTCGGCCATAATCCTTAGTACCAATCTTCTACTACTCGTAAACAGAGGCTTTGTTTTGTTAACCTGCTGAGAAGCACATCCGCAGTGGTTTGCGCATACGCCCTGCGGTTTTATTTTCTTAAGTAATTCTTTAAAAAATTGCATGAACTGCTAATCTTAGTCTAAAATAGACAACGTGACATAACGCAGCCAATAAAAAAAAGTACAAGCACACAGGAACGTTTGGAGTTATCTGATGACTGTAGGCAGGGGCAGGCTAAAGCGCTACCCATATACTCCCGGCATTTGAGCGAAGCTAACTAGAGGTCAGAGAGCTTTGTCTGTCTCTTCCTTGTTACTGCACGCACTGTCAAAAGAATAGTATCTACCTGCTTGTCGTGAAACTCGGGAGTGAGGCAAGACACTAAAACAACAAAAATGTTGGAGTGTTCCTTTGAGATAGCAAATATAGCATCCTTAATCTTTTACTTAGCTGCTAATTTGATGTTTTAAACTTCTTTGGTGTAACATTGGTAGCAACAATTTTTTAATTTCCCTGAGGGAGTCTTCCCAAGGGATTAATAAAGTTCTGTTGAATCGTCTATCTAATCTAATCTACAAGATTGAAAATAAAAAAGCCTTGCACTAAAACTTGATGCTTCAGAGCCTGGTTGTTGAGTTCATTTGGTATGTAATAAATCTTTGGACATGTGTGGATGTACTGGATGGACTCTTTGCCAATGAATAAAATGGGTATTTATGCCTTTCATGCCCCACTGTGTAGGGTGACCATATGTCCCCTGCTGCCAGGACATGTCCACCTTTTTGACTGTAAAATTATGTCTGGGGGATTTTATGAAATTCCCTAAAAAGCTGTCGCCGGCAACAGAAAAAGACATGCATGATTCAAACTACCGTAACCCCATGAGTATCCACGCTATCCAAATAATTCTAATGGATTCTTAAAGCTGAGAAGCAGAGCTTTCCACTGATATATAGTACATTACGGTAAAGGCTGGATTATCTGAGGGGGAGGTACGGGAAGTGAGCTGACTGAGCCGGAGAGCAGAGAGAGGATTCAGAGACAAACATGTGAGTTGGTGGTTTATCAGTATTTTCTGTGTAAATAATGTAAACATGTTGTATATAAGGACATAAGAATAATTCTGGAGTGTTTTCTTGCTGTTCTTTTGCTGTATTTTCACAGAGTTTTGCCTTTTTTTTTGCATAGTTCATCTTTTTTGTCATTTTCTTTTTCACCATAGTTTGTGTTTTATGGATTTCATAAAAAGATAAAAAATATAATAATACAAATAATATAAAATAGGCTGAGTTTTGGTTTTGCCCTCTCAAAAGTGTTGTACATGCCCATTTAGAATTGTTTACAAAGAGGAACCTGTTAAAAATTCCATTTTTTTTTCTTGCAATTACACACTGTTGTAAGCATTTACAACTTAATTATGACAAATACTTGCTAGAAGTTTTTATTTTTACCTGAAAAAAAGGTCCAAAATAATGTACTAAAAGGGCATTTTCTGACACATTTAAGAACAAAAAAGGCAAAAAATGACCAGGCGGCCATTTATGTTCATAGTAGCAAAAGGGTTAACATTTATAATAACTGGACCACTGGCATTATTCCAATTTGTCTACCTGTCTACATGGGTTTTCAGAGTATGGTAACCCTACAACTTTACAAGTTATAGTCATTAAATAGCCATTAAACTTCTCCGAAGTATGCAGCCCCTGAATTGGGAAATGCTAGAGTTTGGTAGAAATATGTGTAACAATAGAGTAAATGTGACTTAGCAGTGTTTCCAAAGAACATAAATAAACACACAGATGTAAAGATATTTGCTGCCGAGTATATATGTGCAAGATGTAGTGCAAAAATGACCAGAGGGGGCAGTATAGGAGCGTAAGAAGTCACTAACAGTCAGTAAAAAAAAAAAAAAAAAAAAAAAAGTTTAAAGGCCACGCTGAAAGAACAAGTTTGCATTGTGTCCATAGGATTGGTTATTATAGCACTGTAACAAACATACCAGTCAAAACAGACGGCTACAGACATTTCGATATGCTTCTCAAAAACTGTCAGTGCGTGCCTTTTTTTCTGATTGTTACTGTCAGGGTCAGCCCCTATCAAAATAAAACCGAAACAGAAAAACAGAGAGCATACATTAAAAGCTGAATCCTCTCTCTCGTCGTCTCCAGGATGTCATTTGCAGTTCAAACCAAGTGTAGAGGAGAAGACGAAGCATCCACGGATGATGAGGGGGGAGGGCTGCCTCACCTAACTCATCTCCCTCTCCCCAGGTATTCCTCCGCGGCCAATCCCAAACATGCAAACGCAGAGATCCCGGGCGGCTCGGTGAGAGGTTAGAGTGCCACTCTGACGGGCCTCTGACGTCTCTATCTGCGCTCTCAGTGTGGGAGCTGGCCCGGGCCGCCCTCATTAGCATAAACAAGGCATGCTGCCGGGGTCCGCCTGTCAGGAGGGGCTGTCACCGCCGAGGACGGAGCGGAGACGCCTCTGCATTAACCTCCAGGCTTATCTCGCTCTCTGTGCGTCCCGTGAAAAAAGTGGGGATTAGTGCTCAGTCAGGAATTGCTTTTGGGTCCTTGTCACTTCGGCACGATTATTGAACTCCCTCTTCTGTACTCAGACTATTATTCTCATCCCTCTCTGCCACTTTCCCAAAGGCAGGGGATCCCTAAGGCTTTAAGTGGCAACCAGCAGGATCCAAGACCCTGTGATTTTGGTGACACCTTTG
Source organism: Cetoscarus ocellatus (assembly GCA_037902135.1). NCBI lineage: Eukaryota > Metazoa > Chordata > Actinopteri > Labriformes > Labridae > Cetoscarus > Cetoscarus ocellatus. Next base: position 940,363 of record JBAMNC010001161.1, read on the forward strand.
GTGATAAGTTGTCACTACACCAACTTCTGTGTTTACAGAATCCAGAAGAGTTTATATCAATATCTGTCAGTCATTCAGTAAGAAATGCAGATACTGAAGTCCCTTTTTTCCACCAGGTTCAACTCAAGGATGTTCTGGATCACTATATGCTTTGGCAGAAGGGCACGTAGGCTGTACCAAGATAAAGCAGCTTAGTAATGGAATTTGTTGTAAATCTGTTCAATATCACGTTCAATTATCCTACGCTGTTTTTGTTGCTTGTTTTTTTTTCTTAAAATATTTAAATAACAGAGTTGGTGGCACCATCTGCAGCAAGTCGTAGCCCTAGCTTTAGTTTCGGCTTGCTCTCTGTGGATGCAGAGCAGATCACCGTCACTATGGCTGATGTTTACGTACTGACTTGTACCTTATACAGCCCAGTGCAAAGATCTCAAACTCTGCTGCTGGTATGTGGGGTCCAGTTTATGGAGTACAAGGGGAACAAGACAAAGACATGGACTAGATTTTAACCAAGTCACTATTAGAAAAATTCATTCATTCATTGATCCTATCCTCACACAACCTCTGGTGAGAGAACTGTTAATTCATTGACCTGAACTGTTATTTACCTCCGCCAAGGAGGTTATGCTTTGACCAGGGTCTGTTTGTTTGTTTGTTTGTTTGTTTGTTAGCAAGATTACGCAAAAACTACTGGATGGATTTACATGCAAATTTTACCAGAGGTGCGGTTTGGTCCAAGGAAGAAGCCATAACATTTTGGTGGTGATCTGCATATTTGTCTGGATGCAAAAAATTCCCAAAATTTTAGAAAAATACCATAACTTAACATTGGGCTATATTGTAAAATATCATATATCTGACATCACTTCATAGATTCGCTTCAAAATTTACAGATTAATATATATAATATAACTCTGTCATCAAGGTAAATTTCATCTGGATCTGATCCAGATTGATGTCACAAAAAAACAGTGAAGTTTATAATGGGAAATCCCATTCATTTCTCCTCAGCTGCGGTGAGGGTTCTGCCCCATGCACATCATTATAGGAATTGTAGTATAGTTGCAAACTGACGTCAATGTCTTTCAAGCCTATGTCACTACATTACCCAGCTTCCTTTGCAATTCCAGCGGAGGAGATCTCCACATGGATAGACATGAGAGGAGACTCGGCCGTCCAATCAGAGCGGAAAAGCCACTGCCGTAACTGAGCTGCTTGGCTGAGGTCTGCACCCTTGGAGTGCTTTTCTAGTTTCAAATGCCCTAAAAGTAAAATCCACAATTTTTTTTACAAAACTCGATTCATGATTTTAATCAATTTTTTCCTCCCAAGGAAAAAAAACCTCCTAGTGACACAAAAATCTAGAATCAAGTTTTGCTTTCATGTTATAAAAAATATTCTGAAACTAAACAGAATTCCCCTCTAATAGTTAAGTTGCATGCTTTTATTTTTACATAAAATGTTAATAATGTAGTTTGATAGTCAGGTTTGTCTACAGGAACACTGAACTCTGATCAAAGTTTATAAACATGTTACTTTTAGATAAATGTTTAATTTTATTTAAAAAAAAAACAAAAACAAATACAAGCCTAATCATCTGCTTGTGCAGAACCTGACAAGGCCTACCACAATGAAAACTCTAAATTTTCAGTTTTCGTATTTTAAAACATTGCAACAACTTACAATAAAAGTAAGTCAAGAAAAAAATCTTGATTTTTAGGTTTTAAATCTTCTGCAAAAAAAAAAAAAAATTAATTAGTTGATTTAATCAATATATTGCCCGGCCCTAAGATCAACAAATCCTAGAAACCCGGACTGAAGGAGCTGCTGCAGGTTTTAGCAACAGTCTGATTAATCACTGAAATCTGGTCTAGAGGTTAAAAACTTATTTTTCTGTCACAAAACAAACCTTGAATACAAATATTTTACCCCTGTACAGCTTTTGCTTCCCCCTTTTTTGTACCTATGTCAAACTTTGGCCTTTATTTTTACTCTTATATCTTCTCATTAGGTATCCTTTGAGTTTGTTATCCGTTTTTTTTTATGTGAAAAAGAAAACATGCTAACCCCAGAGCAGAAAGAGTCTGACACCCCCCACCCCCATTTATAAAGTTGTCAACAAGTGCATAAAGCAATTCAGCCCTCCTCTTCTGCTGCAGACTAAAACAGACCCGCCAGAAAATATACCCAAAGTTAATTTGACCAGATCCAAAATGCGGTGGACCTGAACAGACAAAGAACACCAACGCTGGCAGCTGCGTGATGCCCTGACCAATTAACGAGCCGCCGTGGTCAAAGGGAGCAGCAATTTTCTCCAGCACTTCACATTTCACACTCTCAGTCTCACCTGTGCAAACAGATTTTTCTCCTGCTGTCATTATGACCAGTACGTGATCAGAGCTGATAGCTTTATATTTACGCACCGACCAAGGACCATGTGGAACACAATGGGAGCACATCCTGATCTAGACCAACTGAAGGGCGTAATTACGAGGAAGCAGATCCATTAAGAAGCCATCTTTACACTTTCTGTGAGTTTTACAGATGACTGCATTTTTTATGTTCGATTCTGTGGTAGTGCCTTTTCAACAAAAATCCAATCGCGAGTGTGATCGGCATTAACAGCTACAAAAGGTGGATGAGAATAAAAAACGAATACTGACCAGCTCTTCCCCCTCGCTGGGCTCCAGAGAGAACATAGTCTACTAATCCAGTCTATGTGGTTTTTGGACCAGAAGAAGCCTTACAGTCATCTCAAATGTTTGGTTACAAAAATCTAGGTTAGACTGTTTAGTGATAACAATGTTATAAATAAGAGTAGCCCCTCCCTTTACTTCTGTATAAAGAAAAGGCTGTTCCTGATGCAACTAAGGCCTTATTTTTAGTTTTTATATCTTCAAATATAATCTTAATCCAGACATATCAGGAAATTGTTGCTTTGAATAAGCCTAGAAAGGTATTTTTGACTTGAAATTGGACAAATACTCTCACCTAGATCTGAGTTTTTGCAGTGCATCCATCTTTTTCCATTTACATGATGCAGCAGGTCGAGCCCCTCTCCGCTGTAACAGTTTCTAGTTCCTTTTTGTGCCAAACATAAACATTTAATTCAAGTTAAAGCTGTCGGATCGCTCGAGTAAGTCTCCAAAAAGGATTGAGGTACTCTAGAAAAATGAAGCCAACTTTGACACAACTGCTCTGTCTCCACTTCAGCAGCTTCTGAGAATGGGTTTAGGATGTTTATGTTAAACTGGCCTTTAAAGACAACTTTTAATTGGAAGTGAAATCCTTTTCAAATAAACCCTCTTTCCTTACATTGATTTTCATGGCTGTGGTGTTTAACTGGGCTTTTCTTTTGGACTCTGCCTGAACTCTCACTGTGAAGAGTGGTGGAATAAAAGGCTGTATGAAAACACAGCTTCTGTGGACAGAACGGCTGTTCGAGAGCTGTTAACTCAAGGTCCATTCTTATTGAACCTGCAACCACAAACGCTCAGTCTGAACCTCGAGAAACGACTTTTTTATATTTTTGTAAAGCAATTTTCTGAGGTCAAGAATGAACTTTAACACTTGGCACTGTAAGAGTCTCTTTTTCCTAATTTGAAACTTTTTCAATGAGAAATGTAACCACACCAAAAAAGATTGATTTATTTTTCTTTTACAGGACTCTCGCTCGCTTTCCCATCACTGCAAAACCAAAACTACTCCACCTTCAACGAAGAATCCAATCAGCCAAATCTTGACACCCAGAGTTGGTTGGTTTTGGGGTGCTCCACCTCCAATGACACAAAGATTCTGTTTGACCAAGTAGACTTGAACAGGTTAACCACAACGGTGTGTGCCATCACTGACTGTTTATTCTGTAAACAAATATGTTTTAGAGCAGATATGACAACAGAACTATCAGTAAAGATCCAAAGACTGTGTTCTTGTAAGTCTGCCTCTTGAAAATGTATCTCTGTTAAATTTGCCCAGTGGAGTGGGACGTCTTACAACAAGCTATCTAAATTATAGATATGCTGATTGGTTTCAAGGAAACTGTCCTTAGGTGTGAGCGTGAAGTAAATAGTTGTCTGTCTGACTCCGTAAAACAAACTTTTGTCAAAACATGACGTAAGTGGAGCTTAGATATCCTTTCTACATAGAAGTTTGTAGTTTTGCTATTTATTTATTTATTTAATTTAATAAAGAAATGCCATCAAGATCTAATTAGACAGCTACTGAAGCTGTTAGCATGTATGCTAATATCTGTCCAACTCACTTCCTGCTGTCGTCTTGCTGGTAGCTCCCACCTCTTCCTGCTCTGATTAGGCCGTCATGCTTTGGGCCATTCGCAATCATTGTAGTTCAGATTTTGGTAAGATGGACCTGCAAGATTACAGACATTTACAGGGGGTGGTTGGGCCAGAAATCAGGATTAAAAAGCCCTGAACTCGAGTTATTTTATGTGCTGATATTCCACTTTGTCATCTGCCCACATTTGTGGAACCTTTAGCACTTTTATTAGCAGGTAATCATTCTCCATAAACTATTGTTTCATGATACATCCATTTCCTTATATGGGTGTCATGATGGCTGTCCCCATCTCGTCGTCTACCAAAAAAAGAAGTACTTGGACCTGAATGGAGTAGTGCAAAACTTTAAATGCCACAAGTGAGGGTCTTCACGTCTTTTTAATGCTCTCCTTTTCTCTGTGTCAGTATGGGCAAGCATCTTTCAGCCAGTGTTAATTTTGTTGACTGATCATTTTCGTCATAGTTTTGGTCAACCTTTTTTTCCCCTGATGAAAACTAGACAGTAACTCATAAAAGCAAGTGCACATGGACAAAAACTAAATTAACTGACATTTTCGTCAACAGATAAAAACTGGACTAAAAATGTTTGACAGAGATTTAATCCAATCAGACCTAATTTGGTCATGTAGAAAGTAGGGGCAAGTTAGGAATATATCCAATCACAGCTACTTTGGTTGTGTGGAAAGGTTGGATGAGTTAAGAGGGACATCCAATCACAACTGCCTTAGCTTCGTGTTGGTAGGATAAGTTGGGGAGCGATCCAATCAGAGCTCCTCTCTTTATGAATTGATATATTCGTGTAGAGCAGGTTCACTGTTTGTTTTCAATTCTGGTATTGTAACTGAGATGCTCTGCCAGGTAGCCTAAATAAAAGGTGATTGTATTTCACACAGAAGCTACATTTGTTTGTTAATTTATACAGTCAAACTTTACCAGCATTCAATAAAGGGTTATTGGATGTTTCATTTTATCCAAGTGTAAAACATGACTTTAGAAATTCAAGGAAACTAAAAAATGCCTTACACTTTACACCTCATATTTTAGTCGACTAAATTTACAGTAGATTTTGTCGACTAAAACTAGACTAAAATTAAAACAACTTAGATGACTAAATTATGACTAAAACTAAAAAATATTTCAGACAAAAGCCTATAACTAAAACTAAATTAAAAAGTGCTGTCAACATTAACACTGCTTCCAGCTGTGACGTTCTCCGTCTGCAACACTGAGAGCCCTAATCCATATCTGAAGACCTCAGGCTTAATCAAACAGGCCCAATGTAGGGAAGGAGTCAATAGCTGCTTAATTACTAACGAGAGTAATGACAATAACAATCACGTTCCTCTCCGGCTGACGTAATTAAGCGAGGCATGAAAGGCACACCGAGGGAGCGCCGCCTCCAAACAGGGCGGCAATTAGGGCCGGAGCTGAGGCGGCAGCTTTTGGCAAAGAGTTTGTAGACGAGCCGCAAAGCCCGTCTCTGCGCTGTCTCTCACTTTACACCTTGTCCTCCTCTCAGGCATCGGCGCCATCAGTCGGTGCCATACTCTGACAGCGGCGGGCTTCATTATATCCATCCTGCCCATCGGTGGAAACAGAGCGCTGTTCGACCGCACGTCGCTGGCGGCTGCCATGTTTAATGACCCTCCTCCTCCCGTATCCGGCACTCAGCAGGCACAGCGTGAGACGTGGGGAAACACTCAATTTCTGTAATGGCTTGAAATGGAGTAAATATCACTCGCCCCCCCTGCATTTGTTACTCATTCAAGCCCCGTTATCGCTTGCTGCCTAATTTCCTGGTGCACTGACAAAGGCAGAGGGCGTTTCCATGGAGAGGGAACCCTTGCGGTTTTCCGTTGCTTCTCTCGACTTGGCACTCTGTTCATTTCACAGCAATTATCCTGAGTCATTCCACACATTCTGCCACAGAACTCAGGGGAAGGACCTTTCAGCTAATTGCTTTCAAATGGAAATAAAAAATAATCACACGGCTACTTTGTCAAAATGACTCCTGTTATGCAGCATTTGGTGTGGGAAATTGATGTGGGATTCCTTTTAATGTCCCATTTACAATGCCGCCCGCTCCATTTCCAGATGAAAACCCTTTCTTTAAAAGCATCTGGGATGGAGTCCTGACACTGCACGCATGGTTATCCTTTATTTTTTACTGAAACCAACATGTCTGCACGGATGTCTTCCTTATGTCAGTGTAATGTCATAATTTGTTAACTCTAATGCTGTAATTTAATGGATTTTTCCAGAGTTTTCAGCTTCAGCTGAGGTTGAAAAATGACCCCAATGCATAAAAAAACTGCAATTCCATGAGTGTCCACTTGAGGCTGACTGCAGGAGCCAGAAAATACCAGTGGATTCTGCTTTTCTTTCCCTTTTTATGACAGAATAAACAAAGTGTGGTTTGCAATCTTGCAACTAAAAAGAATCACAGATCAACAATGGAGTGTCACAGCTATCTAAGGAAGACACAACGTCCTGTCAAGTACTTTGTTTTAGGTAGTATATTCTAACTAAGTTGAAATCTGACATCCCTCCTTCATAAAGATATTGGCTCAGTGAATTAACATCATAGTGCACTCCAGAGAAGACCCTCTACAATGTCAGGAAAAGACCCACAATGTTGCTGTTATTTTGGGGAGTTTTAATTGATGCTCTACTGCAACTAAAATGTGCGGACTGATGCTGAAAATTATCCCTCTCTTGTATACTGGACCTAAATTTATGTTATATTTTATCTTTTTAATTTTTAACATATTTATATACATATTTTAACAAACCTATCTGACAGGATGGGGGGCAAGGGGGAATGTGTATATGACCTTATAAGTGTACATTTGAATTGCATATTTTGTCTAATTTTATTTTTTGAATATTTATATGATCATTTGAGCTGATCTTGTATTATTTGTTGTGTGTCTTGTGTATTTTTCTCTCCATTTTTGTCATTCTTTGACATTAATACTGGAATGTAATGGGGTTCCCATTTCAAGCGTCAATTGAGGTTTAAAAATGATTAATACATAAAAACACTGCAGTTCCATGAGTGTCCACTTGAGGCAGAAAATACCTCTGGATTCTGTTTATTCCCTTTTTTTATGTCAGAAAAAAACATTTCATTATTTTTTGTGTATTTTTGTTTTGTTTTTGTATTGTATATTTTGTATAACTTTACTCTTCCAATATTTATATTATAATATGAACTGACTTCATATGATTATTGTGTGTCTTGTGTATTTTTCTTTCAATTTTCATCATTGTTGTTGTTTATTTTCAAATTGTCATTACTACTATGACTTATATTTTTACTATTATTGTAAATGTTAAAGCTGGCCCTGATTTGCCTTTTTTCCATTTGTCTTTTGAATAAAAATATCATAAAAAGCGCGTTCTGTCACCAAATATCCTTCTAGTCTTGGCAATAACTTAATGAAAAATGCAATTTTGCAAGATTTGAGTCACTTTAGATTTATGTAAATTTATTGGAATTAATGCTAAGGCTAATAATGCTAAGGCTTTTGCCATGGATATACCAGGTGGCAACTTCGAAAAGGTGTAGTTCCTTGAGTGTCCATTTGAGGCTGCCTGCAGAAAACCTGGAGCTGTTATGATTGTTATGTGGGGAAACACATGGTTTTAAGGGCTTAAAAAAACATCTGTACAGCTTTGATCTGTAAAGATTTCTGGTTTTAGAAATAAAGGACATGATTAGCATGAGTTGTTAGTCAGACAGCCTCATATCATGCCTTTAGCAGTTGAGCTAAAGTTCAGTTAAGATGATATGTACAGTAAAGCATCGTCCATCAGGATACATAAACACAGTATAGATAATAAATGGATGGAACAATCACAGGCATAAATGGACAACCTGCAAATATAATGCCCCCCTGACCTGGCTATAGCTGGCCTCGAGGCATGATTGACCTCTATCCACGTAAACACACAAAAACATCCTCCTCATTTAATCGTCTGTAACTCCGAAAACAGTTCTCACACATTCTCCTACTTTTCCTTTCAATGCCAGAACTAGGCCACAGAATCCTGCTCTGCCTGCTCAGTAAAGAAAGTATCCGCCGGCAAAAATATTTCTGTCAATACATATCAACCAGTGTAATGTGAACCGCAGCAAGTTATTTTTTTGGGTTTAGCAGGGCCTCATATTTTCGGCGTTTGAAGGCAGCAGGCAGAAGGCAGGCAGGCGGAAGGCAGAGAGAGTCGGTGCTGATGTGTTGACGTATGGTGGGAGGCAGGAGGAGGCAGCTGCTGTTCATCTCCACGAGAGGAAGGCCACTCTGCGAGGACGAGTGGAGAGGGGCCGCTCGCAACATCTCTGAGTCAGAGCGAGTGGGGAGGCTTCAGGATATTATTAGGGAGGTGTGCCTGCTGCCCTGCTATTATGACTGAAATAAATGGCTCTGCTGCTCTAGACTAAAGATACACCTGCCCTGCGTTATGCCATCAGCTTTTACAGTGAGATGTAAAAACCATGTGACACCACTGAACCTATAATTCCATTCAGATTACAGGGCTAATGACACTTCTGATTGTTTGGAGTGCTGGAGAGGGCATCAGGATGAAATATAGACTAATGCTGTGCAAGCTAACAGAGTGAGGATGATTTATAAAGGGAGAATCTACTGTTTCAAACCTGGACTTTGTATATTTTTTTAATAATTTGGGGTTTACATACAGTCACTGTTTATTGTATACACCTTGCTAATACCTCCTTTTTGCCTTTAAAAGTGCCTTAATTCCTCATGGCATAGATTCAAGAAGGTGCTGGAAACTTTCCTCAGAGATTTTGGTCCTTATTGACATGATAGCATCACATGAATCTAGTGTCCCACCACATCTCAAAGGTGCTCTATTAGACTGAGATCTGTGATTGTGGAGGCCACTGAAGTACAGTAAAGTCATCATGTTCAAGAAATCAGTTCGAGCAAACTTACGACCTACATCTTTAATCTGGCTTTTACCTGAATTTAATTTATCATCTTAATCTGTTTTAGTAATTTAGGTTTTATCTTATTCTGTTTTAAATCCAGACTTATCTTTTACTAGTTTATCCTCTTGGTGTTTTCCAAAGGGATTAATAAAGTTCAACCTAATCTAATCTAGAAACACATTGTTGGCTAAGGCTAATGCTAGCAATTGTCAAGTAAATTTATCATAAAAAACATGACTGTCTTCATCCAGTAAACAATTAGTGTGAGCCGAATACTTACTTCAAAGACAAACTGTCATATAGCACTTCTGGTTTGTCTTTTGAGATTAAAGAAACGTTGATTTGGGTCTGAACAAGTAAAAATGTTCATTACAGTAGAAGAGGATCTGCATGACTAGTGCCACACACTGCAGATTTACACACAACAGCTGCTTGTATCCTCTGACCTGAAAAATCCTGAAGCATCCTGAAGTGTCACGAGTCACTCCTGTAATTCACCAAATTTGACAACAAAAGCCCACAACTTATACACCTGCATCAACAGGTAACCTGGCTGTTCTCATGTCCTCCAGTTCCCATTGAAATTTCTGCCATTTATGATTCAAACCTGCTAAGTCTCCATTTTCACTGTGTGTGCTACATGTTCATTCAAGTATCCTCATGAATCCAAAACAAGCGGCGGTCATAATCCCTGGAGAGATCGACAAATTATCTTATTCGGCAGTGGTTGTTTTTCCTCTTTTGAGGCTCCCTGTGAACAGCTGATCCACACACTGTCTGACTGCAGCAGCTATTTTAATCCGGTCTATGCTCATGCTTTTTCTGTTAGTGAGTCTCCTTAAGGCATCCAGACTCATTTGATGGACTCAGTGACATTTCTGATTCTGTATTAATGATACTTTCTGTTACTTTAGTGGCTCAAAGATGCATCTCTGCAAGAATTATCAGCTTAAATGCATTAAAGTCTATTAACAACTGCAGAACTTCCACCGTCGACAGAACTGAGAGACATCATGTTAGTCCCTCTACGAGGTAGAGTTACAATAAAAGAATTAACTGGAACATTGTGGGGTTTTTTCTGACATGGTGGAGGGTCTTCTCTGGAGCGTAATATGATGTTGAGTCATTGATCCAATGTCTTTGTGAAGGAGGGAGGTCAAATTTCCACTTAGTCAGAATACACGCTCACCTAAAACAAAGTAAAACAATGTGGTGTTTTCCTTAGGTAGCTGTGACACTCTATTCTTGGTCTGTGAGCAGGAATGTTTTTTACTCTTTTAATTTGCAGGTTTACAAATAAAACAGTTTTTTCTGTCTTATAAAATAAAAACAGAATCCAATGGTGTTTCCTGGCTTCTGCATTCATGTTAGTCACGAGTCTGCAAATGGTCAGTATACAGTATGTTCATTTGCAAAAAAGTCAAACTACTCATCTCTGCTAGTCTTAAACCAAGAAGATTGCACAATCAGTATTTATAATAGCAGCCTGAAGTGTTAGTCGAAGACAAAATGACACAAATGAACTGTTCTCATAGTCTGTAACTTTATATCATGCATCTCCTGCATTCATCTGTTACCTGCTCAGGGACCACATGTGCAAATGAGCTATTAGTTAACTCTGGTGCATTTACATTTAATTGTGTGCTGCCTTTGTAATAAATAAATGAAATAAGAACTTTAAGCAGATCATTTATTCACATTAAGGTGAGGCTGCAGCCATTACAGCCAACTACATGGCTGCCAGCAGAAGCTACTGGAGCAGTTCCAAAACTTTTTATCCCTTTAAGTGATTTAGACCTCAAATATATAGAAAGGTTTAAGTACACTGGAATCCCCCTTTACAAATTGAGAGTCCTGTATTTTTATTCAACATTCACTGCAGCTAATTCTGTTATCTCATTGTCTTCAGGTACATTTTAGTAACCTGAAGCAGTCACAATATAAAACACAACCTTAAATAAAAGACACCGACTGCTTTTTTTTTTATCCTGTTGAGTCCCTCAGCAGACTGCAGCTCCACAGCTTCTGTATTATCTCGAGTGAAACAGCCACACTGTGCTTAATCTCTAGTTTAAATGCACTTAAATAAATGATTGAATGTATACGGCGCGGGAACCGAAATGTCACTGATGAGCTCCCTTTTTGAAGCTTTGTGTAAAACATAAAGGCGGAGAAGGAAAATGTTAATGAATTGTCTGAGGAGTAGAAGATCAGAGGAGCCAAACGAATTTCATATCACACCTAAAGACCTGGCATTTAATTAAAGTGGCCCTGAAAAATGGCTGCCTGCTTGGCTGACAACACTTTCTCTTGAAGCAAATTAAAGAAATCAATTACTGCCGTGTGAAAGTGTAACGCCAGCACACCGGAGCCCCCACAGCGCCACAATGAGACACCGGGGCCAACGGGAGAGGAGAGGAGCGAGGCGGTGGTGGAGGAGAAGGAGGAGGAGGAGGGTGCCTCGATGCAGCGCCACCACATCTGACTGGCACGGCTGCAGAGTTTATCATGTCAACCTGTTACAGGCACCGGAGCCTGAAAGGGCCCACGCGCTGGAATGAAGCCGCAAATCAGCCCTGCTGCCTCCACAAGCCCGAGCCTCCTCCACTCTGCTCCCGGCTCTTACTCATGCTCTCACCTCCATTCTCCCTGGCTGTGGCTCTGACACAGCACACATTAAAAACACATATGGTACACATGTAAGAGATAAAACATGACAGTAATGGCTGCTACCTGCATTTTAGACTGTGTGTTAATGTCCACTATTACTGAAACAAGTGTTTAAAACAGATGATACAGGCTAATATTACCATATCGTACAGATTTAGGCCCCGTTAGAAGATGTGAAAGCAATCTGCATTCACACGGACCTGCGAAAATGACTGAAATCACTGTAGCGTGCATGCCAGGCCAGTAGTTGGCGATGTAGGTTTGTAGTGAAACAGCAGTGTTTCAACACAAGTCTGCACACTTTGGCTTTTAGGAGTTTTTTCTTTGGACAGACGACAAAGTTGGGCTGCTACTGGACGTGGCGCTCAACTACAAAACCACCAAATGTCAGGGGACTGCTGACTGGGAGTCGTCTTTTTCTTCTTCTCTGTTGTTTAACGGCGGTTGGCAAACCAACTTAGAGGCCCATTACCGCCACCAACTGGACTGGAGTGTGGAACAGGAGATTTGTGGTTGTTCCTAAAATGCTACCAGAAATTTTCTTCAAACTCTGAACAGTTGTCCAAACTCACTGGAGGATGAACTCCTACGATTTTAAAGATCCTAGGTAAAAGGTCAAGGTCATGGGGCCACCGATTCATGATTTTCTCTGGGATGCAACATCTCAAAATTCCAAAAAAGGATATTCATAATAATTGTCCAGTCCGACCAAAGAATGATCTTTGAGAACCTTACCTTTAAAGTTATAGGTCAAAACCTTGGCCATGGATTCTCATGATCATCCCTTGAGTTTGAACTCAATTACTCAAGATTTATTTGAATGATTTCATTGGATTTTCAAGGTCACAAAAGTCGAGGCTATGGAGACTCATGTGCCTAAAGTTAGTGGGTGAGAGGCAAGGAACTGGTAGTTAGTTACTGAAGGCTGATCTGATTGGATTATCAAATTTACGGGTTAAAGGTCAAGGTCAAAAAGTCTTACGGTCATCTTTGCTAGCAGTCTTGTGAAAGCAAGGCATAAGTTGTATTTTTTTATTTTCTTAATTTTTATGTCAGTGATTTTGTGATTTTCTTCAGTGATGTCTGATTACTACAGAGTTGAGCTCTTGACTCATCCCATGTTGGTTCTACTTGAAAGAGAGAGGGGAGGCTTCTGGATAAGTTCAGTTTGCAAAAAATGCTAATAAAAGCATCACAGTAAAGACAATACACATGGGAGGAACACCACAAAATCGGACAAACACATTTCACCTTAAACTTTATCTGTTTCACTTAATGTTCACTGACTGTTCCAGCGGGATTTCTCAGTGATTCACTCTTTATTAAGCAGGACTTGTTTTAGGCAGTGTTGAAATAATCACGGCAACTTTAGAGCCTTGAACTTTAGTTAAGAAGAAACAGATAAGTCTGGTGTATTTTTTAACCTTTACTTTAGTCAACAAAACCTTGAAGAGATTTTTCTGTGCCAAATGTTTAATGCATTTTCATCAACCAACTTAAAAAAAACAGTGCACATAAACAAGGCTTCCAAGCTTCTTTTCGAACACTTTTTTACTTTAGTTTTGGTTTTCCTCACCTTTCCTCTTCTCATTTTTTCACATTTTCTAGCCGGCATCACTGCTTCAATAATCAAGGTCTTGGACACTCACAGTAATTACATGATATCAGTTTTACAAAATGATGGCATATGACCAAAAAATGCTGATTAGCTTAACTGGTGACTCCAAAGTGCCTGTAGCTATGACTTTGACAGGAATGGTAGTCCGTCTCTCTATGTGGCTATGTAATTGGCTGGCGACCGGTTTGGGGTGTACCCCGCCCCTCGCCCAGTGTCAGCTGGAAAAGGCTCCAGCCCCTGCAACCCCGAAAGGGATTAAGTGGTATAGATAATAGGTAGATGAATGCAAAAGAGTAATGAAGTGTCCAGTGAGTTTATTTGAATTTGACCAAAAAATGTGTTTTTTCCTTAAATATAATAGCATTTAGGGCAGTCTAAGATCTTTGGCGGGACTAAAAAAAGCATTAAACTTGAGTCAAACACTCTCTGCAGTCAAGAAAAGCATAGAGTCAATACTGTAACCTAGTTCGAAAAAGAGCAGCCGTATTTACTTTGCAGTCTGATAAAAAGTGCAGATGAAGAGTTGATGAAGAGGAAAGCTGATACTCTCAGGTTAACATCTGAACCAAAGACACTGCTACCAGTGGCACACTACTAAAAGAACTACTGTACTAACATAATTAAAAATATCTGCTGTCATGCTCTGCTGTTGAAATTTGAGGTGGCACATTACACATACTGTTCAATCAGGCGGAAGCAGCTGCCTCTAACTTTAAACATTAATCATATTGTCATCAAATCAGTTTTAACACATAATGAGGGCTTCATCTGGATATATAGACTCCTCAAAAAAGTTTGAAACCTTATTTTAGTTGACTATTTCTCCCTTTTAACAATACCAATTGGTATTGTATTTGATATCACTGGAAAACCTGATCAGTCACCTTTGGGACGATGCACAACTCTTAAGAATCAAGTTCTTGAAAAGAGGAAAACAGCTAGCACCCAAAACAGGGCCAAAATCCCCTCTTCCCCTGATGATATCTTCCTGAGACACCCACATCACAGTCTTTCTTTGACTTCACCAGTCTCATGAACTTGTGGCACCAGGGCTGACACCAAATAAAGCTACCATCCTGCGTACTGGAACACCAGCTTCCAGTTGCAGGGCATTTTGGCACCTATTTTTGGGCACCACCCACAAGTTTAGCTGTGTTACTTTTTCAAGGAAGGCATGATCATTACAAGTTGTACCTCATCAACCTGGCACATTAGATAGACTTCTCAATTCCACTTAGTGTTAATTTTGACAACACTTTTAAATTTAATTTTAGTTATAGTCTTTTGCCTAAAATATCTTTCAGTTTTAGTCATACTTTAGTCATCTACATTGTTTTAATTTCAGTCTAGTTTTAGTTGATGAAATTTCACACCGTAAAGAGTAAGGCATTTTTTTTATGTTTCCTTGTTTTACACGTTTGTCATGTTTTACACTTGGATAAAATGAAACATCTAATAAGCCTTTATTGAATGTTAGTAAAGTTAAAATGTATAAATTAACAGAAACAAATTTAACTATTGTGTGAAATGCAATCACCTTGATTTAGGCTACCTGGCAGAGCATCTCGGTTGCAATACCAGAACTGACAACAAACAGCGAACCTGCTCTACATGAATATATCAATTCATAAAGAGAGGAGCTCTGATTGGATCGCTCCCCAACTTATCCCACCACCATGAAGCTAAGGCAGTTATGATTGGATGTCCCTCTTAACTCATCCAACCTTTCCACACAACCAAAGTAGCTGTGTCTGAGACTGAAACGTTGCAAATAAATGGATGTCTTGCAACTTGGACAGTGTGCGGGAGTCTATCTTCACCTTTAAACTGACTTTCTTTTCTCCTACGCATCTGTCTCCTGAATTAGATGTGCGAAGCACTCTTCTGATTTGAGGTATTTGATGGCAACATGTACTGTTATGTACCAGCTATCGTCCACCTCCAAATATCTCCCCAAGAGACAAAGTTTGCAAGTTCCTCTATAGGCACTCATATCGACTAGAGCCATAGGCCTCTAGCAACCCCACTTCAAAAAACACGAACTAACCCTTTAAAGGCAGCACTTCCAAAATGGCTACCTGCATCGTTAAGCTTCAAAATGCCCATCAGAAATGATACCCATGTTTCATACAGATAACACCTCCATAGTAATGATGTTTAGTCATTTGCAGTTAAAAAAATAAATAAATAAAAACCTTTCATCAGTGCACTTTTTTAATCAATATCAGCTCCACAAGCTCTCCTGCTGCCTCCCAGCAGAGCAGATAAACAACACACTGATATCTCCAGCATGTCAGCAATTAACCATGTTGGACAGACCGTTGTAGTATCAAAGCGAAACAGGTGTAGTGATCATTCAGAGCGGATATGTGAGCATATACAGCACACCTCCAGTGGAGTCCTCCTGCGGTTTGAAGTTTTACGCCCGGACTTGCTTGCATGTAACTTGGTAATAAGCCGCTCATGCATTAAAAAGTTTGTTTGCTCAACAATTCAAAACACATCGATCTCTGCACGCTGGCATGAACCTGATGGTCTACTTCCAGTCACAGCGGGGAGAGAAAGCAGCAGCGTGCCATTCAAAGTGCACGGCGAGCAGAATACAGATGCTCTGAGGAATTTTAGATGTGATTTTAGAGGGCTTCTGTGTTGATGTGGTGTTTGGATCGCACTTCCGTTTCATCACAAATTCTGATTCAAGAGAAGCAGCACATTTTTTATGTGTCCACGGCAGAAATTCAAACATTGAACAGTTTGTTTTCCAAAGCAGTAGATCTAGTAAAGTCAGATTTTTTAACTTTTGTTGAGAAAAATAAGATCTTTCATGGACAGGACTGCTGATATACTGCCTCTGTATCTTCAATATTACATGTGTACCAGCTTCCTTAACCTATATACTACTATTTTTATTGAATGAGGGGCTGCATGCTCATACAAACCCCAATTCCAATGAAGTTGGGACGTTGTTTGAATTGTAAATAAAAACAGAATTCAATGATTTGCAAACCATTTTCAGCCTATATTCAATTAAATACACAATAAAGAAAAGATATTTCATGTTCAAACTGATAAAATTCATTGGCTTTTCTGCAAATATTCACTCATTTTGAATTTGATGCCTGCAACAGCATCCCTGAAAGGCTCAGTCATTCACAGGAAGGGATGGGGCGAGGATCACCACTTTGTGAACAACTGCATGAAGAAATGGACAACATTTCTTAACATGCAATTGCAGGGAATTAAGGGTTGTGATCATCTACAATCCCTAATATCGTCAAAAGATTCAGAGAATCTGGAGAAATCTCTGCATGAAAGCAGCAAAGCCAAAAACCAACACTGAATGCCCATGACCTTTGATTCCTCAGGCTTCATTGCATAAAAAACAGTGTCACTCTGTGAGAGATATGACCACATGGACTTATGAACACTTCGAAAACCACTGTCAGTTAACCATTTAAAGCATGAAAACACAAATTATAGCCAGAAAAATCTATTTTTTTGGGAGCTGAAATGTTTATTTCACTTTCTACTGAAATCCCCCCAAAAAATCAAAATTTCCACTGATAATCCACGAGGACATTTTTATAATTTATCTGATTGTGTCCAGATGTTTTTTGTAGTAATTTGTTGATCATATTGATTAGATAGAAGTATCATACAGTATGTATCAAATATGAACTGGCTTTAAGGGGTTAATTCAGTCTGTAACAACATCTTCAAGGTCAAGTTAAAACTCTAAAGCAAAGCCAAAGCCATATATCAACAACATCCAGAAATGCTCAATTTCTCTGAGCCAGAGATCATCCAAGATGGACTGACGCAAAGTGGAAAAGTGTGCTGTGGTCAGAAGAGTCCAGACCGTTTTTAGAAATCATGGACGTGGTGTCCTCCAGGCTAAAAAAGAAAAGGACCATCCAGAGAGTGATCAGGGCAGAGTTCAAAAGCCAGCATCTGAGATGGTATGGATTGTGTTAGTGCCCATGGCATGGGTAACCTGCACATCTGTGAAGGCACCGTTAAAGCTGAATGGTACATACAAGTTTGGAGCAACATATGCTGAATATAAATTCAGTACCCTCTAATAAATATATGCAACAGAAAAATAAGATAAAGACAAATGTATGATTGGGCATCCATAAATTATCTCTATCATGAATTCTTGTTTTAGTCCCTTCCTCTCTGCAAGTCTACATCTCTCTTAAAAAAATAAACAAAATATGAAGGAAGAGTATGGCATTGAACTACTCTTTTTTAAAGTGCCTTGAGATAACAACAGTGGTTATTTATTTGGCACTAAACAAATTTAGACTGTTTGATTGTTGATTTATTGATTGATATGCTGCCATCCAAGAGACGTATTTTTCAGGGATGTCCCTGCTTATTGCAGCAAGACAATCCCAATCAGCATTCTGCACAAGTTACAACAGCATGACTTTGAAGAAAAAGAGTGCAGGCACTAGAGTGACCTGCCTGCAGTCCAGACCTGTCTCCCGTTAAATATGTGTGTCACATTATGAGGCACAAAATAAGATAGAATGACAGAGACCACAGATTGTTGCTTAACTGAAGTCGTACGTCAAGCAAGTATGGGACAGAATTCCACCAACAAAGCTTCAACAATTAGGTGATAAACATGCCCTGTCCCAGCCATTGTTGGGGTATGGAATTCAAAATGACTGAATATCTGCAAAAACATAAACAAAGTTTATTCATTTGAACATTAAATATCATGTCTTTGTTGGGTACTGAATTGAATATAGGTTAAAAAGGAGTTGCAAATCATTGTATTCTGTTTTTATTCACACAATGTCCCAACTACATAATGAAACTGGAAAAGCACTTGAAGAGCGCAGACCTCTGCCAAGCAACTCAGTTACAGTAGTGGCTTTTCCACAACCCCTGTAAAAGATACAATTCTGGATCACCGCGCACTGCGATTGGACGGCTGAGTCTCCGTTCAGGTTTGCCCTTAGAAACTTCCGTGTTTTTTTAAGATGTCAGTCTGGATCAGATCCAGATGAAATTTACCTTGATGATAGAGTTATATTATATATATGATTCTGTAAATTTTGAAGCGAATCTATCAAGTGATGTCCGAGATATAATGTTGTTTGTTTTTATACGTTTACTTATGGGATTTCCAGAAAATTTTGGGTATTTTTTGCACCAAGACAAATATGCGGATCACCACCAAAATGTACTGGCTTCTTTCTCGGACCAAACCACACCTCTGGTAAAATTTTCATGTAAATCCATCCAGCAGTTTTTGCGTAATCTTGCTAACAGACAAACAAACAAACAGACAGACAGATACTGGCGAAAACATAACGTCCTTGGCAGAGGTAATGAAAGACAAATATGTAGACAGACTACTCAAAGTGATTCAATATCTGTTTCTCAAATTATTATCTATTTAGTTTTCATTTGGTTGTCACTGCTTCAGCTTTAGAGCAGTCAATTAAGATTTAAAAGCTTCAGAAGATGGTATGTTTTTTCCCCTGAGAATGGTGTTCACAGAATCATATGAAGATGTCATAAACACAGAGCTTACATGCCTCTGCAGATTCAGCTCTGGAAAACCCTCACTGTACCTCATGAATCCCTACTGTATATGCTGAGTCTCAGTGATGAAGCTGTTTTGGTCTGTGCTGCAGTGGTTGTGCATCAGCAGCAGAGAGTGCTAAAGGCAAAAAACTGTTTTTTTTCTCTTCTTCAAGTCTCTGCGAGGCTCCCTGCGGAGCTCCTGTGCAGAGATTGAGAGGGTCAGATAAAGTTTGCTCGCCCCTCAAGTTCAGAGTGTGTGTGTTTGATAAAGTTCTCATAGCAAAGATCTGAGACCGGCGGCGGTCTCAGCAGTCCAGAGACACACTCCTCCCGAATCTTGCTGACATTGGGCGACGGACGAGAGTATAGAGTTAATACGGGAAAGCTAATGAATATGAATGAGGTAAATGAAAGCTGATGAATGTTATCCCTTATCTCCATAAAGATTGGACGATTCCCTTGAACCTCAGCCAAGGACACACACAATAAAGAACCAATTTGAAGAGTTACCTTGTCTCGCAATTTGATGGACGTTGATAAGATTACATCACGAGGAAAGTGATATATAATGTGGATGAGTGGAGTATGATACGAGCTGAAACACTGAGGAGGAGGGGACAGTAGGAATAGTTTGTCCATTGTGGAAATCAATGTGGATTTTAAAGGATCTTTTGAAAGTATCCTGGGGCTAAGATACACATTAGGGTTATTAAAATGAATATGTCTATTAGGGTCCTTTCTTCCCTAGAGACCACTGCTAGCTGACGAGGAGATATACACTCTCATTTTCCTCTTCATTTTCCCGGTGTCAGATCAATCATGCACCATCCCAACTCAAGGTGAAAGCCATCAAAGTGCCATTCCCCCATTGTCAATGATATACAGGAAACTCTGAGGCACAGACGGGCCGGCAGACAAACAGAAAGACAGCATCAACAAGCGAGTTAGAGGGAAACAAACAGCCGTGATACTCAGGGAGATTAATCTGCTTTACTGCCAGTCCTCCAGAGCAAAACAGGGAGGCTGAAATTCACTGTTAACAAATCTCAGTTAAAACTAGAAATGACTCTGTGAGGTGTACAAGTACGAGACGGTGAAGGCACAGGGAGGGGTCAAGAAGAGGGGCTGGGAGGCCCAATCACTGTTTACACTTCTAAAGTGTCTGCATGGGTCCACATTACAGGGAGATGATTTAACTCTTTATGGAGAGTTGGGACATTGAAGGGTTGGTTCAGGGTTTTTGAAGTGGAGTTCCTGGAGCCCTAAGGCACCAGTAAATGAGTGCCGGTAGAGGAACTTGCAAGCTTTGTTCCCGGGGGAGATATCCTGGGCGGACAGTAGCCAATACATAGCTAGGGCCCTATAAAATCCACAATCATGGAATCGCGGACGGAATCACGGAATTGGACATTAGACACAGAATTCAACATAAACGCAGAATATCATGGAAATGGCCGACATTTTACGAAAACGCTTTGTTTTCTGAATAAAAAGGAACGTTTCATGCAAACATGTCGAAGTGGCTGCCTGAGACACCGACTAAGTTAGAAAAAAAGTCTACATGGTGCCACTTAAAGCCTTGTTATTAACTCACTTACAGGCCAAAACTACTCCAAAAGTATGTTTGCAAGACAAAATGCTACAGTAAGATCTTTATAGTGTTTAACTTTTCCCTGACAAAGCCCCTGTGTTCAGAACTATTTTGTGATGCAAGGACAACGTATCCTTCTGCCAGCAACTTTTATGTCTAACTCCCTTGATATTATTATAAATTAGGCTTGTTGTATTAAATACGGACATCAGGACTCACCTCTCTGCAGTGAGAGAGCATTGCGTTTGCTGTGTCCATTTTACCAATCAAGAGTACAACACATGACAGCAGTTTGAAGGCTTAACTAAATTCAGTAGCTCTGATGAAGGTCCAGGAGAAGCCATGTTACTAAATCCCACTTGTGACAGCAATGGACCTTTGAGTTTGTGGACATGGGCTCACACTTCATACATCTGCACTACCAGGTAACTTGTGATCTGTCCTGCTCCTCCGTTCTCCATCCCTCTTTCTACCTGTGACTCCATCTGCTAAAGTTCTTCCTCTGTGTACTCCGGTTCATAAAAATATTCTCTTGTACCCACAACTACTAGCACGTCATTGTCGCTAGAGTCAAAATCTCTCATTTTTTAGTTTTAGCAGAGTTATTGTTTGTTGTTTCCTCTGACAACCTGATCAGCTGATAGTGGAGGGATACATAACCCCTACGTCCCAACACACTGAAGTTCTAAACACGAGCTTTGTCAAGGAAAGAGAAACACTGTGAAGAATCTTACTGTAGCATTTTTGTCAAGCCAACATATGTTTTTGAGAAGTTGTAACAAATAAGTGGGTTAATTACTCGGCTTTTCATGCTGCTATGTAGCGACTACTGTCCACCCCTGGATATCTCCCCACAGGGACAAAGCTCACAAGTTCCTCTACTGGCACTCATACTTACTGGAGTCATGGGCCTCTAGCAATCCCACTTCCAAGAACCCATACTAACCCTTTGACACTGTCTACCTGAGTCAATCAGGCTTCAGCACAGTGGTTTCCACTCTAACATCTCTTGTGCCCTTCACCTCTTCCCAGGCCCCCACCCGCTGGTTTGCTGTTGTAAGGTTTTGTTTGATTTGCACAACACTACACTCACCCAAGTTGCATGCATGGCTGATTTTTTTACTTACATGTATTTATGTTTTTTTTAGTTAATACTAAAATTACTATACAGCCTTCTTTCATGTGTGACTCCCTCCTTTTCTCACTTATTTTGAGTCACTTCGTGACAAATGGCACGTCCAGGATTTTGTACACCACTGCTCTCAGTCTTTGCTGTGGGGAAATGTAGCTTGTTGGGATGCTACCACACTACCTGATCAATAAAACAACTGAAACATCAAAAAGCTATTAGTCTCAAAAAACAATGACGCTACTGAGAACTATAGCTAAACTACTACCATTGCTATTTGTAGTGATGTAACAGCCCATTACTGACTTCAGACTCCATCAGTGGAGTTTTCAGATGAAACTTTTTCACATTTGTAATCACTTCTTGTGAAGTTTGAGCACTAAGGTCATGACCGACCGTCAGAGTTGAGATTGTGAGCACATGAAATGTGCTGGTTGGTTGTGTGTCATAAACGATTCAGTCACACAAGGGGAGCTGATATTCCCCCACAACTGATACACCATCTTGAAATGTATGATAAATGAGCTTAAGATAGCACAGTACATGCCTGGCTAATCAGGAAAACTGCACAACAACTTCCTGCATGTGAAAAAGTGATAGAGAATTTTCACAGTGGAAAACTCTGATATCCACAAGAAATTTAGGAGTGCGTATGTAAAAAGAGTTTTTCTAGGGAGTTAGCATTAGCATTACCATTTGCAGTTGGCAAATTAAGGACATTTTCAGGGTTTTTGTGCATATGTGAATGGAATTTATCTAACACTGTCTCACCTTCCCATCCGTTTGGCAGATAAAAAGACAGACAGCATCAACAAGCGAGTTAGAGGGAAACAAACAGCCTCGATGCCCAGGGAGATTAATCTGCTTTACTGCCAGCCCTCAAGAGCAAAATAGTGGGGTTGAAATTCACAGTGAACACGAGTCCCAGCTGTAAAAACAGCTCATAAAAACTGTGCAGAAAGTGCTCAGATAAAGTCCCTCCAATCTATAAGATTAGATAAATTGGAGAAACTTTGCTCAGAGGCTGTTGGCTTTAGACACCCAGAAAGAGGTGGACCCTCGTTCAGATGAGTACCTCAGCTGGAGGGTAGATTCAGTTCAAGATCTGTGAAGCTGCTGGTTTAACCATGTTTCCTACTGCTATTCTGTGCCTCCTCTGGGCCTTGTGCATCCTCGGGGCCCCCACTATCAAACAGCAAAGACAGAAGGTGTTGCTGATCTCCTTCGACGGCTTCCGTTGGGATTACGACCGCAATGTGGACACGCCACACCTCGACAAAATGGCCATGGATGGAGTCAAAGCTCTGTATGTCACACCTCCTTACCTCACTATCACCAGCCCTTCACACTTCACCCTCTTGACAGGTAAAGTGTTTCATTTTCTACAACACTGCTCCCAGTTGGCAGGGGGATCTGCATATCATGGCAGAGCGGGAACCAGCTCTGGGTTTAAGCTCGGGAAGGATTGAAAAAAGCCACAGGAAAAAGGAATTAGTTGTAATTGAATGTCCCAGGGTCCAACAGCTTTTATAGCTGAGTAAGATAATTATGCTTGGATGACTGAGGGAAGAATTCTGTGCTCCCTTTTCTTATTTTGACTCTCAAATCATCAGCGCAGGCTAAAAGAAATTTAACTTCCTTGAAATTAAATTCCTCTAATCTCCGAAGTTGGTCATAAGACCTTGTCCAAAAGCGTCATGCCACTCAGCCCGTTAAGTTGATAGAATTTTTAATGTGAATGTGTCACGCTCTGAATAATGAGTGCATGCAGACTGACAGTGATTCTCCTCCATAGGCCGCTACATCGAGAACCACGGGGTAATCCACAACATGTGGTTCAACACAACCACCACTCAGACGAAGCCGTACTATCAGACTCAGTTTGTGAATGAGTGGTGGGACAATGGCAGCCTGCCTATCTGGATCACGGCGCAGAAACAGGTCCGTGCAGCGACATTTTTCAGCTTATCTCTGTTGGAGTCTGTTTACAGCACCTGAAACCATTTCTCAAAAGGCCTGCTGAATCATTTCGGGCAGATCACTGCAGTTCTTTTGCAAATTATTTTGAAGGTGTGGATGTTAACTGCATGCAAATGACAGCTGCTGAAAGGCTGTTTAAAATATTAGAAATGTGGATTTAAGTGAAGCTGTAAAATACAAGGCTCTGCTGATTTTGTTTCTCTTTCAGTTGCTCTAAAGAACCAATGAATAAACCTTTGGCGTGCTTCTGAATATGTGTAATATACTGGATATTTTAACCTGTTTAAACACCACAACATTCCACTTGGCAGCTTGATCAGTGGCTCTAAATATTAATGGGAAAGTCCAGAAAACGTAGACATGAGTTAGCATTTTAGCACTTCCTTTCCCACAGCCAAAAGCATATGGGATTTTAGAATTGAGTTATTAAATAAATACCTGAAATAATAGCCATAATGAACACATACATAAAAAAAATTTAACCTTCAATTTGCAAGGTAGAATGCACCTTATATTGCCTGCCTTTTTATTTTAAAGTGGGGTTTTTGTTTTGAAAACAATGGTTGCTAACGAACTCTAACAAGGACTACAAAAATGGCCGGGAACCTAACAATGCAATCCTTTCTTATTATTTTTTCTTAATAAACTCTGAAACATAACACAATAGCCCTAGCCATGGGCACCACCTGATCAGGTCATTTGATTTGCAGAAAATTCTCAAAAACACAGGCAATAATATGATGTTATACATTGGAAGAGTGGTAGCTGCTTTTAGGCCGTCGCTTTTTACCCTTGTCGATGACGTTTAACCTTACAAAATTGTGAATGTCAAGTCTGTTTGTGAGGATTATCATGAAGGACAAAATGTGTGAGTTTCATGACATTTTGCTTGCCACAAAGCTTGTTTTCTGCAGTTATCCATAGACACATTGAAAAATCCCATAGGCTTTTAGTCAAGGGGGCTAACATGATGCTAACTTCTAGGCTGGCCTACAGAAATACATCATCTCGGCATCACTCTAAAGCCTAACCCCCCCATTTCCATACACTGCAAACTGCTTCGAATCACCCACAGTCTTGTCAGTAAGTCAGTTTCCACATCCCGCGCCTTGACCTGACTCAATGCTAAAAGTACAGCTTTATGCTAACAAGGAAACAAGCCCTTGTTTGCAGGTAATTTCAAAATACAGTTGAAACGATGTCAAGCAGAAAATATAACATATTGCTTACACATTGCTTTTCCTGTTATCACATGATCTCATGATTACCTTGTGGCTTGTGATTGTCTCGTGATCTTGCTCGAAGCATTGCCAATGGGACACTGTGGCTATGGCTATGGCTATTGGAAATTGCAGGTGGACATTAGCCACAGTGAAAGAGATCACCTCTGCTTCTGTAAAGAAATAGTTGGCGCACTAGTTGGGGCTTTGATGCTGCAGATATGAATGTAAACTCTTTAAACAGTTTAAGGTAGGGATGCCTGATATTATTGGTATAATATTGGTAAAAGCAAACATTGGCCTAATAAGGTAAGTCAATATTGGCATTTTTGCTGATAGTTACAGCCAATGTATCAGCCATACATATCAGCCACATATTTCTCATATATAGGCCGTAATATCTGCAGAAACATAAATGTTTCATATTTGTTTGCCTCATCATCACTGCATGGGTACACTAAAAATCAACAGTTTCATTTTTTCAGAGGAAAATGTCTTTTTCCCTTATTTATTACATCTGTTACTTACAGAACTTGTCCGTCACATTGAAAGTATAAAGCCAGTTTTCATTTAGTAAAGACTTTGTGCTCATAATGAAAAATATTAGTATAAGTATCAGCTATAATGAGTTTGGAAATATCATGCATCTCTTCTTTAAGGTGAAAACAAGCCACAAAAACGGCATTGGATGACTGCAAACTGTATTCAATGCCTTTGCAATAACTTACTTTTCCACAAGCAAACCACTTTGTTTTGGTGCTTCTTCAGTTCTTGGCACAGCCTACATGTTCGTCCGCCAGTATTGTACTGATCTAAATATGGACTCACTTTAATTTTGCAGAGTACAACTTACCACTGCTTCTTAAATAAAGATTGCTGGTTCTCTCTGTACAGGAGCAGAGCAGCTCCCTGTCACTAATGTTTGTGCTTTAAGGATCTACCTCAAATAACCACACTTAGAAAATCCAGAATTGTGATTTTTGTACAATGATGAAAAGTAAAGTTATTGTTGTGATGATGATGCCATAAAAGGAAGTAAGAAATTGATCACAGTGTACCCACAAAAAAATCAAACACAACAAAACAATGAGAACATCTCAACTAAAATACTTTTCATATTCATTTAACAGCAACCTTAATGACCCCGGACATCTTTGTAGTACAATAGGCTTTCTTTAAAACCCTCAAACATTTTATTGCTACCAGGATCTAACTATAATGAGTTCTTCCAGCAGAAAAGCACATTGCTCTTCCCCCTTTACTGCTGCACAAACTGAAGTCAAGTTGGAACATTTTGACCTGGTTGATACTGCAAAACTCAAGGAGGTAGTGACACACTGAAGTCCTCCACGTGTCCCTGTGATCAAATTCCTATTTCTCCTGTAAAAACTGCTTAAATTCTGAATTGGAGGGCATCCTTGCAATTATAATTTACTCCTCACGGCCTGATGTCTTCCCTACTGACTCTAAAACAGATTTAGTTAAACCTCTACATATGTTGAATATTAGTACAAGTTCAAAACTCTTACTCCTTGAATGTGAAATATTGCTCTGCAGGCTTCATATTGAATGTTAAACAGAACCATGCATGACTATTATTTGCTTCTCAGTGGAGCTTTGCGAGAGAACAACTGCACTAGAGGGACATACTGGATGTAGAGAATTAAATTTAAAGCATAAAACCACTGACAAAGCTGCGGTGTTTGGAGAGTTAGAGAGAACTTGTTGCATAATTATGTTCGTGATGCTAATGCGTCTCCTCTTCTTCCCTTCCAGGGGCTAAAAGCTGGCTCTCTTCACTTTCCTGGCACAGCTTCCAGTTACCAGGGACAGGTTGCCATGGTGCGAGAAGTGGAGCCAATGCTTTACAACTACAAGAATGAAACTGCCTGGAGGATGAACTCAGACAAGGTGATGGGCTGGTTCAGAGACCAGGATCTGGACTTTGTTTCCCTCTACTTTGGAGAGCCGGACGGTACTGGTCATAGGTATGGCCCAGACTCTCCAGAGATTCGAGAGATGGTGAAGCAAGTGGACCGGACTGTGGGATACATCCGGGACTCTGCTGAGCGACACGGGCTGAGCGACCGCCTGAACATCATCATCACAGCGGACCACGGCATGACGTCAGTGTATCGCAACGGGCTGGTGGAAGAGATCACCCTGTACAAGATCCCAGGCTTCTCTTTTAGTGACCTGACCTTTCACCTGGTGGATTTTGGGCCTTCTGGGATGTTGCTGCCCAAGCCAGGGAGGCTGGAGAAGGTTTACAACGCCTTGAAGGGTGCACATCCGAAGCTTCATGTGTACAAGAAGGAGGAGATGCCAGAGCGTCTCCATTTCGCCAAGAATGATCGAATTCTGCCTATCATTCTATGGGCTGATCCTGGATACGTCATCAACGGGGTGGGTTGATGAAGTAACATTTTCCTTACTTTCTGGATCAAAAATTGGTGATTTTTACACAAAAAAGAAATATATTATAGCTTATTGTATTAAGATGCACAACTGTCTTTAAAAGATATACCAGGCTCACCATTCCATCAAATGGAAACTAATCAAGTAAACAATGGACTGAAGTTGTCAAAATTATATATATGTCTACAGCTTCAGTGCCATATATTTCAAAACAATGGGATCTTCAGAATTCAAATGATGAGTAAAAAGTACTAATTTGACAATATAGGACATATTTCATTAGTTCATCTAGGCAACAGTCCAAGGAAAGTGTTTGGGGAAGGCAGAACCTTTCAAAAACGTATCCAGAAGGTAACTGGACAATCGTTCACTCAACCACATTCATGACAGACTAATCAGATGATGTAGTGGGCAGGTGATACTGCAAAGGGGTAGAGTTCATAACCAAGGTCATCTATTAGGGGCAGGGAAGGGACAGCTTTCTGGGGCCTAGAGTCATGTAGGGACCCATGAGGGTTAGCAAGGACAAAGTCCTAAAGTTAGCTTTTCTGTTGTTAACAGTCGGCCAAATCCAAGCCTCAATTCTTTCCCTTTTGGTACACTTGCCTTGTTTGGTACGGGTTGCCTTCACACTCACTGCGAACCAAACTTTGGTCCACATGGAAGCAAACTGAGACCCCCATTTTTTGGCATACCAGGGTTCATGAAAGCTTCACACCAGGCCAAACAAATAGAACTTTCCAAGAGCTCGAGAAAAGAGTTTGCTTTGACAGGACCAAATGTGTTAGGTGTGACTAAGTGACTAAGAACCTACACAGACATGTTGCTTTTAGATGGTAATGCTGTTTGGGGGGATAACTGCAGCATGAACAAAATGACACTACTATTTTGAATAGATAACAGAACTCTCATAATACTAAGGGTCCGTTTACACCACAACAAAAATGGACAAAAATGGAGAGTTTTCGTTGCGCCTTCTGTTTACACCAGAGCGGTGCCCAGAGTGCCTGAATCCGCAACCTTTTGAATCCGGGGTCCAGAGTAAAAAATGTTTTGAAAACATTTTGTCGTCGTCTCTGGGTAAACAGGAATTGCCGTTGTCAGGGAAAATGGGGATGCACGGCACATGCACAGTTCTCTTTCAGATAAAGGTAGCGCGCGCACCTAGAAACAAAAACAACATCTATCGCCGACTACCAAGCAACACGTGTGCTGCTAACTGTGCTCGGTTTGTCGTCACACCTCCAACAAAATGTGGATTTGCTGCATCAATACTCTGACCAGCAGAGATGCCTTTGTTATATTTCACTGCAAACTCACATCGCCAACAACTGGCCTGGCATGCACGCTACCGCGTTTTCAGTCGTTCTATTGGATCCGTGAGAACACACATCGTCATCACATCGTCTGTGGGGGAATGCAGGGGACAAAATGAGGTTATGCAGGTTTACAACAGAGCTTCGGAGACACAAGAAAGGCTTGGACACTGGCTGTCCACTTCAGCATAACAAAAAGGCTACCAATATCCAATATATGAGTCTATCTAAAGATGTCCTGCTAGCAACATTTGTATCTGACCATTCTAAATGATCCAGATATTACCTCTGACAGCACTGACTGTGGTGTCCACGAATGAAACATCCAGGACCCTTTGAAGCCATAGAGAGATGTGCACAAGCACTTTTCTCCTCACTGCAAGCCTTATTGATTTACCCTTTAAAGTAAACAGTTACCTCAGGACGCCACTTGTGCCCCATCAACACGCGGAGCTGCAGAGAAACACTCCAAAACTGCAGCAGAACCTAAAAAACATGACTTTGAGGAGGGCTTTTACAACATTTAACCTCTGCGCTGTAATAGTTTGATAACTTATTAAGCACAGTGAGTCATTTAAGTGATTATTATGACCTAGTTCACTGAAAGAATGAGAATTAATTAAACTGCTCTGACTTAGTCACAGAGAAAATAATAGTGAAGAGTCTTACACCATCTGGTTCATACTGGAAATATCCTCCAGTCTCGACTACAAAAACACCAAAATTACTAGTTGTATTCTGCTCCCTGAAAATGGTGAAACTGGACTCTTTTGAGCCAGTTAAATTCTAATCTTAGTACATTACAATTTTAATCAAGTGCATTTGCATGTCCTCGGGATAATCCAGGCCTGGCTGATGACATGCAGGGCTCTCGAATGCTTCATGAAGCTATTCATGCCTCAGAAATTCAAAATTAGCATTTTCACTTGGCTCCACGCTTCGCTCAGTCGTTCCACTGTGCACCAACTTTGCAACTGAATGTGTCAGTCAGTGCTGAGAGCCATTAAATCTGAATTTATTTCAAAGACTAAAGTAATTCAATCATGACATGGCTCTGAATGCTGAATACGAGGAAAATAATCAGCCCCGTGGATCCTCTGATGGGGGAACAGGTTATCCAGAGCACACAGGTTGAACCTGACAGTGATTATGACTCTTTGTTGGCACTTTTACGGCTTCTTTAAGACCTTTACATTTGATGACAGGAGGTGATAAGCATGTTGGGACTGTTACATAACATCTCAGAGATAACCATGTATTCCTCATTATCGATAATTCTGTAATAATCATCATATTTACCAAGAAATATCATGAGGCCATGCTTGTTTGGGAAAACGTGAAAACAAAGATGGATTTAAATTCGTTTTGGCCCTTTTTGCTGGACAGTAGGAGTCACAACTGCTCCAACTCTCCAGTAATAAAGCATTTTTTGCTTAGCCAATAGCACCCTCTGCTGACTGCATAAGAGTAAGCAAAAATATGTGTGTTTGGTTACTTATAGTATACCCTTTATCTCCACTCATTTGCCTGTGAGAGGTACATTAAACCCTTCTGTTGTCCTAGGGGTCAAAAATGATCCACCTTCACTGAACTCTAGAAATAAAGCAGCAAAACTGAATCTGTAACATTTTGCATTCAGGAAAGACCAGCTAATCACTGAAAACTTCATGAATACCTGGATTTAACCTCTTCACAGTGGAATAAGACTGAATTAAATCGCAGAGGACACTCATTTGTTGTCTTTAAATTCTGTTTAAATTGTTTCCTCCACAAAATTAAAGGTTGGTTGTTGGTTGTTTGGCCTGAAAAAGTGTAGCATTTCTGTGTTTCAAAGTTGAATTTTTTTGCAAGATACTACAAATTCTCAAACAGTATACTTAACAATTTATCTCTAAAATACACATTGTCTCCCATTTTTAACCATTGCTTTATCCACGGAGAGTGTAAACTATACCAGAAATAAGGATATGATCACAAAATCTAAATGTAAGAAAGAAATGTAGACACTGTACAGGTGTTTCTTGCATGTGTATCTCACAGTGCTGGTTATAGGGTCTTTCTTTTGGGGACCAACAATGTTGTTTATACTTTTTTAAATTTTGATATCCTGTGTACTTTTTTACCTGTGTACTAGTATTCAGTGCTGCTGGAATCACAATTTCCCTAAAGGAGTTTTCCCAAGGTATTAATAAAGTTCTATCTAATCTAATCTAATAATTTGTAAATTACTTTATTCTGTTTTTACTTGCATTTTAAACAACGTCCAAACTTCACTGGAATGGGGGTTTGTACTGGAGGCTGCACCAAAACCTAATATAAATCTTTTAAATTACTGAATAATAAAATATCACAATATCGTGCTACAATTATAAATACAGTGTTACGCCACGAAATATTTAAAACTTTTTTTTTTTGTACTTTTTTCAAAGTGGGCTCAGTGCACGTGACTCACAGCAAGAAGGACGCTGCAGACCAAAAACATGATCATTAGGTTGATTGGTGACTCTAAATTGCCCTTAGGTATGAGTGTGTGTCTCTATGTGGCCCTGTGATTGGCTGGCGACCCGATTCAGGGTGTACCCTCGCACAGTGTGAGCTGGGATAGGCTCCAGCCCCCAGTGACCCCAAAAGGGATAAGTGGTATGAATAATGCATGGATGGAGGGAAATTTGGGCTCACTTTAGGAAAAGCGTTGTTGTATTATAAGCTGAAAAATGTCATTCAGGGAGTTTCTGTCCATGATGGAAATGTTTCAAGTCCTTTTTGATCCAAAGACAAAATTATGTTTTAGCATTTCTCAGTCTAAATGTATTTTTCTGTCTTACTTCAATCTTCTCTCCAGCATCAGTAAAGACTTAAAGTCATTTATTCCATCTCTTTCTGTCCTCGCAGTATTTCCCAGTCCAGTTCCACAAAGGCGAGCACGGCTTTGACAACCAGGAGCTGGACATGAAGGCCTTCTTCAGGGCCGTGGGACCGGCGTTCCACCAAAACCTGCAGGTGGATCCCTTTGAGACGGTGAACGTCTACGCCCTGATGTGTCACATCCTGGGCATCGAGCCGGAGGTCAACGACGGTCACCTGGACGTCACCAAACACATGCTGGTTAGCAGTCCAAGACCCGGTGAGTTTATATATCAGACTAATGAGGCTCTCCCTGAGGGTGGGAAAGTGTGTCACTTCAGCACCTGCTCCTTCGTTATTAGGTCGTTAATCCATCATTACTGACAACATACACCAAGATCAGATGTAAGTTTATAAAGGTGAAAAGAAAGGAGGTCTGAAGATCTCACGCCAAGTGGAAAAGTAGCTTTGAGGAACTTTTAAATTGTGTCAAATATGTTTTTTCTGTTGGTTTAAGTAGTCGTAAATGTTTTTTTGGTGCTGCCTTGATACTGCATCGGGGTGTTCTTTGTCTGACATGCTATTTTTAGGAATTAGAATTTATTGCTATGAAACTCAAAGGTCAACATCAAGCCTAGAATGAAAGAGAAAGAGAAAAAAGTGCAATAGTATTACTGTCAAAAATAAGCTCCAAACATCAATTTTATTACTATTGTCTTACAATCTGTTCTATTTCATGATAGAAGTTAAAAGGAAACTATAGAAAAAGAGAAACAGAAACGGCCAAATTTGGGGCCAATGGAAAGTACACACTATAATTCACATCCTGTCCCTTGCTGATTTAGAAAAGATCATTCATGTATTCATCTCAGCTTTCAACTGGTTTTAACAGGCAGCATCACACCACTCCTGTCCTCACATCTTTCACTGGTTTTCTGTCCATTTTAGAATTGATTTTAAGATTTGATTGATCACTTTTAAAGCCCCTACAGGTCTAGCCCAAAACTATATACATTATACTATCAGATATCAGCTAAAACTGAACTCCTTATAAGCCAGTCCGCAGCCTCAGATCCTCAGGTGAGGGGCCTCCTGGTTGTGCCAAACTCAAGGCTTAAGACTAAAGGTGATCGGACTTTTTTTGTAAGAGCTCTTCCACTTTGGAATGAAACTCAGAGGAAACAAAAATAAAACCATAACCTCAGCTAAAGAGGGCAACGTCAAGCCTAGGATGACAGGGAAAAAAATTTAAATAGTAAATCACTCTCTCGCCTCAAACTGGTCCAGAATGCAGCAGCTAGGCTTGTTTTAACAGACGACATCACATCACCCCTATTTCTGCTTCTTTTCACTGGCTTCCTGTCCATTTTAGAATTGATTCTAAGATTTTATTGATCACTTTTAAAGCTCTTACAGATCTGACCCTTCAATTATTTATCTGAACTACTGACCCTTATCAGCCAGTCCGCAGCCTCAGATCCTTGGGCGGGGGGCCTCCTGGTTGTTCCAAAGTCAAGGTTTAAGACTAAGGCTCTGTCCACGTAGAGATGAAAATGTTTTCACGTTGAAGAAGTTTTCTGAAAAGAAACGCTGTAACACTGTAACTCTGCTGCGGACATACACCAAAATGCTCAATAGGTTGATTGTCAACTCCAAATTGCTCTAAGGTGTAGACTGGTTCAGGGTTTACCCCCCCCCTCTCGCCCAACGTCAGCTGGGATAGGAAATAGGATGGAAATAGGGTCCAATAAACCCCAGCGTACAAGGGTGAGACGGGGTCATAGCCTTGGTGTGCAGTGTGAACATAAAAATTACTTTTAAGTCATTAAGGCAGATTTGGTCCTCAATCAGAGAGGAGCTTTAAATAATAATGAAGTCAACTTAAATTCTGATTAATAATCTACACTAGAAATCAACTGACTTTTTAAGATATGATGAATAAAACGTTACGTTTAATTTTGTCTAGTTTTAGGTGAAGCTGTGAATTACCTGGATAACGTCTTCATAGGGATGGCTGCAGTGGCTGGGTTTCTGCTTATTGTTTTTATAGTTGCGATATCTCACAAATTAATGAAGAAGGAACGCAATGATAAAGGGTGAGTACTAAAGAACAAAAAAAAAAATTCTGATCTATAATATGGATTTAAATGGTTAAAATCATATCTCCTTTTACTATTTTAATTCTGTTTTCAGATCGGGAAGTTTGAAGCCTCTTCCGGAAAAAGATAATGTGAAACAAACTTCATTTTAATCCTCACAAAACAACACTTCAGTTTGAGATGGAGGAAAAAAGATGTCCATGAGGATATGAACTCTGAAGTGTGCAAGAAACCAGAGACGAGTTATTCAAAAACAGTGTTAGGACTTTTTTTTTCTTTCTTTTATTTTTTTTAACACTGACATAATTACACAGAATACAGAGTAACAATTAAACAGAACTCTTAAGAACCCTGTTTTTGTTATCATTTTGTTAATTATTTTCTGTGAAACTTCAATTGCTGTGTATAAAGGAAGAAAGTTTAGTCTTTCTCTGTTTAATAAAATGTAATAAGAATATTATTAACATTAGTTTAAGTGTTGTTATGACTGATTTATTGTTGAATGACCTTTTTTTTAATGTCAAAGAGAAACCACATCTGTTTAACTGAGTCCATAATGATAAAATTAAATTATAAAACATTTTAATATTAAGTTTAGCTGCAGTTAAGTGTGATTTGATTGCACAGATGATTCATAATGTCTATTATGTATGAATCTAAGAGGCCTTGTTCATGTTTTCTCAAGTTCAAGCTTAATGAAAATTAATTTAATGTAATAAAAATATTAACTTATCTGTCCCAAATATTGTGTTTGAGTTTGATTTAAGGGTAAAGTGGATTTTTTTTTAATTCTCCTCTTCAATCACTGCTGGAGCCAACAGACCTGAACCATCTGATGATTCCTCTCTAGTCCAGTTAGGCCCAGGACCAGGCTGGTGTGGTCTCAACAACTGAACATGCAACGACATTAGGACGGTGGCTGTAAAGGGACATACTTCAGCAACCCCATTCACAATTACCCGCCTTGCGTCACGTAGAAGTGTAAAATTACCAATTATGGAAATTACCTTCCGGTTATGATTTTCAGAATAAAAGTGTGCTTGACAACTTGAGTTTCTCCCTGACTTGCAAATAATATGATATATATTTCTAATATGCAAATAATTTAATAAAAAGTGGAAATCATACTTACAAAAATTCAAGTAAAATTTCACTTAAATATGAACTTCTTGCATACTGACTCAAATATTTCTGAACTCATTATCTCCGATACCGAATTTTTTGGCAAGAACACAAAAGCTTTCCTTTATGAACATTGACTTGTTGCTTCAATTTGAGAGCATATTTGTGTGAGGAACAGATCCAAAACAAGAAAAGCAACATTAAAGTATTGAAAAATGAAACTCTTGATTTTTTAATGTACCCATACAGTGATACTAAGGTGAATTATCAGTTCATTTGTGTGTTTTGACGACATTACTGCCGATATACGACCTATATGTATGGCTGACATACTGGCTGCAAATATCGGTAAAAATGTCAGCATTGCCCAATAGAGATACTTAACTTTTTAGGCCAATATCTGCAAATCCCTAACAAGACCCCAGCAATGTGAAATGAGACTATATGCACCAAAGATAAACAATACATAAAAAGGGGCAGAAACCAAGGAGAATAAAAAAATAAAAATAACAAAAAAGCTACAAAACAAGGTAAAAATTTCAGACAAAACAGAACAGCAGATATAAAGAGGAGTTACATTAACAAATCAATGAAGGAGCCTAAGTAGTAACTAGTATTACATAGTATTACAGTAGTATTACATAAAAAGAAAAGAAATATGAAAAGGTAACAAAAGAGAAGGGTGCTTATGGCAGAGGAAAAAATAGGCATCTTTATTCAGCTACATTTTTTTCTTTACCAGATTATGTTTCTTCCATAACTGTCTTAACATTCCATTTTGTTATTTTTGTATAATTTAAGGTTTAACATGCTAAAGGCTTTTCATTAATCTGTGATTTGTTCTTTAAGTCTTCTTTATTTTCTGCCATACTACCAAAGTGATGTGGACCTTTTTTTTTTTAATCGAAATTGTCCTTCAAATATTTTCTTGGGTTTAAATAAAGGTTAATTATTTAAAAAAAAGGTCGATCTGGCTTACGAGTGTCGTTCGTAGCCTTTTATTTTGAAGGCTCAGTGATGAACATCCGGTCCCGCGCTGGCTGAATTCTGATTGGCTGTCAGCGTCGCTGATAAAGGACTCTTACTCGGGGCGAAAGCAGACATGGAGGAGCTCAGTGCCGTCGGAGAGCAGGTTTTTGATGCGGAATGCATTTTAAACAAACGTTTAAGAAAGGTACGAGCTGCCAGAACATTCTAAGTGTTAATATTCAGTGTATAAACCTATTTGTTTTCCTCTAAAGTGTTTTTTGTACGTTTTTCTTCCAGGGGAAGTTGGAGTTTCTGGTGAAGTGGAGGGGATGGTCGTCCAAGTAAGTACAAGTGGTGCTGCTGCTCAAACAATGAAAACAACAACAACAGCGTGAAGCTTGTTGCTTTTGGCTCTAACTGTTGCTCTAATTTTCTGTTTTTTCACTAATTATTGAGTCTAAACGATAAAGAACCATTAAACTCCACCTACAGTCTTCTCTTTCGGTTGTTTGTTCACATTTCTGCTGTTAAAGTCGCTCTCTTTGTTCATAACATCTCCAATTTTGGAAGTTAACGGAAAGCTAATTGTAGGTCCCCGTTCATCCCACAGGTTTGAGGCACATTTTTAAAGTTATCGCGATGTTTTCATGTGTTTTTCTGACCCTTTTTAACTTTATTAAGCATTTCAGCAAAGACAGTAAATACACTATGACGTTGTCAACTTGAATGAGAATTGAGTTTGTGAGGTACATGTCAAAATCAACTTGTAATAACGTTATTTAAATGAAATTATGTATACGAAGAACTCATTTTCTGAACCTCACTGATGTCTTAATCAGGAATTAAAGTAAATTGTTAATGAAAATGTACTGTTTTTACTCATGAACATAAGTAAGGTTGTCAAAAAACGAGGCTTGGATAGTTCTTTAATATCTTAATGGCTTATGGCCTTGCTCAGGCCTGCAAAGAGTTTATTCTAGGGATGCTCAAAATTATCAGATAAATATCAGTATTGGCAGATAAAACATTTTTGCCAATATTTTAACCATAGAAATTGATCATAAATTGGCAAAATGTACGATGATTGTATACTTCATCATCATGTAATTACACTTTTATGAATCCAAAGTGTCATTTTTTTACAGAATAATATGTTTTTCTTGCTTTACTTCTGTTTCTAACAAATGGACTGTAATTCTGAAATACACAGGTCCATTTAAGTGAAGTAAGGACGTTGTGCTCTTGACACAATATTAGTGCTGGTAAAATTTAGTTTAGAAATATTGGATATCTGCAAAAGTCCAATATTGTGCATCCCTGGTTTATTCACAAGAATTAGTTAAACTACAGTGGTCATTAATTGTTTGTTATTGAGTTGTAATGTCATTGTTATGTTCTTGAAATAGTCTGCTTTATTTAAGCAGGAAAAACGGTTTTAACAAATGTCCTGATTGTATGATTTGAACAAATTTTCTGGACAAAATGAGAAAACCTTGAAAAAAATAAGAAGTTGCATTTTAAAAGAAATATTCATTATTTTATTCATTTTCTTCCTCTTTGGTATGGAAATAGGTATCAAGCATCAAATTTCTTTACTGGTACTTCATCAAAGTTTACTTTTATAGTATTGTGAAAACTGGGAATGCACAACATTATCGATGAGATATCAATATTTGCAGATATTGGAATTTTTGCAGATTTTCACAGGCGGTACATTGGTCCTATAGGTCGCATATATCTGCAGTAATATTGTCAAAATACACAAATGTTTCTTGTTGCTTTACCTCATCACAGCATGGGTACATTTTAAAAGCAAGATGTTAATTTTTCAAGAGTTAAGTGTTCTTATCATGTTGTATCTGTTCCCCACATATATTGACTCTCACATTGAAAGCAACAAGTAAGTTTTCATAATGTGCAGACTCTCTGCTCTTGAGGAAAAGTATCAGTATGTCAAAAATGCATTTGGAAATATCGGATGAGGCAAAAATCCAATAACATGCATCCCAAGTGTCTGGATGTAGCTTAATACACATTCAATCCAAAGTGGGGAAATCACTAAGACTATTTCCCCAATGTTTGTACAATGTACTAACTGAAACGTAAAAGGTTTTTAAATTGATAAATATTTAATTAGAAATCTCAAATTGTGTTCTAGGACTTGTTTTTGCAGGGATTTTCTGATGCAGTATGTTACACTATAGGGGCAGCAATACCACAAAATAAGAAACTATGACAGGTGATATATATCTTGACTTTTTATTACTAAGTAGTCCATTTAAAAGAATAATATTACAATTATTCATATTTTAATTATAATAATGGTAGTTCTGATTTATCAAAACAAGATTATCGAGGTAACAGGACAACTGGAAAAGTGGATACTGATATCGCGCCAATAATATCCCACATTCCTACTTTTTGTCTAAATTGATAAGTTCTTAAATAATGTTGCTTTTTGTAAACACATTTTTCTGTTTGCACCAGAGATTACATTATTGGCACAAAATCGGTATGATTGACCATCCATATTAGCCATATAAAGCACATATATTGGTTGTAGCACAATATTTTACTATTTTTGCTGAACCTTTAATTTTTAAGAGAGAAATGTTGTTTTCCTTTGGTCCCCATCAATTGCTAATACAAATACGCTGTCACAACGAAAGGAATAGGCCCAAAACTGATATATTTTTGATTGAAAGTACGCAGCATTTACGTAGCTTAAATTGATCGAATCCTTAACTGTGACAGTTCTTAGAAACAGATGTGAAACAAGGAAAAAGTATTTCATTCTCTTTAAAAGGAAACTGTTGATTTGTTAATATAGAAAATTACTTCTAATAAGGCAAGGCATTATGGTACATTCATATTTCACTCAACATCAGGGATATATATGGCCAATTTAATTGCTGTAAATATCAGCAAGTGCATAAAATTCAGTTTCTAATCTTAGTATTTAGATAAAAAAAAAAAAAGCCAGGCAGTACTGAAAAACTTAATTGTCTGTTTCAGTGACAGAAGTAATAACAACATACTTAATGGAGAGATGGCTGAATGTCTGCCAAAAACAATATGCAACATATTCTAAATTTCTATAAATAAATAATCAATCAAATACCAACACTGTCCAAAAAATATCTATACAGCAGTGCAAAGCTAAACAACAAAATTATGTGTTTAATAATTTTGTTAGACATTATTATTATTTAAAAAACACAACTCGCTGGGACTCTCGTGTCACATTCAATCACTGATCTTTTTAAATTGTCACTTTTAACATGTAAAAACATCCAAAAACTAAAATAAAGGTGAAAAAAAAGCACATAAAGTTAATGATAGATGGAATTTAGACAAATGAAGTGCAACATGCCATGTGGCAAAACTATCTTTAAATCTCAATTGTTCAGTTTTCAGAATTGCTTGAAGTAAACATTGAAATTTGAAAATTAAGCTTTATTAATTCCCGGCTCTACCCCTAACGATTATCTTACAGTGAAATGGCTGTTACTTATGATATTATATGTATTACATTCCTGACTCAGACAAGTTTAGCTACACATGTGACTAGAAAACAAGAAAAATTCTCATTTGAAGAACTCAATAGTTAAAGAAAATCTCGGTTGTAAAATATTAGATTTGTTCCTTATATCAGTAAGTCGTCTCTTTTTTAATCTGCATTCACTTTCTTCACATAAGGCTCGGCTCTGCCTCCGTTTCTTGTCGCTTGGCCTTTTCTGCTCCCCTCACATTGTTGCTGTAATCCACCATCAATGCACACTGCTGCCTGCGAGCTCCATGGCTTTCTGTTAGACCCACATCCTTTGTGTGTGTTAATGTGGGTGGGTGTGTTTGTGTGTGTGTGTGTGTGTGCAGGGGAAGGGTGGGGGTTGATTATTTCACCAGGGACTGCTGATCAGAATAGGCCATTCAACAACAAGTGATGGAGGAAAAGGGCCGTTACACATGCGTTAAGTTTAGGCCCCTTCAGGAGGGAATGGAGGGGTTTGTTTTCAGTTGGTTTTAGAGGAAAAATTAGGTCTTTGTAAGGGCTGGGACACATGGCCTACAGCTTCATTTCAGTTTTTGTTTTTTTGCAGAATGGCAACACTAGAAAGACCTGTCATATTTTTTACTACAGAAATAAGAATTAGTTGTCACAATACCAGAACTGTTAAATAAAAGTCTAATAATGAGAAACAACAACTTAGGGCTGGGAAGTATATCAATTACACTGATTAATTTTAATTATTTTTTGCAGAAGATTTAAAATGTATTTTTCTTATTGTACGTTGTTGAAATGTCTGAAACACAAATCCTGAAAAGTTACAGTTTTCATTGTAGTAGGCCTTGTCAGATTTAGCTCAAGCACTTGTTTAGGCTGGTATTTGTTTTTTTAACAAGATTAAATGCTGGCAGGAGAGTTTCATGCTGATGTAAAACAGCTCAGAATTAGGGATGCAAGATATTATTGGTTTGATATTGCTATCGGCTGATATCAGCCTAAAAAGTTAAGTATCGGTATCGGCCATTTCTGAAATTTTTGCAGATATTTACAGATGATATACCAGCTGGAATATCGGAAAATAAACAAACTTATAGTATTGATGCACCTTCTCGTCACTGCGTGGGTACATTTAAAAAGCAAGAGTTTTGCAAGAGTTAAATGCTACTTTTCTTGTTTTACATCTGTTCCTCACAAAAAATACTGTAACACTGAAAGAAACAAGTCCATTTTTGTTAAGCACAGAGCTTGTGCTCTTGACCAGAAGTACCAATTTCGGTATCAGCGATTATTAATTTAAAATATTGGCATATCGGATATCGTCAAAAATCCAATATTGTACATCCATACTCAGAATTAAATGTTTATGCAGACAAACCAGCCTACACTCAAACTACATTATCAACATTTTATGAAAAATAACGGCATGCAACTTAACTCTTAGAGAAAAAATATGTTTAGTTTCAGAATATATTTTTGTAATAGTAAAACTTGATTCTCGTATTTTTGTGTCACTTTGAGGTTTTTTCCTTGAGAGGATAAAAAAAGTTTAAAATTGTACATCGAGTTTTGCAACAGAAAAATCAGGGATTTTTTTTTAGGCCGTATCGTCCAGCCCTACAACAACTGTTTGATATCCTGACAAGTTCTGGACACTCAAAATCTGAAAATAGTTGTTTTTAAGGCTGTCATCTCACAGCACTACCATGCAGTCTAACATAAGCCAGACCTGTAGAAATATTTGTCTCATCCTTTTATTTATTTGGAAATGTAGTGATATCCAAAGACTAGGGATTCACACTATGATGGCGAGAGTATCGGCAGATGAGTGCCTAAAAATTAAATCACTGATATTGGCTGATAAGAGATTTTTGCTGAGTATTTAAAAGCAGCTATTTTGGACGTATAAATTGCCCCATATTTTGGCTGTAATATTGGCAGATTGTACAAATGTACTATAATGATGAACATTATCATCACCATTGAATGTGCACTTCTATTAATTGAAAGTATAATTTATTAAACAATTAAAATTTTTGTGTCAAATCTCTTTATAACAAAACGTGGACTCTAACCCCCCAAAAAACAGGTCAATTTAAGTTAAGAGGCGAGTTTGTGCTCTTGACAAAATATCAGTTTCTGTGAAAATGACTTTGGAAATATCAGCAAAAATCCAATATCGTGCATCCCTACTAAAATCACATCAATGTGTCTCTCATAGTCATTTGCTCACTCGCTCACAGTCAATGGGAGACTGAACAGATGCTTCATTAACAGGAAGGCAATAAAACTTCACCAATTGCAGGTGCTAAAAAGAAGCAGAAAAACAAGACTCGGTTGGATCTAATTGATCGCCCACATGCTGTGCCCTCCAAAACACAAAAGAACAAAGAAAAAACTCATGAACTCCAAAAAATGTCAGAGCTCTTTCATGACCTGAAACAGTTCTTCCCTCCTGGCAGATTTATGATTTCACATGGGGCTGAATTTTTACCAAGTAAAAACCAAAAACTGAATCTGATTTGGCAGCTGTGGGAGGCAAGTAGAAAGCAGCCTTTGTGCCGTTTCACTGAAACTTTCCCAAAAAAAAAGTTCCAGGAAATTTTCAGAGGTCTCCTTTTCACCTTTTTCTCCTACATTTTTTAATAAGGCAGAGTTTATTGTGAAGTTTGATCTGATTGATTGTTAGGAAAAAAGTTCATATCTCTGCACCTCTGGCTGAGATTTGTGGTGTTATTTTTAACTTCTGAACCATTCAGGTGAAATAAGAAAGTGCCTCCATATGTTTTATGGTTCAATAAGAGATCTTAATTCCAGCCTTGTTTTGTACTGCTGCTCAAGCTATTTACACATACACATTGGTGAACAGTTCTAGAAAGTTCCAGGACAGTCTGCCTCTGAAATTGTCTGTATTCTCATTTCACATATACCCCTGTATTTACTCGCTTGGAATAATTTTACAAATGTTATCCATTGTTTTCACACCCTGATTTCACATGTGTGTTTGGGAAAAACATATCAGTTAAGGGACTGTCCACACAGAGACAAACATATTCTCTGTAACGATGGCATCATTTCGAGAAATGTGTCTGTTTGCTGTTCTCCATGTCCTCTTGTTGATCATGTTGGTCGTAGAGCAGAAGATTTTGCTGTAAAAGCCAAGACAAGC
The DNA here is from genome assembly GCA_037902135.1 of Cetoscarus ocellatus. Lineage (NCBI taxonomy): Eukaryota > Metazoa > Chordata > Actinopteri > Labriformes > Labridae > Cetoscarus > Cetoscarus ocellatus. Next base: position 982,809 of record JBAMNC010001161.1, read on the forward strand.
TCTGTAACTGCTGCAGCACGAACCCGACACTGTAATTAGCCCTTGTTTCTGTTGTTGTCAGGGTTGTGGTTTTCGTGCACCCAAAGCATCGTTTCTGTGTGGACGAACAACTATACGATTAAAAAATAGTGTGGATACGCCTGAATTTGTCTCCGTGTGGGCTGTCCACACAAAGACGAATCCTTATTGCCAACCATCAAGCAACCTAAATCCTCAGTATTTTGAATTAAAAGTGACATTGTGATTCTTTTCCAGACACAACAGCTGGGAGCCGCAAGTAAACATCCTTGACCCAAGACTGTTGGCAGCATTTAACAAAAAGTAAGTGCGCATTTTCTAAGTGTTGAAGGTCTGGTGACCTGCACAGTCATGTGTTAGAATTGGTTGTTTTTCCTAGCATTCATAGACCTGATGCAATGCAGGATGCCCTGTATGCAGGCAAAACTTTTTAGTGATTGCCAGGAACTTTCTCATGCATGCATACACAGAAGATACTTTGTTCAGCCAATGGGATAGACTGGTGGGCATCAGAAACTTAATGTTTGTTATGTTTTAGCCTTAAGGACCCTTCCAATTTTATAAAGATGTTTATTACATTAGTATTTAGTCTTCATATTTATCATCTTTTTCATGGCATGTTTGATGACATAAAATTTAGATAGTAGCTCAAGCTGGTTTAAAGACATTGAAACAAAAAGCGTGCTACTTTAGCAAAAGTTGAATTGAATCTTCCATAAAGCATTTATTCATGTTCATTTTCAGAGAGCAGGAAAAGGGGCTTCTTTTGCTCAAGAAAGGAAAAAGGCCAAGAGGACGACCACGCAAAATAATAGTAAGTACAGTTCGAAGCAGATTGTCATCCTTAAAGGAACACCCTAACATTTTTGTTTTCATGTCTTGCCTTACTCCCGAGTCCATGACTAGCAGATAGATACCATTCTTTTGACTGTGTGTGCAGTAACAAGGAAGAGACGGCCTAGCTCACCCACCGCTAGTTAGCTTAGCTCAAACACTGGGAGTATATGGGCAACGCGCTAGTCTGTCTCTGCCTACAGTCATAGATAAACTCTTCAGCAACTCTTAACAGTCCTGTGTGCTTGTTATGTCTAATTTTTTTTTACCCCTTTATGTTACGTTATCTTTTATTATCTTCATATTATCTTTTTTACTCCTAAACAGAGGCTTATTTTTGTTGATCTACTTCCCGAGTCATTATTAAATGCAAATTGCCTGCAAATTTAAAAAATGAATGGCTCACTCACAACAGTGAATCAATTCTCATTGTTCACTTAAATGAGCTGATCAAAAGACTCTACTTGTTTGCGAATGTGACATCTCTCGCAAAAACTACCGCGGAAGTAGGTCAACAAAGCCTCTGTTAACAAGTAAAAGAAGATAATATGAAGATAATAAAAGTAAACATAACATAAAGGGGTAAAAAAAAGAGTCACTACAAGAACACAGAACCATTTAGAGTTGCTGAAGAAGTTCTGATGACTGTAGGCAGAGGCAGGATAACACTACCCATATACTCCCAGTGTTTGAGCTAAGCTAACTTGTGGTGGGCAAGCTCTGTCTGTCTCATCCTTGTTTCTGCACGCACAGTTGGAAGAATGGTGTCTATCTGCTTGTCATGGACTCGGGATAGAGGCAAGACACGAAAACAACAAAAATGTTGGAGTATTCCTTTAAGTGGCATGGTACATCAAGTCTAATATTTTTTCTTCTATTTAGCAAAACATCCCTGAAGCCCCAAAGCAAAGCAGCTCTTCATCTGGCTCATCGTCCTCCTCAGATTCCTCCTCTTCATGCTCCTCCTCGGACTCTTCGTCAGACGACGACGAAGATGAAGATGACAGCAACACAAAACCAGTTAACCCAAGCGTGAGGACACGCGAGCTTCATCCTGTCCCTCAGAAGAAGGCACAGATTGTTGTAGCAAAACAGGAGCCCCCAAAGAAACGAAGCAAGAAAGCTGAAGTGAAGGAATTCCAGAGCAAGGGCGCTCGCAAAATTGTGAAGACGACAAAAGACTCGGATCTCCCAGGGGTTATCAAGAAGCCCGCACACTTGGCGAGCTACACCTTCATGGGGTTCCCGCGGGGCTCGCCTCGGGATGCAGTTGGCGGTCAGAACAGGAGCTCCATTACCCAGGCAGGAGCCGTTAAAAACTCGGCGAGTGCTGTGGCTTCTGGGAGGTCGGTCCAACCTGCCTCCCCCGCCATGAACAAATCAAACCAGAGCAGGAGCGTCAGCGATGGCAAATTGTCCGTCTCTAGTGCAAACAGCGGGGCAAGCCTGGATCTGAAAGCAGCAGCAAGCAAATCAAAAGGTGTCGCAGCTCTGAATCTAAATACTTCAAAACACCCCATTCAAGGCACCACTCAGCACACGCTCAGCTCTCCCAATGGACAAAAGAAACCACAGGCCCCTGTGTCAACAATGCAGCGGATACCCAATACTAAAGCTATGGCATCCTTGCCCTCAAAGAATGCCTATTCTAACCAAGGTCCCCAGCCTCTCAACCTCCAGAACAAGCTTGCTCAAAGGAATAATGCTCGCGGAAATGGTACTACTCCAGTTTCTGGCCTGAAAAATGCAGCAAACCCTGCAAGGAAGACAACTGTCACACAAAACCAGGAGTATACTCTTCCAAAGAGTCCGGCAGCACCCGGGAGACCACCTGCCAGGAAGAACCCGCCAGCAGGAGACAAAGTTCCAGAGACTAACGAAGGCAAGCTTGAGAAGAGCGGCATGCAGAAATCCTCTTCAGAGATCCAGAGCCAGCGGGAAAGATCGTCCTCCAAAGACGGCAAGAAAGCCAAGATGAATGACATGAGCACGGGCGAGGACGAGAGCAGCTCAGACTCGGACCAGGATTGCACAGGAGGGATCCAGGGCCAGGTCTGGAAGCCGACCAGAAGTTTGATAGAGCACGTCTTTGTGACTGATGTCACAGCTAATCTGGTAACAGTCACAGTCAAGGAGTCGCCAACCAGCGTGGGATTCTTCAGCATTCGTAACTACTGAATCTGCACACAAATTGAAGTACAAAGACTGGGTTTGGGTGAGGAATGCATCAAAGAATGGAAGTTAAGTTGCTCTTGGACTTGTTTCATTCAAAGGACTATTTTTAGGTTAAAAAGGATGAAAAGATAGTGAAAAAACATATTTCGTTAATTTATTTTCTGGCTGTTTTTCAAGATATCACTGAAGAAAAAGGACACTACCCATAAAATCTTTATTTGGGTCCTGCCTGATCATCTTAGTGAGTCAAATCCTTGTGGTTTCTAAATTTGTCATCACTTGGATCCTGAACAAGCATAAATTATTCCTCAAGACTTTTTAGACATGTTGGTATCCATACATTCCTTGTTTTGTTTTTGTAAATTCATCCAATCTGAGGAAACTGAAAGCATAGCAAGAACAGGTTTAGCGTCTAATTGTTAGCAGACTTTTGGCTCACAATGCAGTAGTGGTTTAAGTTTAAATCACTTGCTAGCTTATATGTAAATCGGTTTTTAATCCTTAGAATAGTATTGTTTGTTCTATTTTTAAAAATTAGCTACCTCTTTTTCCAACGTTTGCTGCATATGTATATTCATTTCTTGTGGGATGGGAAAACCTTCCCCTCCAGGGTATGTATCACTGTGTTTTGATAAGGTTGTCACAATTATTATACTCCATACCTTTCAAGATGCCACGAGCTTCTAACAGTTCAATACTCATTGTTTTTGTCATTTAATAGTCCTGAAAGCACTAAAGTTTTGCCAGAATTAACAGATATATCCAAGCAACAATATTTTACTTTTACTCTGTAAAATCATAGATTTATGGGTAAGTTCTACCGTAACTTTGAACAGGGACAACTGTGCAGCCTCTTGCTTGGTCACTCTCTTTCAAGCTTAGTCCTTGAACACCTGATCTGTCTCTTAGCCTCAACCTTTCTGTGAAACAGTACCTCAACAGGATGGCTTCTTCCTAGTTGAAAGCTAGAAAGTAAACAAGGACCATATCAGTACACATTTCTTGTGAGAGAACTGTGGCCCTCAGCCAAACTGACTGAGTACCGAAATCAAAGGACTTGAACACTTTAGAAATGGGATGGACACTATTCTCCCTTTTAAAAGTTGTTGAACTATCAGAAAAATCAGATTTTATTAGATTGTTTCACAGCAGATGGGCTGTAGAGAACTATTGGGGTATCAGCTTGACTTGGCTCTGGCTATTTGGGTTTACCACTGGAGACTGTATCTAGCACCTGGCATAGTTTTTTGTTTCACCTACGAGGTTCCAAGAAGGCTGAACCAAAACTAAATGTGACATGGAGACCCTGCTGTAATGCTGCATTACTTCCCAAACTCTCCTCTTCTTTTGATAGTTTGTTGTTTTGCTGCTTGAAACTGTCTCAATGACAAAAAGCCATACAGTGGCCAGCAGCTCCATAACCTGTTTCCTCTTTTAATGTTGCGATGATGCCTTAGTAGTTCCAGACGGCTACGCTATCACAACCCTGCCCACCTCAAAGAGGTATCATTAAGTCTAGACGACTGTAATGGAAAACATAGTGGGTGGCATCCAAAACGTGCATGGTTGAGCTGGTATGAGCAGATAAAGTAAATGAAAAAACACTATTAGAAACAACTAATAGTGCAAACACCTCTTCACAAATGTGCAGGATTTGTTTCACTAATGATGAAGTCACAGTCCTTCCTGCCCACTGTGTGTGTCATATATCTGCACACTGTTACAGACACAACAATGATAGCAATTCAATTCTAAAATCTGCAGACATATTCAAAAATAACACTTGCAAACGTTAGCATCTGTTGCAAACCGATGAGGTGCTATTTCATATGTGGAACTTAGCTCGACTCTACGCAGTTTATTTTCAATTACAGTTTATTTAGCCATTGTTCCTTGTTTGCATAGGCAAGGTTGCCGTCACACTGCTGTTTGAAAATTCTCTGTCAGACAACAACAGTGGACATCAAGTCTTAAACTCAGAGTTCAGCATCAGCCCAGCAGCTTTGAAACCTCATCAGAAAACTTAAGTGCCAGGTATGGAGTGGTAAAATTAAATAAAAAGAAATAAACAAGTACAGTTAAGACAAGTCAAACCAGCATCTTATATGGATCTGCAGCAATAGAAAGAAAGGAACAGATACAGCAATTGTACCCTGTACCCATAAGGATGGGAATTGAAAAACAATTCCAGTTCAGAATCGATAACAACCCTCTTAAGGAATCGATACCGTTAGTCTTATGGTATCAGTTCCCTTATCAATTCCTTCTACTATGTTCTGCATGCTTTGCAAAGCCAGAACGTCATGCTCTCATCCAAGGAAGTCAGTAGAGTTAATAACAAAAAAGTCAAAAATCATTGCATACATAAGGAGTGTCATGTGTTTGACATTGTTGCGACTGAAAACCTACGTTGGCCACCTTTTTCAACACAGAATATCAGAAGGAGGTGGTAAAATATTGGATCGATAAGCAGAATTGTTGATGTAGGCATCACATCAGTAGCAGAAAGACAGCAAGGTCTGCACACCAGTAGTTGCAAAGAAAAACGTTACATTTAAAAATGGCTAGGACCTGAAACGTCATATTTGTGGTGATAATCCTTATTAAATTGACTTTTGAGTAGCTTCTTTAGTGCAGACCTTGTTCTCTTTTTACTATTGTTTTTATCACAGAGCACCCAGGACCTCAGTTTTCCTCAAGAATGTCCAAAACATGGAAATATAAATGTCTTCAGAAAGCATTTTTTTTTTTCATTTGGCGTTATTTTCAGGAAATTTAATTCATTTTTCTGTCTTTACTATAGATAGTACATCAAACTTTGTAATGTGAAGTTGGGAAATCTTAAGTACCTTTCAGTTTTTGGCTGCAAGTAGTTCATTGTTTGTTGCCGTGGTATTGAAAAAGGTATGGAAGCTGTGTCATGTTAAATGTACGGCATTGTGACAACCTTAGCTCAATATATTTTATGTAGCTCTAAATGTATTGGACTCATGCTGTGTGAAGTTCTAATTACCAGCTCTACTACAGATTCATTCCTGTGTCAAAAAGAACTCAAATCAACTCTGGATTCTAAAAGATGGACAATATCACCCCAGAAAACTCAAGCGTGGACTTCAGCTCGATTCAACTGGATACAATTTTCATTCTTTTTACTCTTTGCACCAGCAGCTTCTCAGACTTGACTTTATCATGGACAAGAATTAATAGTTCCTGCTTGGTTTGATAGCAGAAGCAATATTCCTCTCCCTATCCAAATAAGTAATCTGTATTGTCCTACCGAATTTGTCATCCTTCTGTTTGGGTGTCAAGTGCACCTACCTGATCCACCACAGCAGAACTAGAGACACCAGTCTAGCCAGTCAGCTGTGGGAACTGGATCAGGATTAACTGGACCAAAACATCAAACTGAACCAGACTGCTCTGCGAAAATGCACCACAAGTGCTTGTGTTGACACTGCTGGCTGATGCTTTGCTGTCAAAGCATCCCATAAGCCTTTGCAATGGCTCGAGGCAGCTGCTTTGAAGTCGCTGTCCAAAAAACAAAGGTTGGGTGTGGATGAAGCTCCTTGGACTGACCACAGAACTCTCTGTTCTAACGCCTGCTATGTGGTGCATCAAAACAAAACGCCAACTTTCTTTCGTATTTGCAGCAGCTGCAGATGTCTCGCTCTCACTCCACCCCAACCGTCTGTCTGCCAAACTGCCTGCACGGGTTCAGGAGCTAGCTGCAGGCCCGGCCCTCCCAGATAAAGAGGAAAAAAAAGAGGTTTTTATCTGATGTAACGGAAAAGAAACCACAACAATGTGCGCTACTTTCTGCTCCCTCGAGAGGAGTTCAGCAACCAAGCACTTCGACTGAACTCTTCTGTCTAGCCCTGCTCTGCAGACTGTGCCTTTTCTTCCTCTCAAAGACTGAACACAAAAGGCATTACCCCAAAGATAGCTAGAATTTCAGGTCGTTCAATGGGAGGACCCCGAGAGGAAAGCCTGGAGACAGACCATCTTTATTGTCTTGCCCGTGAACTGGAAAAAGTCCAGCCGGTAGACTAAACACAAGTGGACGGGACAGACGAATACCCGAAGCCTTACGGAAACAAAAAGCCTTAAAAACAGAAACAGTTCATGTTTAGAATCGGACGAATCAATAAAAGTTATACAGTAGAATATCTGGTTGCTCTCACATATCTCTTCAGAAATAAAAGTGTCATCCATCACTGCCATGTCAAAGCCTGTAGGGTAACAAAGTCTGTTTTATATCTGCTTTTCTGAACTGATGAAAAATGTACCTGGCTTAATATGTTTCCACTTTAGCTTTAGATCTACTAACCATCTCAAGAGAATGTTCTCCTCTCTACAATCTATTTATTATAAATCATGAGCCTTCCAGGGTAGGACAGTGTCATCAGTCTTTGTATGGTGCCACCTGTCAAGTCGACTAATAAATGGTACAGCCTTTTGGGAGACTCCTGCGCTTTTGTCCAGCAAATGCTTCAAAAAGTTTTCTGAGTACAGAACATGAAATATGTTAACATTTTTATTTCTTGTCCTAATTAGGCTGCATAATGTATGATTTTGCCAGTTTTCATGTCAATACTTTTATTAGTGCATACACATTTTTTTCTGGGCACGCCTGATACTAGATTTTTGCCGATATCCAATAAGATATTTCTGAACTCATAATTGCAGATACCGATATTTTTTGAACAAAGTCTGCAGTCTCACCTACTAAAATTGACCTGTTCCTTATTCTGTGACGTGGTTTTCATTAGAAACAGATGTGAAACAACAAAAACATGATTTCATTCTTTAAATATGATATTGTTGGTGTCTTAATGTGGACATTTAGTGAAAAGGAGGTGAAGCATCTTAGTACATTAATATATTATGCTGATATTTAAGTTAAGATATTTCAGTTTTTAAGCAATTATCAACGCAAACTGATATCTGACCGATAATATCGTGTGTCCCTAGTTTTTACTAAAGTAAAATTTAAAATGAATAAAAATATCTCACTGACCTACTCTTGTAAAGAATCTTGAGATAAAATTGCTCATGATTTAGTGCTTTACAAATTAAGATTGATTTGCATAATAAAACAAAAGTCTCACTCAAGAAGTGAAATCTTGCATGTCTTATAAGTTTTTTAAATAAGTATACAGAATACAATAAAAAAATAAATGTAATGTTTCTCTGACATAACGTGAATATGAGTTAGGGATGCAAGATATTATTGGACAAATATTGGTATCAGCAAGTATTTGCCTAAAAAGCTGATTATCAGTAACGACAGATATGAGTATTTTTGCAGATATTTACAGCCAATATTTGGGCATTAAAATTGGCCATAATTTTTATCATATATTGGCTGCAATATTAGCAACATATACAATTATACTGTGATAATTTCCTCACAGATCATTATTTCTTAAAGAATACAATGTTTTCACAAAATATTGCTATTAACATCAGTACCTGCAATAATACTTTTGGAAATGTTGTATATCGGAAAAACTCCAGTATTGTGCTTCCCCAACATGAATATAATTATAAATTTTTGTGTATAAACATGCATCCATATGTGTGCATATGTGTAAACAAAGATTCGTGTAGATAATCAAAAATAATAATTATATAAACCCAAGTTTGGAAAAATCATTATGATAGATTATTTGTCACCTTGAATGATGCCTTGATATATTTTCCATATAATTAAAAAGCCTGATTTGTCGCCTTTCCTTAAGCTTGTAAGGATTGTGCATTCATTGAATGAGCAACACAGCTAAACGTTTGAGTAGCGCCTCCAAGGAACACACATTTAATTAATTGTTTGCCACTACATGGGAGAGAAACCGATAAGAAATAAATCTTGCTCTGAACACTTCTGTATACTTGTTAAGACAGCATGTCCTTGGAGGAATTACTGAGATTTTTAAGTCACAGAATTTGCAGCTGCAGCAGAAAATAAATGCTCCTGGAGCATCAAGAACTCAATCATTAGTTCTTTTGTAGCTGTGACAATAATTAGGAATTTCACAAGCCACACCTAGACCTGTCTGGTCCACCTCACTGCCCCATTGAAGAACCAAAGCTAGAGCGTGACCTGAAGACATCTTATTCTGCCACTAGATGGTGCTGTTGTCTATGAAGGTCAGGGCACTGAGTGAAGCTTCTGTTTCTTAATGGACTTTAATTCAATTATTTTCTAATTAACACATTTGAGACACTCAGAGTGAATGGATCTTTATATGACGCAAACAGAATCAGTTTATTATCTGCAGACCATACCTCTCATACTATGAAATAAGTATGAAGTTGTTAATGGTAATAAAAATCGTATGTTATTAGGGGTTAAAGATGAGAAGAGGGGTCTCAACTTACGTGAGGGCCGCTGGAGGTAGACCCTGGGTGAGGCTGGGTCGCATCAAGTAATGCACAAAAAAAGGGTTTCAAGTATTCCAAAAAATAAATAAATAAATTTAAAAAATACAACAGATCAAGTCTTCTCAATCTTTAATTTTAACTTCTGGAACATGAATGGTGCTGCTGTCCTCATTTTAAGGTTCAGATGTGTTTTGTGGCTCCAGACAGACTTTTTTTTTTTTTTGGTTGGAGCAAAAATAGGTTGCGGTCCCCCGCTATAAGCGATAAATAAAAATAAAAGCCCAGGGCAGCATGGCACGCACAACGACTTGGGACAAAAAGTGCGTTTGAGAAAAATGCGCAAGCTCCACTAACACTACACTTTGATGTGAAGTAGTGCGCCACAAAATATCATCCAGCAGGCCTCAATTGGCCTGCGGGCCGCAAGTTTGAGACCAATGATCTAGATATTTCTGAAAAAAGTTTATTGAAAATAGAATAGAATATTTTTTTCTTTGTGAGGGAGCCAGAGTGCATGAAGAGAACCCACACATGAGCGGGGAAATCATGCAAACTCCACACGTAAAAAGCCCCGACTGAAACTGGGTTTGAACCAGCAACCTTCATGCTGTGAGGCACATGCACTAACTGTAGAGCCCCCATGGTGCCTCTAATTATTATATTTGAGCAAAATATTTGGATTTTATTTTTTTGATCTACTGTTCAACCTGCGACCAGCAACTTGGAAAGACTTATTAAGATATCCTCTGGGATTTTCATGTTTTTCTCTGCACTCTGTTACAGGGAGCTGCATTAATAGTCGTGTGTTTTTAATGACAAAAAGACACCGTTAAAGGGACATGCCAACATTTTTTGGTTTTCATGTCTTGCCTCACTCCCGAGTCCATGACAAGCAGATAGACACCATTCTTTCGACTGTGCGTGCAATAACAAGAAGAGACAGGCAGAGCTTGCCCACCGCTATTTAGCTAAGCTTAAACACTGGGAGTCAATGGGTAGCGTTAGCCTGCCTCCGCCTACAGTCATTAGATAAACTCTTTAGCAACTCTTAACTGTCTTGTGTGCTTGTTGTGACTCATTTTTTACCACATTATGTCACGTTATCCATTTTTATACTAAGATTAGCACTTTGTGTAGTTTTCAAAAGAAATAAATTTGAAACTAAACCACAAGGCGCATGCGCAAGCTGCCGCGGATCTGCTTTGTTTTGTTGACCTACTTTCTCAAAATTGATAATGTAACATAAAGAAAAACTGTCACAACAAGTACACAGGATCGTGTAGAGTTGCTGAAGCATTTATCTGATGACTGTAGGCAGCGGCAGGCTAACACTACCCATACACTCCAAGTGTTTGAGCTAAGCTAATTAACGGTGGGCAAGCTCTGCCTGCCTCTTCCTTGTTTTTGTATGCACAGTCGAAAGAATGGTGTCTATCTGCTTATCATGGACTCAGGGGTGAGGCAAGACAGAAAGAAAAAAATTCTGAATTTGATCGCATTCTGGGGGCCGGATGAAAAGTTTTGATGGGGGCTTGATGTGGGCCCTGGGCTGCTCTATGTAATACATGATTTTTGACATTTTGTTTTTGCCATCATAATATGTTTGTTTGATTGTTAGCAAGATTGCGCAAAAACTACTGGACGGATTTTGCTGAAATTTTCAGGAGATGTTGGTTATGGCCCAGCTTCAAAATGATTAGATTTTAGTGGTGATCCAGATAACCGCCATTTGTGAAAAATCATTTTTGCTCAATAACTGTCTAACTCATAATGATACCAACATGATTCTGAGTGTTAGGTGTGGTTTTTCAGGGTCAAGAAATCATATTATGGTGATAACTTTATCCTGGAAATATTGCTTATAGATGTAACAGCAATATGTGAGCTACCTTGGTGGAGATTTGAGCTCTCTGAGAGCTTTCTAGTTGGACTGTGAAGACTCTTTGCGATAGTTGCATTTTGATTGCTGATCGAATAAAAATACTACAAAAAATGTTAGTAGGTGGGGGGGTGACACTGTGGTTGCCTTATGTTTTCATGTTTGTTATAACTAAACATCTGGATTGTTCATAAATGCATTGCATCTTTTGCCCTTGTTTTTCCATTTGCTGTTTTAAGCCCATTCAAGCACGGAAGCTTTTAACACAGGACAGATTGAAAAGAAACCACTTCCACGCTTATTTCCAGTTGAAATACCCATCAGAACACACTTTCTCATTTTAAACCCTTGGCTGGAGGACTGGAGCTGTCCCCCGTTTCCTCTGCATCCTCATCAGATTATCCTGATAACTTCTGGACATGCCAACACTCTCACTGTACAGCCTGTGTTTAAACTCCATCCACTCTTTCCATTTGATTTCCCCCAGGCTCCTCAGGGGGAGATATTGGCTGCCTGTATGTTTTGGCTGTGTATTACCTTGTAGGTCTGACCCGCTCTCTTGGACTCCACAATCCCTCTGAGAATATTGTGGTCCGGACTGAAGGTAACCACAAAATAACTCCACTTTAGATCGGCACTCAGTACCTTAGATTAAATAATCTCTCAGTCAGCACTGAACATTTTGTTTTATTAATCTTTTGAGGTTTTGCCTCACTTGACCTGTGAGTTATAGACATGACTGTTTTTAGGTTTTAACCATTTCAGCACCATTGAGCAGCACGAGTTACTTAAAGGAAGTGTAATGCCACCATTTAAAGGCTTCAGCTCTTTCAGTTTGATGATGTTCCACCTACAAATATAACATTTACACAGCAAACATGAAGCCACTGTTTGAATTAAAATATGACATTAAATAATAATAACACGACATACAATATGATACGCCCTGATTGATATAATGTAAGATGTAACATAATACATGATATGATGAGATATTAAACCACAAAATATGATGTATGATATAATAAGTGATAAATGTGATGTATGCAATAATATCTCATGATATCTCATGATCTGATAAACAATAAATTAAATGATATATAACATGACATTGCATGACATATCATATAAATGCTCAGATAAGGTATGAAATATGATATAATAAGCAGTATGATTCAGTATGAAATGACACTATAGATGATGTAATTAGGCACATGATCTGACAAAAGTCATATGATATAATAAAACATGAGATGAGGTAGATTAGATTAGATTAGATAGAACTTTATCAATCCCTTTGGAAAACTCCCTCAGGGAAATTAGGATTCCAGTAGCAGTTTGTATAGTAGATATAAAGATATATATATATATAAAAAAGACAGATATAAACAAAAAACATAAATAAATAAAAATAAAAATATGACTACTGTTTCTTCCCGTCCTCAGTCTTCCTCCTCCCTCCCAATGAGGAGTTGTACAGTCTGATGGCCTGAGAGACAAAAGACTTTCTCAGTCTGTTGGTCCTGCACTTGGGAAGGAGCAGTCTGTGATATCTAGCAGGTATGATATATAAGATATACAACAGCTTGTTCACCCTGCTGCCATCAGGCAAAAGGTACAGAAGTATCCGCTGAATTGCTATTAGACTGCTTCTTCCCTCGGGCTGTGAGATTGCTGAATGCACAATCTGCACTCCTCCATGTCCAGTGGTTTTGTTTTTTTTGTTTTTGTCTTGGAGCCACAATTATGTATCCTGTATAATGTGTAATACAATATGCTATATAATATGATATAATCTAAGACTTGACTTTATTTAACATAAAATACACATTATTTTTCATATTACATGCTGATATAATGTATGATATGACATGACAACTAATGTGATGTATAACACGAAATTATATGATAATTGTTACGGATGCACGATATTGGATTTTTGCCAATATCTGATATGGCGATATTTTTTAAGTCATTTTTGCTGATACCGATATTTCTGGTAAAGAGCACAAGCTCTGTACTTAACAAAAATGGACTTGTTTCTTTCAGTGTTACAGTGTATATAAGCGAGGTACAGAAGTAAAACAAGAAAAGCAGCATTTAACTCTTGTAAAAATGAAACCCTGGATTTTTAAATGTCCCCATTCAATCCCTGTAGAGGCTAAAAGCCTCAGGCTCAAGGACAAACCTTCTGAGTTTTCTGTATCTGGGACTCTTTCCCAGACTACATTGGAGATGATGGGGCCCAGGCGTGGACTGAGATTTCAGGATACATCGCCTTATAGGCTTAATTGTAATTTTACTGTCGCTTGTCTGATTTCCTGTCACATACAATCTAGTTGTACTAGCCTTCTGTTTGTTATTGTTGTATGTTTTTTTCCTTCTGATGTGTCTTAGGTGTGGGGGTGAAAATGGGTTCAGTTTGTGATCTCATAATTTGTATTGACCATTCTAGTGTTGAATCATGAAAACTAATAAATATACTTCAACAAATGTGCTCATGCAGTGATGAGAAGGTGCATCAATAATGTACATTTGTGTAATTTGCTGATATTCCAGCAGATATGTGGCAGATATGTGTGGGCGATATATTGCTGTAAATATCTGTAAAAATTTCAACATCTGCCGATACGATATTTAACTTTTTAGGCTAATATCAGCCGATACTGATATCAAACCGGTAATATTGTGCATCCCTAATGATTGTATTTAATATGGTATGATATATGATATAGTATTTCAAATGTAAAAATGATATGTAGCTCAAGGGTTTTGGGCTGGGGACCTGAGGGTTGCTGGTTCAAGTCTTGATTGAAACTCACTTGGAAGTTGGTTTGGTAGCTTGTGGAGATACAGGCTGACTTCCTGGAACACTGCTGCTAGTGCTATACAAATAAAGATTGACTGATCGATTGATGATACATGTAATGATATGACAGCAGCATTTTAGTTTGAACTCCTGAAATCCATGTTAGCCCTCATTAGGGATGGGAATCCAAAACCAATTCCAGTTGAGAATCGTTAACAGCTCCATCAAAGTATCGATATCATGAGTCTTTTTGCTAATCAGTTCCCTTATCAATTCCTTCCACTGACAGGGTTCAGAAGAGGTCAGAATTGTGGCTTAATTTTTTTAGAATAGGCGTCTACTGCACAACCTTAAGTGAGTGGAAACACCAGCAACTTGCAGAAGCAATTATCTATGCTGTGATGTGTGTTTGACATTGTTGCAACTGAAAAGCTACAGGCCAAAATTTGCCCACACGGAAAATCTGCAGGAATCAATTAGGGAATCGTTAAAGAATTGGATCGATTAGCAGGATCGTTAATAGCATTGGTATCGATAAAATCTTATCAATTCCCATCCCTAGCCCTCATGCATGGTCATCACAGGCATACAGGCTGCTGTGATGTTTGGTTTTCTTTTTTATTATCACTCCACATATTTATCTGTGTAGCCACTGCTCCACCTCCACCCTGTAATATTTCACATGTGTGTGCAGAGCTGAGAAATATGCACATAGAAGTCACTGTGTGTCAAGTTCATCAGACCAGAGAAAGATGGTTTTATGAATCACTGTTGATCTTATATATTAGCCAGAAAGTCAGAAAAAGTGCTTCCATGTTCATTGCATTAAAAAAATAAAGGGCTGCAGCTTTGACTGGAGGAATGTTGCTTCCAAGTCTCTGATTCAATTCATTTGTTAAACTCACATTTTAGGGATTAGCGTCTCAAGTATTTAGACAAGAAGTCAGGGTACATTCAGCTGCTTTTTCATGTTGTTAAAACGTGTCAAAGGTGTTGGGAAACTCATTTAAAAGCCTTGTTATTGTTCCACTAAAGAGACTAAATGAAGGCTAAAGTCTGCAGCACCTTTCAGCACCCAGACACCCCTCTCCCTCTCTCAGCACCCGCCGTATTTACACACTCTTAAAAACACTGTCAGGCCGCCCGACCAACTGACAGAAGTTATCATTACACAAAGCGCTCGATTCCATAATTTATAGAGATCCCCGTCGCAGTCATGTGGAATTCTCCCAAAATAAATTCAAGTAAACACTTACGCGACAAAGAGGCACTCACAGTGGCCTGGTATGTATAAACAGTATGAACAGTGTGACAGTGTAATCCCAGACCCACACACACACACACACACACACATACATCCAACAAACCGGGGCCCAGTGCTGACTTCACACCGGGGTTGGAAAAGAGCCTAAAACCCTCCCCGCTCAGCCGCCCCCCAGCGCCGATCCCACACACACACACCTGACTCCTGGCAAAATAAGCCAGACTCCAATCCATCTTCCATCGCAGCAACACACACACCAAACCAGGCTGTTTTTGAGGAGCGCTCAGGAGCTCTCCTCCAGGGGGGTAGGTTGTGTTATTCCCCAGGACGTCGAATTGTTTTAGCAACACAAAACGGCAAAAATCAATCACCTCTGTGCTTCACTCTGGGCTCTGTTTAAGAGCCAGAATAGAGATTATTTCAGCCGGAAACCTAAAAAACGTTTAAATCCTTTATTCATTCAAACCTATACCTGCCACAAAAGTCCAGGTATACATCATTTTCAGGTAAACTCAAATCCTGTTTTGCTTTTGTTGTCTTGAAGACCTGTGGAATTTGTATGAACTGCCCATCACTGTCAGAGACTTTGTTTTTACGGTCAGTCTTGGCCTGGGTTTACAATATGTTTGTATCCTCACAGGCAAAAATAGATCTTTTAGGACATTGTTTTCTCCCAAGCTTGAATTACAACAACTACAAATATTTGGCCTTTCATTTCACCCCGTTCCGTTATCAATACAGTCCCTGAGTTCAACAATTAAAATACATGGTGGTTCATGCAAATATCACACATATATTAGTTTGGCCGTGACAAACAATCATGGAAGATTTGCTACTTTGGACCTACCAAGCTTCAAATACAACATTTATAAATATTTGACCTTTCCTTCACCCTATTCCACTGTCAACACAGTCCTAGAAATCAACAAATTAAATACACGGTAGTTCCTAAAAATACCACAACTGTTATTAGTTTGGCCTTGAATAACAATCATGGAAGACCTGCCGATGTGGACCTACAAAGCTTCATCTACTACAATTACAAATATCTGGCCTTTTCTTTCACCCCATTCCACTATCATCACAGTCCTAGAGATCAACAAATTAAAATAAATGGTAGTTCCTGCATATATAACACAGTTATTAGTATGGCCTTGACTACCAACATAAATGACATCCTGCTTGGACCTGCTCGACTCCAAGCATTTATCAAACATCAACCATCAAAAGGTATGACATAATTTAACAAAAAATCCCATTTTTAGATCAGAACTCCAATCCAATTTGCAGTTCAACTAGATGCTGCTAGGACTCTCTCTGTAATACACTTCGATTCAATTAAGACATTTGATGAGGACAAATTTATGATCTGTTGGGGGTTGTGAGATGAAATGAAGATTATGGCTGCATCCTGCTTTATTGTAACATGTTTTGAGATAACACTTGTTATGATAAGGTGTACTACGAATAAAGACTGCATCCACATATGACTCAAGCAATATGACACTGTACTGTACTTTAATATATTATAGTAACCCTCCATATGCTCCAAACCAGTTCTATCCATATTGTTAACTTAACTAATGCACCTTATTGATTCATATCTCTGATCACGGTTTACTACTCACAATTACTCTAGTTAAATAATTTGCATTGCTACTGTATGGTCAATAACTGCTGTTACATTTCACATTGTCACTTTAATATCACTGTCACTTTATCTTTAGTGTACTGCACAGAAGGCTCAGTGGTCCTGAATGACATTTACTGTGTTAATTAAGTATTTTAGTATGTTACTTAGTTTGGTAATTGAACAACACTTAGTCTGTTAATTTAGTATTTTAGTATGTTGGTTAATTTTGATAATTGTAAATATATTCGATTCTTTGATCTCTATTTTTTTTTGTATTCAATGCATGCTACTATCCCTGTACTTGCCCTGTACTGCTGCAACCAGAATTTCGCTTTGGGGATCAATAAAGGATTATCTTAACTTATCTTATCACATACGGATCAGCCAATTGAACAGCTGCACAGAAGTGCTAATGGAGAGGTCACATGATTTTGAACCAATAAGTTTCGCTCAGCACCACCTCAGAGGGTGCCAAAAAGTAAGATGGAATGGTTTTAATATTCGGGTACCTTTTCTCCTTATCAACAGTGGAAACACCAGTAAATGTGTGCTGTACTTAGCCGAATTGAATTGGACTGCTTGGTGGAAATGCAGCTCAAGGGACGTGAGTTGCACCATTTTTGGTAAAAAGCCAGAGATAGAATTCATTGGATGGTAGTTGAGATAATGCAGCGTCCATTTTAAAGTGCCTTATTGACCAAAAGATCAGCAAGAGACTATAAATAATTTTAAGGCATAAGAAGGGGAAAGACAAAGGTTTAAATAGAACTATTCTGATAAAAAATGATTAGATGTAAACAAATAATAAAAATAATTTAAAAACTCCTTAAAAACTCAGTGTTACACACACTGTTAAAAAAAATCATATTGAAAACACTGTAAAAAACCCACTTCCAACACTTTACATAAAAATAAAGTTTAGAAAGTGAACTACAAAAACTAACTTATGAATTTAAAAATAATCAATTACATACTTGCTCTATTTGTGTCTATTTGCTGGAGCTCTTTTGATTTCTTTTGGTGAAAACAGCAGGATGAGGTTTAATCATCCTTGCTTTTTACCTTAAAGTGGGTAAATATGAGGCCTTTGGTGGCACCATGTACTGTTATATATTTGCTACCATCCGCCCCCACAAAAAGCTTGAAATTGCTTTATAGGCCGTCATACTTACCAGTACCACAGGCCTCGAGCAACCCTCCTCCAAAAAACCTGGACTAACCCCTTAGTTTTCAAAATGTGGTTGATTTTCTTTATTTTGACCATCTGTTCAAACTGTGAATTCGATCCTTTTCATTGTCACTTCCTGTTTTATTACAATCTGAAAACAAGCTGCCTGCTGATTAATGCATGTTCTCTGAGTCCAGCTGATACAGAAATTTAATTACTTTGTTTATATTTGTGTTTGGACTCCTCTCTATCTTGTGGTTGAAACCAAGCAGGGCCGGTCAAGTCTTAAACGCCCGGGATGGTCCCTATTCGATTTCAAAGGGAGTGTTTGGAAACCTGATCCGACCCTGCAGCGAGCATACCTTCCCCACCCTGGTCTCCCGAGCCCCCTCGCTCTAAATCACTCCACTGGAGCAGTGTAAACAAACTTCAGTTTGCTCTCTGATATTGAGAGGTTAAGACAAGCGGCAATCCTCCACTATGACAACACGGCCTCAGACAGACCATGTCATCTGTCTTACCTCACTCTCCATCCATCACCACGCCGGAGTCGACATGTCTGACAGTCCCACTCTCGCTTTCTCTCGCTGGCACAGGCCCTCCACATCTGTCACATTTTCCCTCCAAGTTTACTTTAAAGACACGCGATGAGCTCCGCCTCCTTCGCTGTGAATTCACGGACACCTGAGGGGAAAGCAGGCAGAGAGGAGAACTATTGATTAGACGTGCCGGCTAATGTCAGTAAGAGATTTAGCACTGACAATCAGCTTAAAGAGCAAGAGAGCAACACCTGAGAGGTCTTGTTCACGAATAATTATTTCAAGCAATCAACATTCACGCAAAAGAGTAAATCAACAAATCAAAAAGTGAAAACTTAAAGTGAGGAAATCAAATCTGATGGTAGCAACTGACTTAACCTAAAGGGTTTTCTTTATGTTGTTGTTGATAAGGTTTCATATTTATTTGACCAAAAATACACTTACACTTACATTTTAAGTGCTTTTAATTTGTGAGATGGCAAAATAATTCACTAGATGTAGTAAGGGAGTAATGAATAAAAGTTTCTAGTGGCCCCTGGCAAATTCCAGAAAAGAAAGTGAAAGGGATACGCCAACATTTCTCGGGTTTTCATGTCTTTCCTCACTCCCAAGTCCATGACAAGCAGAGAGACTCCATTCTTTTGACTGTGCATGGAGTAACAAGGAAGAGACGGGCGGAGCTCGCCATCGCAAATTAGCTTAGCTCAAACACTGGGAGTCAATGGGTAGTGTTAGCCTGACTCTACCTACAGTCAAATAAGCTCTTCACCAACTCTTAATGGTCCTGTGTGCTTGTTGTGACTGTTTTTTGTTTTTTTTTACCGTGTTATGTTACCTACCTTTTTTTAGACTAAGATTAGCACTTTATGTAATTTTCAAAAGAGATACATACGAAACTAAAATGTAGGGCGCATGCGCAAACCGCCGTGGACGTGCCTGTAAGTAGGTCAACAAAACAAAGCATGCTTTAAATATGTGGACTGGAGTATGAAGCTTGTCTGTATTTAGTTTTATATCTCAAACTAAAATTATTTATAATGCCTTAAAAAAGACAAATTGACTACAGCGGCAAAGCAGCACAAGTCGCATTCATTTGCTCTGTCTCAAGCATTACAAAGCAATAATATTTCAGCGCAGTAGCCAGGCCCTAATAGGCCTCCTAGCCTGAACTGGTTGGTTCAGTTGCTTGGAAACGCAAACAACATGAAGGTTAACCGCTCCAAACAGTACCAAACTGGACTGAACCAAACCAGACCACTCCACTGATATCTGATTGGCCACCCCAGATTCTGATTCGGCTATTTGCCTTCTTGAATGGTTTGCAAAATTCAATACACAAAAAGTGGGATCTGTCAAAGTGTCCCAGCCATTCTTGCATTTTTCTTATACCGTCCCGCTGTTAAAAAAGTTTGGACACCCCTGCTTTATGACCACCGTGTACCCACTTTCTGATTCCGGAAGAAAAACACGATACATCACAAAATAGGTGGATGTAGAACCAAAAAATTCTGCAGCAACTGTGATGCTACCATGTCAATACGGACCAAAAACTGTTTCTCTGAATTAAGCTTGAAGTCAACACCCAGCACTAGCAAGGTGTACCTAATGGAGTGACACCACCAATGCAGTCCTGGTACCATAAATGATCTTCCCTCGTGTATAAAGCCAACGTATTTTTCAATTTTAAGCATATCAACAAACTTCTGAACAATAAAACACTCCAAAAAATTAATTATGACAGGTATTAAGATAGCATGGGGGCATTAGCATGTTGCTAAGTGCACCACTGGTCAACCACGCTTTTATTTGTAGATACTTTTGTCTGTAAATGTGGATCAATGTTTATTTTATATTCCATTTCTTCAGCTCTGCTAATACCTATTATTAGACTACAATATCACATGGTAAATTTCTTTAACAGCAGCAGCTACAGTGATATAAAAATGTTTGCAGAATTGCGTGAGAGTCTAAGAAGTTCTTGTGCTAAAGTAGTATTCGACATTGAGCCGTCTTCCTGCAGCGAGCAGTGCCTTTAACACCCGTGGGGCAGGAATAAGCAAGAATCTCCCTCCACTGTGAAGCCGAGGTAACAAAGTCAAACTGTATCCAGCAGACAGAGGGTGTCAGCGGGGAGTTTGGCCTCCTGATCTTTGTATAATCTGCTCTGGGGAGGACACAGCTCCTCTCCTTACCACCTTCAAAGATGTCTCTCTTTTACTTTCAGCCTCACATCCTAATCTGATTGAGGGGGAGAGAAAATATTGACTATTTCTCAGGACAAAGCAGAGTAAATATTTGGCTCCATTGCTGTGATGCACTGGAGCTCAAATATTGACTGTTTAATGAAATTATTTGGACACTTGAAATGTGTCCTTTGACGCATCTCATCGTGTAGAATGTAAAATCAGCCACCGGAGGCTCTAAATTAAAACTAGAATCAAAGACGATCAAGCAGAAACCTCTAGTGTTAAAAGATGGAGAGTGAACTGCAGTTCCTCAAGTGTCCACAAGGAGGTTGCAACAGAAGTAACAAAAGTCCCATAAACAACCATGAAAATAGGATTATTGCAGCCAATATTTAGCATTTTGCAGATTAGCAGTTAGTATTTTTTTTTTTTACCCTTCACCGCTGATATTAATTAGTTTAATTACCTCCGCCAAGGATTTTATGTCTTTGCCGGCAGTTGTTTGTTTCTTTGTTTGTGTGTTTGTGAACAAAATAACTCAAAAACTGATGATTTTGATGAAATTATTTAAGAATATTGGTCATAACATAAGAAAGAATAGGTTAGATTTTGGTGGTGATCCAAATCTGGATGAGGACCCCAAAAAAGTTTTAAGGAACCTAACATTGCAAGGTAGGGCGGCTTTTCACATTTTTGATAACAACTTAAAAAGTTTTGAACGGATTTTGATGAAACTTCCAGGGAATGTTGTTCAAGGCACAATGAAGTACTGATTCAATTTTGGTGATCAAAATACAGATGGAGGTACAACAATTTTTAAAGGAGTTGTTACTACAGCAAGATAAAGCAGTTTTCCACATTTTCGCTAATACCTCGACAAACAATGTCAAAAATACCTTGACATTCACCTTCCTGCTCTCAGAGCTCTTCTACTTTATTATATATTTTTAGAATTTTCCATGGTCCACAGTTGGCCATTGACCCATAGTTTGGCCACTCCTGAACTAGACAAAATAAAGCATCATTTATGAAATACTTTCTATATTTAACTCTTTGGATTTGACTGTCTTCGTCCTTTGTGCATGATATTATATTTATGAGTTCATTTAACAGCAAATCATTTGTGGCAGTTTAATAAATGTTTCCTCTTATTAATAATCTAAAAAGGTTTTTGACATTTTCACCTGACTGCCTGTTGCCCACCCCTGTTTCAGACCTTTTAATGTATAAATTCTAGGTATTGTACCTTTAACTCTGGGACCATTTGGAAAGCTAAAATGTTTATAGTCTGATCACTAACAGCTCTGGAGTCAAGTTGTTGTAGTTTTGCAGATCTTGAATAACTTTGACACTCATAAACAGAGCATCAATTTAACCCAAACTGGGGTCCCCTGGTCGACCCACATAAAACTCCACAAAGCCCGTGGCACCAGCAGAGGCGCGCTGATAAATCAGTGGCAGGCCGCGAACAAGGCCCGGTGCCGGCGGACCTGTGTGCAACAGGACAAGTCTATCGGTGAATTTCACAGGTCATTACTCTGGCTCCAGCCCCTCGCAGCCTCCAGTGGCTCTGGAGACGGCCAGCTTTTTTCTCAGAGACAACAGCTTACTGGGCTTTGTGCTAGCTAAACAAGCGTGTCTGTCTCACAGCAGTAGATTAATGTCGAGATAGCGGGTCTGCTCCTCGGGGAGACCTGTAGAGGAGCCATCCTTCAACCTTCGGAGGCCATTACACAATAACAAAATAACAAAATCTGAAAGGGGGCTCATTGAGTGAACCCCCGTCCTCTGGGGAGCACACAGAGCAAAGCAGACGGAGAGAGAGCTTTATGAATTAAGTCTCAGCAAAGGAGGGAGGGATGAATTTCTGAAAAGCAAGGGAGCACATAAAAGGATGTTTTTTTAAATGCTATGCAAAATCAAAGACAAATAATAAATAATGTACTTTTTCATGATTGACAACTTTCAATTCTTTTTACAATAGATCAGTTAGCTTTTAATTTAGCAAGCCAATTACAATACCCAGCTGAAGGAAGAACCCAAAAATATAAACTCTCCATTTGAAAAACGAATAAAAAGATATTTTGTTACATTTTAACAATTCAGCCATAAAATAAAAAGGCAATGGATGAACCAAAATAGCAAAAATTATGATAAAATGCCTTTTTTTTTTTAAAGAGAAAATATGTGGCCACAGCTAAAAGGGCTAATATACATATGACCTGAAATTCGATGTATAAAAGTTAGTTTCTGCCTATTTCCAGAGCTGTAGTGTTTATCTAAATTATCTATGTTGAACGAGGGATTTTAATTGTTAAACTAAGTTAAATTATTTTAAAAAGCTAAAAAGTGATCAGTGACAAAAAAGGAACTTTATACTCTAAAAATGTCCAGACTGCTTGATGTAGGAGTTTTGTTTTTTTTTAAATATTGCCAAAAATAAAAAAGTCAAAAAAAAAAAAATCTTGGAATAAAACAACCACTATATTAATACAGTAATGAGTCAAAAAGAGGGGCTGGGATGGCTTATGTGACAGTATGATTTGTAAAACTCTTGAAAGGGAGGGATGAACATGAGGCTCAGTGGAGGCCATGGATCCTCATGAAACTTAAATTGTACTTTTGCTCCAGCCTGATTCAGTAAATGAGGCTTGTAGGTGCAGTTACCCAGCTGTTTAATGGCAGAAATCCACTCTCCTCCGCACTGGGACAGTGTTATTTCTTCACAATCTAAATATACCCCTCAAAAAAGTTTGGTGGCATTATTTTGGTTGATTATTTCATCTCTATAATAACATCAATTAGTCCTGTGTTTTATATTGTAAGGCCTGAAAGATTTATTGTTTTCGAATCGAAATCACAATTTCAGACAAACAAATTCATGTGTTTTCCAAAGCTGCAATTTTTCTGCAGCGCTCCTGACTGACCAGGATCTGTTGTGTCAACTATTTTACACATACTATCTTACAAATTTGGAGGCAATTTGCCTTTACAGAAGTGCTGGTGAGGAATACAAAGCCGCTGTTTAGGGGTAGAAGTTGGAGTATCCCTTAAATAATGAAAACAGATTATTAATGATCAAAATTAGATGATGAATGTGTTATGTGCTTTTGATCACTGATTTCCTTACTGTTGTCTATACTGTGAACATAGTGAATATTGCACTGAAGCTTGATTTGAAGAAAACCGTGAACTGAATTGAAATCGCAACATCTGCCAGAAAAATCGCAATTAGATC
The DNA here is from genome assembly GCA_037902135.1 of Cetoscarus ocellatus. Taxonomy (NCBI): domain Eukaryota; kingdom Metazoa; phylum Chordata; class Actinopteri; order Labriformes; family Labridae; genus Cetoscarus; species Cetoscarus ocellatus. Next base: position 1,006,933 of record JBAMNC010001161.1, read on the forward strand.
TTTTCCTAAAATCGTTCAGCCCTGGTACATTTCTAAACTTAGGACCACGTTCTGTTACACTGTTAAAGACAAAGACAGACTGAGGTGGTTTGTGGAGTTGCTCACTCCACAAACATGATCCTTACAAGTTGTACCTCGTTAAAAGCTGACTAAATCAGGCTTCCAAGTTATATAAAATACAAAACCAATTGATATGATTAAAGGGAGAAATGATCAACTGAAAGTGCAGTGTTAATTTTGACAGCGCTTTTTAATTTAGTTTTAGTCTTTTGCCTAAAATATCTTTTAGTTTTTGTCACAATTCAATAATCTAAATAGTTTTAAGTCTAGTTTTAGTTGATGAAATTTCACATTTTAGTCGATGTAATCTACTGTAAATTTTGTAGACTAAAATATGAAGTGTGAAGCGTAAGGCATTTTTTATGTTTCCTTGAATTTCTGAAGTCATGTTTTACACTTGGATTTTGCCACCATGAAGCTAAAGCAGTTGTGATTGGATGTCCCTCTTAACTCATCCAACATTTCCACACAACCAAAGTAGCTATGATTGGATATATTCCTAACTTATTACTACTTTCTACATGACCAAATTAGGTCTGATTGGATTAAGTCTCCGTCAAACATTTTAGTCTAGTTTTTATTTGTTGATGAAATGTCACTTAATTTAGTTTCTGTCCACGTGCACTTGATTTTTTGATTATTGTCTAGTTTTCGTCAGGGGAAAAAAGGTCGCTGACGAAAACTATGCCGAAAATAATGGGTCTAAAAAATTAACACTGATCGAGGGGAGGAAGCCTAGGCCAGACTCGGCTCTGGGTTGCGGGTCAGGTCGCGCTCATTCTTGAGTTGAGAATCGAACCTCTACTGCCTGTGGCCTCAGATGTCACAAGCATGAAGGCCTAAAAATGAAAGGCCCCTCTTCGACTCTGACAATAGCTCAGTTAATCATGGTGTGCAGTCTGTCTTTGTGGCGTCACACTGCTGTGTGGGCCAAACTGTCATGTAAAGAGCGCCGTCACTGAGCGTCATCTGTGAGAAGCTGTGCATGTAGTAAACACACAAACCACCAAACGAAACTTTTGTACTTTTTGGCCATTAAGAAAAAAACTAAAACATAAAAGCGAGGTTTAGAAACAGCAGAATTCCCCTTCTCTGTCAGACAATAGCTGAATTAATCATTGTTTGCCGTCTGCAGCCGTGGCGTCTCGCTGCTGTGTGGGCCGCACTGCCGTGTAAAGAGCGTTTTCATTGAGTGTCATCTGTGAGAGGTTGTGTGTGGTAAACACACAAACCATCGGCCCTTCACATGAATGACAGTAAACAACACAGGATCTCTGGCTGCGGCCCCCCCGACCCCCGAGGAGAAAGGGCTCCACACAAACACAGCATCCGACCGGCTCTTAATTTGTTTAAAGCGGCCCATTCAAACAGGAGCGTCAACACAGAGAAAATCTCGTTTCCAGGGCTGTCGCCATGGCTCGAGCCGTGTTGTTTGGGAAGGAGATCAGGACGCCGCTGACGACTCAGCTGACTCCCAGCACACACAGCTTACAGAGGCGCCAGGTTGTAATTAACACTTTTCAGATTACGTTTACAGGACCAACATGGTCTGCCTGAGTTTTATTACCGCCTGGGTTGTGCTCCGGCCCTCCAGGGATACAAAACACCCTCTGTTTTGACGCTGGCCTGTCCTGTGTGAGAACGTTTGACACGGGGCAGGGGAAAATATAGTTTTAAAGACGTATCAGTATCATTTCAAATAAGATAAAAGGAAGACAATAACCAGGCACACCAGATGGGCTGTTCAATATATTTCACTAGTCTGTGGAAAGAGCCCATGGAGAGTGTTTGTGAGGGCAGAAGCTTAACCAGCAGGTGATAGGATGATCGTTACGTCAATCTAATTTATTATGATCCAATCAGACAATTTAGTAGGCGGGCGCTACTACTAAAATAAATTCTGAAAATCCAAGTCCAGTGCAGCGATTTATTATAAATATTAACCCTTTTACTACTATGAATATAAATGCCTGCCTGGTCTTTTTTGCCTTTTTTGTCAATAAATGTGTCAGAAAATGCACCTTTTTTCAAGTAAAAATAAAAGATTCTAGCAAGTATTTGTCATTATTAAGTTGTAAATGCTTAAAGCAGTGTGTAATTACAAGAAAATAAAAAAAGAGATCTGAATTTTCAACAGGTTTCAATTCTAAATGAACATGTTCAATGCTTTAGAGAAAACAGAAACTCAACATATTTAATATTATGCAATATTATTTATATTATTATATTACTTAAGTGTTTATGAAATCCATAAAACACAAAGTATGATGAAAAAGACAATCAGTGACAAAGGCTGCAGCCCCACGACCCGACCGCAGATAAGCGGAGGAAGACGTATGGATGGATGGACAATTAAAAATTCACAATTTAATGAGCATGATGCACACCTAAAGCCAATTAAATGCAATAAAAAAATAAATGTTTACCAGTTTTTAAAGCACACATATACCGTAATTTCTCCTATAAAACATGCCCTCGTTTTTAACACGCACCTCCTTTTTTCATGCTTTTTTCCCAGGAAAAACGCTGTATTCATATATAACACGCACCCACATTCAGCCCAAACCTTACTCTCTCAGATATCTCCAAAACTACCTTTATTCAAAGTTTTAATCAATGAAATTTCAGTATTTTCACAACAAATACCATACACGATTTTCACTCTCAACCGGTTGCGAAAACACTTTTTGCCTCACGCATGCGCACTTAATCATTTTCTGCCTGAGAATGCGCAGTCGTAGTGTACCGACCAATCAGAGAGCAGCTATCAACATGCCAATGACCTCAACCAATCACAGCACAGCTATTTCAATCCCCTTGCTCACAAGATGGCAGCGCCCAGTGTGTTTACACATGAGTGGTACCGTAACGCTTGAGAATTACACGATCATTCCACAAAGATAATCTAACTAAGACCCAAAATATTGGATTAGAATAGTTTAACAGTCAGTTTAATAAGAATTACAAAAGTTTGGCGGTTATGTTTCGCAGAGAGAGAAAATATTCCGGCTTTTTGTATCAGATGTGTTATAATCACGATGTTGGTGAGACGAAATGTTTGATATATTTTGCTTGTGCTTGTGTATAACACGCACCTGAAAATTGGACATTATTTAAGAGCAAAAAAATGTGTTATAAACGAGAAATTACTGTACTTCCGTTACCACTGTTTTTTTACTTAACATAATTTTTGAGTGCTTCATAAAAGATATTTAGAGACACAATCATAGCAAAGTAAGTCTTTAATAACTTGTAAAAAACAAAGCAATCTAAGATTAGAAGAAACATTTGATCATCAATCCTAATTTGTGCATTACGTAGTACTGGTTACTCATGATGAATCATATTTAGCAGTTATGTTTTCTTCATATTTCCAGCTTAGGATTTTTTTTGAGAATGATTGCTGGGCCGCATTGAGTGAGGTAAAGGGCAGCGTGTGGCCCTCAGGGCACCAGTTGCCCACCCTTGACATGGTCCTACCCACAGCATTTATATCACAGGATTGTACCATTTCAGCAGGAGGGGGTTTACACTCTGAAACAACAAATAAAATGATATTTTCCACTATAATAAGATATGTTAAGTATACAGGTTTGAAATAACAAAAAAAAATCAGGGTCAAATTATGGGATTACTAACCTTCATGGGCCCCTACATGACTGTGGGCCCCTGAAAGCCCTCCCCTCCCCCCCCTTATGGGCGGCCTTGGGTTTGAATTGAAAAATGGAGGAAACAGCTATCTGAACCAAATGACTCCATGATGTTTCAGGACCAGAGGGCACCAGTACAGCCGTATCAGCCATTAAAAAATGGCATGTATGATAAACACTCAAACCCTTTGCCCTCACACTCTGAGCTCACTGGCACATCGATATCGGCTTTATTACCGTGGCATGTCCACCTGAAACGCCACTTGCCATCTCAGAAGAAGCACGGGAGCAGCATGAAAATGATTACACCGCAATTATCTCGGCCACTTTGTAGCAACTCCTCGCTGCCCAGCTGTCTACGTCTGCTGCCAAGAAATGGATTAGATTCAGGGCTCCTCCATTAGGGCTGTTAGAGTGACAGGACGAGCTGAAATAAACGAATGAAAGCTGCAGATGGAGGGACAGAAATAGATTAACATGGTCGAGCTGCTGGGCGTGTTGCTCAGGAAAACTGGCAGGAATCAGGAGACTCTTCTGAGCTCTGAAAAACCCGAGGACTCTTAGAGAGAGATCAATGTAGGGCTGGGAAACATAGACAAAAATATGTTCTTGATTTTTGGTGAACTACAGATATGATTCTAGTTTCTATGAAGACTTTTTTAAGTGCATGATAAACACATCATAAGAACCTTTACAAATATTGCAATGTGGTTATTATGTTGTATAATCATAGTTATAATCATGTTAGTCTATCATGCTTTTTGCCAGAGAGAGATACATAAAGTAAATGTACGATAAGAGCAGTGGTGGGCAAGATACTTGAAAAATGTAGTAAGCTAAGTTAGAAACTCATGAAAAAATTAGCCTCACTTCACTAAAGCTACAACCTGGAGAAAAGTATCAGCTTAGTTACAGCAACATGACAAAAGTAGCTCTTTTCTTTTTTTCTGAAATAATATTATTTCTATTATCATTATCAGATTAATATAAGTATGATCTTTATCACTATTTTTTATTATAGCTATGTATTATAGTTATTTGTATTTAGGGCTGATTGATGTTAGGAAAGATCTAATTGCAATTTTTCTGGCAGATATTGAAATTTACATTTAATTCAGGATTTTCTTCAAATCAAGCTTCAGTGCAATATTCACTATGTTTACAGTATAGACAACAGTAAGGAAATCAATGATCAAAAGCACATAAGACATTATTTATCATCTAATATTGATGATAAATCATCTGTTTTCATCTGTTTTCACTTCTACTCCTAAACAGAAACTTTGCGTTGTTGACCAGCACTTCGTAAAATGCAAATTGCCTGCAAATTTGTAAAATATTTGACACAACACATCCCTCAGTCAGGAGCGCTGCAAAAAATTGCAGCTTTGCCGATTACATGATTGCGTTGTCCCAAATTGCGATTTTGATCCGAAAACGATAAATCTTTCAGCCCTATTTGTATTATTATCATTTTTATTGTTGTTGTTGTTGTTATTATTATTGAAAGCATTAAATTCCTGAACCAATTTTAACCACGGACAGAGCTCTCTCTACACACATTTTAAATTATATATATCATTCATTTATTATCTATACCACCCTTTCAGGGTCACAGGGGAGCTGGATTTACCAATCAACCTATAAAGCATGTTTTTTGTCTTTTGGAGGAAGCTGGAGTGCCCGGAGAGAATCTATGCGTGGAAGAACATGCAAACTGCACAGAAAAGGCCCAAACCGACGACCTTCTTGCTGTGATATATATGACCTTTGAGGTCAGCAGTGTCTCCATGTCATGTTTGGCTCAGCTTGTTTGAAACCCTGCTGGAGGCATCATGAAAAACTGTGCCAGGTATCA